>JAVJIX010000017.1:425000-807500 GCA_036785185.1 Paratrypauchen microcephalus
TATTTTCTTCTTCCTAGGGGGGGCGTCACAGAAAATAATTGAGAAGCACTGACTTAAGTCAATATGATCCATATCTGAGACACACATAACCAGCGGACTCTCTGCCAAGGACAAGTGCAATGTCTTTACGGTCTGGTGCGAGTGACTCAAAAAAACAGCTCTCCCAAGGTAGGTTAGCACATTCCTCCTCCTCCTCCTCCATCTCCAGATCGTGCCAAAAGTCCACAAAACAAGCTCAAGTTCGTCTGCTCTGTCGTGCTTCCAAAAAAGGACACTCTCTCTCTCTCTCTCCAATAACAAGTATGCTCTCATGTCACTCTCCCTAATCAATCATATTTATTATTTATAACAGTCAAGTAAGAAAGGGCAAGCAAGAAATCTGTGCAATAAGGCCGCAAAATAATAAATGTATCTGCAATAATCACTATCGGAACAAACTAAACAAGTTGCATATTGATACTTTGCAGTGGGGGTGTTCCACATGTGTCTGTATGGTGGAACGTTCAGCGGTTACCATGGAGACACAATGCACGCATTTAGCATCAACGCTGTCAAAAACTAGGAAAAAAAAGTCAAAATGGAATAAACCTCACATTTTCAGGAAGTTGGTTCTTTCTGGTCAGATTGTGTTAAAATAAAGCACAGATTAAAGTCTAATAAAAACTCAGACAGAACAGAGCCTACAGTTAGCATCAGCTACAAAGTATAAATATGAGATTTTGTTAAATATTTTCCTTATTAAGCCCACGATTAGCTAGTCTATTTCGTTTCTGTTAAGTTTGTCTATGACAGCGTTTGACTTGTAAATAGTTTTGTCACGATACTAAAATTTCAAACTCGATTCTGATTGATTGATTTGACTGATTCGATACCGATGAAAATTAAACATGCATTTTTTTTTGTTAATAAAACGCAATACTCATATGCAAAATAATAATACTTTCTTTAGCTCAATGTGAGGGCTTATATTTGTTCTGATAAAGCTCAAAGTTTTGTCCAGTTAACACCATTTTTTTGCAGTATTGGTGCTTGCTCAAATAAGTATCTAGATTCGCTTTTAGTTTTCATGTTGATTATCATCTAATTTTCGATACAAAAATGAAGGCATGTACATTTTTGTTTTAATATGAGTGTAATTGTTGTGTCAAAAAGTAAATTTAAAAGGCACAATATTATCAAAATAGTACAGAACAGTCATATCAATTGAAAAATGTTCCAATATCGTGCAGTCCTATATTTCAGAAGTCTAAAAGTCGACTAAGAATTTTAAGATTATATGGATTTAATGGACCACAATAGAAAAATAGATAGAGTGAGTTTGCTCGAGTTTTAGCAGTGACTGAACTGTTTTATCTGCCTTTTCACATGCAGATGCTGTTAACAGTAGCCTACTTGACATTATACAGAAAAGGGTTGTCAAAAGTATCGAAAATCAGATACTAATCGGTAGGGATGGTACAAGATATCGTGAGACAAAATTACCTCAGGAATGAGCATGCATGAGAAAAATTTTTTTTGTTTTGTTTTGTGTTACATTTGGATTGGACAAAAAATAGTTATGTGTTGACAAGTTACATCTCTTACCGTTCCCAAAAGTATTAGAACGGACACAGTCACTGCGTGCACATGGACAAGTGTAATCCGATTGCAAACGGATTGGGATCGTATCGAATTCATGTGCACAGGCTAAGGATCGTATAGGGATTGGTTTCCCGAAACCGATTGGAACCCCTGGCTTAGGCCGATAGTAATCCGCTTGGTACCGCCTTGTGCACGATATCAGATTGGATTGGCGTACTGCAAATGCGCGGGAATTTTCGCCAGGGATTTCACCTGGAAGTGTCAGGAGGCGCCGACGCCATCATAAGTAGCGATTGTTGCCGGAAAAGTCAGACGAAATCATGGCTGCGAAGAATGCACAACGCGTACACCAATGCTGCTCCGTCAAACTCCTCTTTGTATATCGCCACATAGTTTGTTGTGTTTTTATTGAGTAGCCATCACCCGGAAGTAGTTGGACTACAGCGCCACATAGAGTAGCAGAGCCGGCCAGGTCGCTGACCATTATCCGATTACACGAGTTTCATGTGCACTGGGATCTAAGGACAGACCACCCGCAGAGTAACGGGATCGGATTTGGAGAAATCCAATCCGATCCTACCATGTGCATGCAGTGACTAATATGAAATCAAAGAAATAATTGTGAAATTTATACATTAGGAATTATGTTAAAATCTTGTCTTGTCTCCTTGTCGTTGACCCAATCTCGTAACCCGTCTCGTCTTGTACAGATTGTGTCTTGTCCCATCCCTACTAATCGATATTAAAACGAGTATTGAAACTAGATACTCATCTGAGCAAGGGCTGATACTAGAAAAGTCACTTCAAAGCACTCAAAGCACATTACATCACCCACCCATTCACACACATGCACACACTGGAGGTAAGGGGGCTAAAGTTGAACAATTGTTGCGGTTCACATTCTCACCACATTTCACCTCAAACGAACGGAACCAAGAGAAAATAGAAAATATCCCCCTGAATTGGTGCTGCATTGCAAATAGTCCAGGAAATGACAACAAACCAAGCTAGCTCAGAGGAAAGTCCCTACCGATCGATTGATTTCCTCCTCACTACGTCTTGTTTTGGTTTATTTTGTTCATGATCACTACGCACTACGGAGGCTAGTTTAGCTCAAGAAGTGCAAGTTGGGTCGAATCGAGGCTGGTCAGCATTCACATTACAAGCGGACTGCCCTGGAGTCCGCTCGGAACCTCACTAAATCGAGGCCCAAACAAGCAAACTCAGGTGTTTCTAACTCGAGTCCACTTAATGGTGTAGGTGTGAAAGCTCCCCATGTATCTTGCCCAAGGACACAACAACAGTATTCATCTGTGGGAGGTGAAATTGCACCGCCAACCCACAGGTCAGTGGATCTGACCGCTCTACCTTAGATGGTTAAGATGAGAGCAGGAGTCAAACCACCAACCTTCACATCTGAAATAAAAAAATACTACAACGATTTAACACTGAAAATCACATTCTATTGTCTAAATTACAAATGTTTTTCAGTACACTGGTCTACAAATTTTTGGACTCGATCTGCTTCCAAGATCAAAGTGGCTAAATCTCATTGATAACTGTGCTGGTTAGCTAATGTATTCAAGATATGTAATGATATTGTTTTACATCAAAATCACATCTGTTTATACAATAGATTTAGGCATTTTTGCTTAAAATAATATTTATATTTTGAAAATATTTAACTTGCACTTCTAGATCTGTCAATAAATAAACAAGAAACATCTTACGACGTCAGGTGCACACAATTTCAAGGCATCTCTCCTATGTGAAATCAAATAATATTTTATGTTAAACTCTAGACATATTAAAATGAATGTATTGGAATGTGCAGACAGGCTTTCAGATAGAACTGGTTGCTTGTAGACACACTGTACCTTCTGATAAACTACCGTTTTTGCCTTATTTTGCATAAATTTCCTATTTTTATCCAATCAGGGATGAAAAAGGCCAATCATGAAAAAAGCACAAAGTCCCGTCCAAATGTTTAATTTCTGAAATTTGGATTTCTATATGCTATATGTTAGCAATAAAGTAAAACTGTACACTGTTAATAAAACACATTTTATTAACAGGTAGGCCTACTAGCAGTATATATTGGATTTGTTTTTGCTTTGCACTTCGTCTAATCAGAGGCATTGAGGAGGAGCTTATGCGCGCTAAAAGGCGCAGGTGAAAAAGCGAGGAGCGATGCGTTAAGTGAGGCACGGGCAGGTAGGATGAGGTATAGGATGTTTTATAAAGTTTAACCTGTGTACATGCATTGGTACAGGCTGTTGCGAAAGAGCTGCGCTCACTCGCTCGGTCCAGACACGGGCTCGCGCGGCCCGCAGTTTATAATAG
This sequence comes from Paratrypauchen microcephalus, assembly GCA_036785185.1. NCBI lineage: Eukaryota > Metazoa > Chordata > Actinopteri > Gobiiformes > Gobiidae > Paratrypauchen > Paratrypauchen microcephalus. The sequence goes on from JAVJIX010000017.1 coordinate 428,925, forward strand.
AAGAAGAGAAGAAGAAGTGAACTTTATTGATCTCACACTGGAGAAATTCTTCTCTGCATTTTAACCCATCCTATATATATATACATACATATATTAGGAGCAGTGGGCAGCACACATTACTGCGCCCGGGGACCATCTCCATGATCTTCTTGCTTCGGTTTGGTCAGGACCTAAGCTGGAGGTACCTATGGTGCATGTTTTGGGTTGGTGGGGGAAACCGGAGTGCCCGGAGGAAACCCACCCAGACACGGGGAGAACATGCAAACTCCACACAGAAAGGCTCGGGCGACCCGGGCATCGAACCCAGACCATGCATGCAAACTCCACACAGAACACACACGGAAAGGTCTGGGCGATCGAACCCGGAACCTTCTTGCTGTGAAGCAAGAGCGCTAACCACTCTGCTACCGTGCCAATACGAAGTTTAATACGAGATACACGTACTTTTGTTTTGAATACGGGACGGTTGGCGACCCTAAACACAACTATACATATATATATACACCCAAAATCTTTCTCAACGAATTCGCACAGATATTAAAAAATAAATAAAAATTACCCCGCGGCTGAAAAAAAGCGGAGATCCGCTAAAAGACGGAACTCTTTCATCCCTGCCCAATATTATATCTTGGAAACTATAGCCAATCAGCACTTCTGACTTACTTTTTCTTTATTAGTGACCTAAACCAAGAAAAATGTCACTACTTTTGTTCCGGAAGCATTTTGCTTGTACACAAGCGTTATAATTGTGGTGTCAGATTCAGTATTGAGTATCAGGTCTATTCCCTTAGTATCGAAATCGAGTTTGAAATGTTAGTATCACAATAACACGTAGTAGTTTTCACCAGTGCCACATCATTTAATCACTGCAAAGCACATGAATTTATTTAGTCCACTACAACCCTAGAATTTATGTTGAAGCAAAGTAAAAGCATAATAACAAATCAAACAGAGATGTACAACTAAAAAAAACATAAATATATGTTGTGATGATGCGTTTAACCTGGCGCTAAAATGACCCCCGCCCCTCACACACACAAATAATCAAATAAATGGGGATCCCTCATACGTAGTAGCGCCGATCGCCCAGACCAAAGCAGCCCGAGCAGCCCCACTGTCCCCCACAACGTAGTGACCCCTTTCCCCGGAGGAATGTCGGGTCTCAGGGCGAAAGCTGAAGGCGTTGACCGCTGACACTGTTTATAAACACGGCCGGAGGAGCTAGCGCCCCATTAGCCACAGTTAGCCCGGTGCGCTACCACGGGCTAACGCTAACCGTACTACGGCGTCTTTCGGCGGGTGCGTACGTGAAGCGAGCGCGGTCCTGCATGCACCACACTACCGCAGCGATCGGTCACACGTGTATCTGTGCCGTATAAGAGAGAGGAAAAGAATTCACCTTCCAAGAGCCGAGAGATGAGGCTGTCCACGTTCAGTTCGCCCTCCGCCATCTTCACACTGATGCTGAGCAGAGGGAGTGCGCGTGTGCGGCGGCAGGGGGCGCTGTTTTTCACAGTCTTTCTCACCTGTTTGTCTTTTTTTAAATGTTTTACCGTTTTTAAAAGTTTTATTGTTTAAATGTTTAACTGTTTGTTTTGAACTGTTTGTATTAATGTATATTATACTTGCTGTAAGGCGACCTTGAGTGTCCAGAAAGCCGCCTAATAAATAAAATTTATTATTATTATTATTATTATTATTATTATTATTATTATTATTATTATTATTATTATTATTATTATTAAAGCCAAGGACAGTTTTATTAACAAATGTGGCTTTTTTGGTATGTAAGTAACTGTTTTTTTCAGATTTTCATTTTAAACTCCAAGCCAACTTTGTATTAGTTTTTGCTCACTCCATAAAATCAAAAAATATTTTAAAATATTTTTAATATATATATACAGAACCGTACTGGAACCATCTCCTGTTCAGCACTTCCTTCACAGGGATCAAAAAGATCAAAGATTAAAGATTAAAGATCAAAGTCAGCCAAGCCAGCAACTGCAATGATGATGGTGTGCCAAAAAATGTACATGTACCACCGTTTGCACCTCATGTGCAGCTTGTACTTGACTGTGAAGGAATCCAGCAAGTTGATCCCACCCATGAATTTATTGTACATCTTCACAATTGATGGTCTTCTCACTTCAGTGAAGGACTTGGTTGATTTGTTCCACCGTGCAACCTTGTCGACTGGGTTTGGGCCATCAAAAGTGGAGAGAAGTGTAACTGACTGGTTATCACACCACCTCACCGCACAGATGTTGTGTTCTTCCGACACTCTGAAGTCATAATTTTATTTTGGTTTATGTATTTTAGAATTACATTTTTACATTCAGCACTCATTATTTTTAAACCAAAAAAGGAATAGGCTGAAGCGGTGCTTATGTGACGCCTATCCTATTTACACAAACAAAACTAATACAGCTTTACATTAGTTTCACATATGAAACATAAAGAGAGAAAGTACAATACAGTTTTCATAAATGGTTTTGATAATCATGAATAATTTTTTGTTTGAGACATTTTTTGAATGTGAACAAGGAAGAACAAAATTTACATTCATCATTAATTTCATTCCATAACTTAACACCAATAACAGAGACACATCTGGATTTTACATTTGTTCTTACTTTGACCTGTTCAAAGTGATCTAAACCTCGTAAATTATAACGACCAACTCTTAATTTAAAGAAATCGCTAATACTTTTTTGGAATCAGATTATTCTTAACTCTATAAAGAATCTCTAATACTTTACTATCAACAATATCTCTTAACTTTAATGTTTTATTAAAGGTACAGTGTGTAGGATTCATGGCGCATAGGTGGTGTAGGTACCATGCACTTCCTCTTTTGGCTACGGCAGACCTCGAGGGTCACCCGGGCGCGCCGTAGCGCCAACAGCTCGCGTACCCGCGCACGAACCGCGCGCCGCTGTATACATAAAACGCGGTTCCCCGTTCACTTTTTTTTTTTTTCTTTTCGCATGAAAACACACAATCCCGATCATGTACCATGACACTCTACACATCAAATGAAACCTTACAGTCTCCTCTTTTTGACTATGCAATTCATTTCCCTGCAAAACAATCACTCCCCGAGCACATGGGGCTTTTATACAGAAAACCACAAAACGAGGTTTGTTACTTAGCTTACCTTTGAAGGCTCTGGACAGGTCAAACTCTGTATTTCACCATAAACCTGGCCTCAATCTGTCCATAAGGATCCAGCGAATAAAATCCAGTAAAACAATTTAGTCCAAAATACATCTTAGATCCATTACAAGTGTGATACAGCAGCATGCTTGTTTACACGAGGCTCCCCCCTTCCCCCCTCCCCTTCCCCTTCTCTCCTTCTCTCCTCCGCTCCCTCAGGCAGCGCGGCTGAGCAGCTGCTAGCAGGAGCCTCGGCGAAGGATGAGCCCAAATGTCTCGTATTCAAAATGGCTGCCTCTATATGGGGAAGATCTCTTTTATGTGACTATATCTAAGTCCAAAAGAATACTTTGATTTCATGATGGAAGTGAAAAGGCTTGGAAAACAATGTATTTTTGAATGGGTATCTTCAATTTCAGTAATTAACAGGTAAAAATCTTACACACTGTCCCTTTAAGTATAAACAAATCATTAGTTGGTTCATAATATCTGACCTTGTTGATTATTCTCATTGCTCTTTTTTGTAATTTGAACAAAGATTCAATCAGGGTTTTTTCCTGCATTTCCCCACAGCTGTGCACAGTAAAAAAAAATAGGGCAGAACCAAGGAACTATAAGTCAAAAACATCCCCTTTTTATTCAATACAGTTCTTATTTTGCACAGTATACCAATAGTTTTTGAAACCTTACTTTTTATATATTCAATGTGTGATTTCCAAGACAGCTTACTGTCTATGATCACACCTAAAAATTTTGCCTCATATACTCGTTCAATTCCTTTACCATTCAAATATAATTTTGCATCACCTATATTTCTGTTACCTGAAAATATAATAAATTTAGTTTTGTTTTCATTCAAGGATAGCTTGTTGTAATCAAACCACTCTTTTATCAAAGCAATTTTTTTTCCCACCAATTTCAATAACTCTTCAATATCTTTACCAGTACAAAAATTGTTTGTATCGTCTGCAAACATAATGAATTTCATTTGTGTTGTTACAGAAAAAATATCATTTACATAGAGGATGAATAATTTAGGTCCAAGGACCGAGCCTTGTGGAACTCCGCATTTAATCTTTTCAATTTCTGAATTTACATTATCTATTGATGCATATTGTACTCTATTGTCTAAATAACTTTGTAACCATTGATTTGTTTTACCTCGAAGGCCATAATATTCACATTTATTTAACAAAAGAGTGTGATCAATGGTATCAAATGCCTTACTTAAATCAACAAAAAACACCCACAGAATTTAATTTTTGGTCAACTGCCGTTGCAATGTGCTCAGTATATTCCATCACAGCTAGTGAAGTTGAGCAATTGCTCCTAAATCCATACTGGTGGTCATTTAATAAATTGTGCTTATTAATAAATGCATCCAATCTTTTTTCAAAAAGTTTTTCTAATATTTTAGAAAACTGCGGTAGCAAAGACACCGGTCTGTAATTTGACAGCAGTTGTTTATTGCCACTTTTGTAAATGGGAATCACCTTCGCTATTTTCATTTGATCTGGAACAATACCAGAAGTAAAAGATTTATTATAAATGTAAATAAGAGGCTCAGTTATAGTGAATAACTTCTTTGATTAGAGACATATCAATACCGTGGCAGTCTGTGGATGTCTTGTTTTTCAACTGGTGTACCACTTCTAAAATATCACTTTGACATACACCGCTTAAAACATTGTATCATTATTATAGAAAGTGTTGGATTTGCTGTCCTTAAAATTTGGTATTTTATCAGCTAAATGAGCACCTATATTAACAAAATAATAATTAAACTCATTGACAATTTCCTGTTTATTTTCAATGTTTAGATTTTTATTTTGAATGGAAAATATTTTTCTTTATTATTTTGTATTACTTTACGTATTACCTTCCATGTACCCTTAATGTCATTTATATATTTTTGCAATAATTCATCATAACATTAGCGACCATTGTGTTGTGGCAGCAGTCAGAAGCACAAAAATTATTAAAAGGAAACCCCATATCATCATAAAGAGGGATTTAAAACATTTTTCAGAGCAAGGGTTTCTTCTTGATTTAAGAAACTGCAACTGGAATCGTGTTTGTCTAATTCCAGATGTTGAATTGGCTTGGAATTATTTTTACGAAATTTTTAATAATGTTGTTAATTCACATGCTCCACTCCGGAAATTCCGAATAAAAGGAAGAAATAATCCTTGGTTCTCATCTGAGCTTTCAAATATTATTTATCAATGCAACAAAGCTTGGGCAAAAGCAAGAAAGTCCAGTCTTACTGACGATTGGCTTACCTTCAGAAGGTTACGAAATAGATGTTCTTACTTAATTAAGAAAGCCAAAGCAGAATATTATTTATCTATTACTACTGACAGTCTGAATGACCCAAAACGTTTTTGGAAAACAGTCAAATCTCTTTCTGTAAGCGATAATTCTCAGTCTTTGCCAGTTTCCATTGTTAATGAATCAATTGTTGTTCGAGACAAACATGAAATGTTAAATTGTTTTAACAAATACTTTGTAGCTTCTGGGTCAAAACATTCAAACGATAACATGGCAAATGATGGCCATTTTCTTCCAGCTTCCAGGCCTTCCTCTTTTAACTTTCAGCCTATCATTGTTGAGGATGTGCATAAACAGCTGAAACATCTCGATACTAAAAAATCACATGGCCTAGATCTTTTAGATCCCCATTTTTTGAAATTGGCAGCTGATTCTATAGCAGAGCCGCTTACACACATCTTTAATTTGACCTTGTCCACTTCAGAAATCCCTAAAATATGGAAATCTGCTTTTGTATTTCCACTTTTTAAAGGAGGCGACCAAAGTGTCCTAAGTAATTATAGACCAATTTCAAAATTGTCTGTTGTTTCCAAAATTTTAGAGAGTTTGATAAATGAACAACTTAAATCATATTTGGAAACTTGTGAAATCCTTTCGGAATTTCAGTCGGGATACAGGAAAAAGCATAGCACCATGACGGCAGCATTGAAGGTTGTAAATGATATTTGCTCAGCGTCCGATAAAAAACTAAATTGTGCCTCTATTTTCATTGACTTGTCCAAGGCGTTTGACTCTGTAGATCATCAATTATTAATGCAACGACTTGTAAGCATTGGACTTTCGGAACAAGCAATCAGTTGGATTTCAAATTATCTTTGTGACAGATCTCAAAGGGTTAAATGTGGTGACCAGTGTTCAGATGATCTTCCTGTTATTCGAGGTGTACCACAAGGGTCTATTCTGGGACCACTTCTCTTCACTATATATATAAATGATGTGGGGCAGAATGTAAAAAATGCAAATTGCCATTTTTATGCAGATGACATGATTATATATTGTTTCGCATCTTCACTCACTGAAGCCATTGACAAATTGCAAAATGCATTTAACATTGTTTGCCACAGCTTCTCTGAATTGAAACTCTGTCTTAATGCAAACAAAACCAAAGTAATGCTGTTTTCTAGAAGTAAGATTGTGCAAAATGTTCCTCCAGTTGTTGCACCTGATGGCTCGGTTATTGAAGTTGTTCATGTTTTTAAATACTTGGGTGTCATAATTGATGATGGACTGTCTTTTAAGTTTCATATTGACTCTCTTGTCAAAAAGTTGCGTTTTAAATTGAGTTTTTATTTTAGAAACAAGTTGTCTTTTTCATTCAATGCCAGAAAGAGGCTTGTTGCTGCAACATTCCTCCCTGTGCTAGACTACGGGGATCTTTTGTATATGCATGCCCCAGCCCAAGCTCTGCGCTCTCTGGACTCAGTATTTCACGCCTCTTTGCGCTTTATTACAAACTGTAGTGCTCGGACCCATCATTGCGAACTCTACTCTCGTGTTGGATGGCCTGCTTTAGCGACCCAGCGGCTCACACACTGGTATAAACTTATTTATAAGGGACTTGTTGGGCTGCTCCCTCAATACCTCAGTGTGTATCTTCAGCGGAGGCCTGACGGACCCCAGAATTTACGTTCTCAGGATGTTTTCACGTTGCTGGTTCCTACTGTGAGAACAGAGAAAGGAAAACTGTGTTTTCAGTACCGTGCTCCAGCAGACTGGAATTGTTTGCAGAGAGTTTTAAAACTTCAAACACTCGTACCTATGGCTTCTTTTAATACTCTTTTAAAGGACCTGGAAACGCAATCGATGATATGCCAATGTTTTTAAACTGTTTTTCATCATTTTATTTGTGTTGATTTTATATTTATTTGTTGTCTGGTGAGTCGTATTGTGTTTCTAATTGTTTTTAACATTTTATCTGTGTTGACCTTATATTTAATTGTCGTCTTGTGAGTTGTACTGTGTGGGCCTCTTGGCCAGGACTCCCTTGAAAAAGAGATCTTTGAATCTCAATGGGACTTTTTTCCTGGTTAAATAAAGGTAAATAAATAAATAAAATAACATTGTTTTTTACATTTTCTTAATATACTTATTAATTTGTTTTTATAGTCTTTATACTTTTTTTCCTTTTCCTTGGTGGGATTTATCATGAATTCCTTGTATAACTTGTTTTTCTTTCTACAGGCATTTCCCAGGCCTTTCGTCATCCATGGTTTTGATTTCCTTCTTATTTTCTGAGTAAATGTTTTCAAAGGGCAATAATAATCATACATCTTCATGAAAATGCCTAAGAAATTATTGTAACATTCATTAATATTGTCGACATAGATTTTTTGCCAGTCATAGTGTAAAAGACTATTTTTCATCGCTTCAGTAGCTGATAGTGTTTTTACTCTTCCAACTGTGTGTTTCATAATTTCCTTCTGTAATATTGTTTGTTCAAAATTTTTGGTCCCCATTATTACAAAAACAGGTAAGTGATCTGTAATATCTGTCAGTAGAAGTCCACTCTTTGTTTTTATACCAGCTTGGTTTACAAATATATTATCAATCAATGTAGCACTATCTGATGTTATTCTGCTTGGCTTTGATATTAAAGGGTAGAATGAAAGACTGAACATAATATTAACTAATTCTGTAGTTTGTACTTGCTCATTAATTTTTAACAAATCAATGTTAAAGTCACCACAAATCACGGTCAACTTATTGCTACTCCTCTCAAACAAATTAGAGACTGTCTTATTGAACAGATCGAGACAGCTCCCAGGTGTTCGATAAATACAACTTATCACTATGTTTTTGGAGTTTTTACTCTGAATTTCAATTGTTAGGCATTCCATTCAGTTTTCAATGGAGAAGGTCATATTATCAATAACCTTACATTCAAAACCGTCTCTAACAAAACAAGGCTACCCCACCTCACCTTTTGTTGAGTCTGTTCTGAAAGAACATTTCATAACCATCCATTTTTTCTAATAGCTGTTTCCCCTCCGTCATCCAAGTCTCTGTAATGGCAACAGCACAAATTTTTTCCTTAAAAGTATTCAAATAGTCTTGGATTTTGGAAAAATTACTGTAGAGACTCTGACTTTTGAAATGTTTGAGGGAGAATCCTTTCATTTCCACCTTAAAATCCTCTTCAGAGTAATATTCATAGTCCAACCGAGTGTTGCTGTAAAAATCTATCTCTGGGTCAATGTCATTTCCTAACTCATATTCTTTGGTATTCTTCATTATCAAAAGTCTTTAAATGTCCGTTTTGGTTTTCCATGATTAAAGTAAATTTTGGCCATAGGTCAGGAACAAAGAATAATAATTTAAAAAGAAAAAAGAGGGGAAAAACAATAACAAAAAAGACATTCACTGTAAATTATTCATTTAAATTATTCCAATTCCGCCACTTTTCTAATGGTCATGACTTTTTCCTGTCCTGGTGGTCCCTTGAGCTTTATCATTATTTTGCAGTTCCTTGTCCATGTGTCCTGTATTTTTCTCTCCTTTTTCAAAATCCTTGCATTCCGGGCAATCTCTGCATTCGACTTTGTTAAATGTTCGTTCACAAACACCCCTGTGCCCTTAAGCTTTTTTGCAACTTTCATCAACTCTATTTTGTCTTTCCGACTCACAAATCTGATAATAATATTTGGTCTTTTAGCCTGTCTTTGAGGAAGTGTGTGACAAGCAGCAATAGATTTACTGTCAATAGTGATCTTTTTGCTAGTGAAGAACTGAATCACTTGTTGTTCGAGTGTGAGCAGTTCACCTGGTGGTGCGTCCTCTCCTTCATTGACTCCTGCAGTGACCCGGGCATAGGAGCGATGTTTGGTCTTCAGTCCAGATATCGCTACATCCTCCATTCTGGTGTACTGCTCCAGCTGCTCCACTCTGTTTTCCAACTCTTCAATCTTCTTGTCTTTGTCTTCAATTACTTTCCTCAAATGTTTCACTTCATCAATCAGTTTTAATAAATCTGACCGCTGATCCACCACTTTCTTCAGCTCACCAGACATAAAGTTTAGTGAGAGTTTGACATCTTCCATGTCTCTTGCCAGGGTTTTTGCCATGCCAGTGTGGTGGTGGGCCTCCAGTAGGCCTAATCAGATAGAGTCCACAAAGTGCGATAAAGTTGTAGAAAACTGAAAAAATACTCCAGTTCCTTTATGCATCACATCAATTCTTATCTAAAGAAGTGAAAAAAGTTGTCAGATGGTAATATTCTGTAGAGATTTTTAATGGATTGTGAAAAGCTGATCAGCACTCAGCACTCACTTCCTGTCCAAAGTGATAAGTCAAAGTGATAAGTCAAAGCTTCCTCTTCCTTGTTTTTTCAGCTCCTTCTCTTCTGCTAACCTGAGGCTTGGCACACGCCCAGGACGAACAAAGTGTATGCCGCACTCAAGCAGTTTAACAAGCAGAAGCACAGAGGTGAACACATTGTAGTTTTGCCTTGTAGGTAGTGCTGATGCGAGCTTCCTGACCGTATCTCCTGATATGCCAAGCTCAGACCGAGCAGGCTTACCCTGCACACTCCCTTGGTACTAACCTGTACCTCACTGTCCTCAAAGGAGTGGCCCGTGGCTTTAATGTGGAGATGTACGGCAGACTGAGGTCCACTCTGGCTCTCCCGTCTGTGTTGGTACATCCTCTTGTGAACAGCCACTTCACAAATGTTAGGGATTCTCTGTGTAAAAGGTGCACCCTTTGTAACCCAATGTTGCGTTTTTAACATTTACATAAATCACTCTAAATCATGTGTATTATACTTTTTAAAAACATATATTTAACTTTTCTTACACTAAACATGTTATGAATGAAAGAAAAAAATATTACAGATTGTATACTTACTTTTAGATTGATTAAAATTGATCCAGAAAAGAGAGCTGGGTGGTCAGTCGAAGGCAGCTGTGTCATTTGATATTTGGAATGTGATATTCCATCCAATATTAAAAATTTCCCTCCAAAAATGTTGTATGATGCAGTGCAGAGTGTGGGGTGTTGGGATTGTGGGATCTCATATTTAATTTACATGTGTACTTGCATATGAAAACTGTAATCTGCATACTTATCTCTGTATACTTAGAACCTCCACCTGGTTCTTCTGTGTTTTAACCCTGTGTTCTGTGAACAGCTAAGCGTAATTCAATACATACATAGACTATCCTGGGCTGTGTTGACATCACCTGCTCCCTATCCATCAATATTTTGGCTGACTATTGGGAAAACTGGTCTTCTTAGCTAAAGATGGGAAGTTCTTTACATGGTCTGCATAGCTAAGCTATTCTCCTATAGGTTAGCTGTTGTTGATGTCATAAATATTCAACAGTCTGTACTGTATTTAAAGACACCTTGTGGTCATTTGTGTGTGGGGGTGTGGGGGTGTGATCTGCCCCCACTGGGGAGGTCCCTCTTCACGTCGCTCTGCTAAAGCTTCAACATGGATGCTGAAGATGTCTGATGTCTCCATTCCGTTTGTATTCTGCTATTTTTACATTAAAATGCTGAATAACCTCAATTTCGACTAATGCCTTCCTTCAGACCTCCTTCTGACCCATTTTTTGAAACTGACAGGATATGCAGTTTTTGTTACATTCAGTCAGTGTGAGGCACCACTAGACAGCTTTAAGTAAATGTTGCAATTCTGCAGAGGGTTAAATAGACTGTACAAAAAAAAAAAAGTCACCCCTCTCTCTGTAACTGCTGCTGGGAGCCTCGTCTTTTTGGTCTTAAAATGTCCGTATTAACCCGCTCTACATGATCTTGGTGTTTTTATTTTAATATTTTGTTGCATATTGGAGTTGGGACCCTTTTTTATTATACGTTATACAATTTCTGCTTCTTTTCATTTACAGGTTAATGTAACATTATTATATTGTTTTAATGTGAATCTAATAAAACAAAAATTAAAAGTATATAAAGTGAAATGATTTTACACACTTCCATCCACATTAAACAGATGAATGTTTGAGCAGATGGCTCTAATTCTCCACATCATATTTCTGTACTATATGGATCTTATTATACTTATTATACTTCCATGGCATATGGTACCATGGTAATAGTTCACTGTTAGATTACATCATTGCTCAGCTGTTATTGTAATCTGTCTCAGCACAGAATATTGAATTTGTAATAAAGACAATGAAATAAAATGCCAACCTATTTTCTAGAAGTATATTCAGACAATACCAGTGTTCACTTCATGACTGATCAGTACAACATCATAAATTAAAACACAATTAAAACAAATACACAAAAAATAAGTTAGTGTAAAGAGTAGAGTATTATAAACTACACAGGCAGAAAAATAATTATACCTTGATGGATGTGGCTTACAGAACTTTACAAAGACATGTGGGTTTGAAGCTGTATTCTGTCTTTACGATTCCAGGGATGAACCACTGAGAAAACATGTGCGAGAGACACGTGCTACAAATCAGAGGCAGTTCCAGACCCTTCTGGATTCAGACAGAAGGTAGAAGGGACTGGGGGGTTACGCAAGAATGTGGCATCAATACAAAGCTGTTAAACCAGCTATAACTGCATAAATGCACATATTACTTTGCAATACAATTAGTCCTCGAGTACAGCTGTTTCCATTAGAGTCTTTAGAACAAAGTGGTATTCATTTCCATTTTGTTCTTCTTTTTGGCTCTGCAGGAGAAGAAGAGCCATGTGACAGAACAGCCTATGATCAGGCCTGCAGCAGCCAGCACCGGGGAGAGCCACACGGGGACACTGTCACACTCGGGGTCCTCAGGGGGCAGGCTGTTGACTTTAGTGAAGATGTATGGATGATCCTGGAACACAATATGAACCGGTCATCACATATCCACCAACCACAATAATGGGTTTCTCCAACTACAGTCAAATTTGGTCATGATATTTTTCAGAAAATCCAACGCATATTTTTAGAAATATTTTGATTTGTTCTACTTCATCACAATGTGTAGAAACATTAACTGATAGTGGTTGTGATGAAACTACATGAATATTAAATAAATAATAAACAATAACAATAAATAAAGTGATGGAAACGACAATGTTTAGCATTTCTTTTAAAATGTCATGACACATTAGCATGCTAATCTCTGTTTTAGCGTTAGCATAAAATATACTCAAAATACACAATATAAAATGGTATTTTTCTCATTATTTGTACATTCAAAGGAAATATGAGGTGTTTGGAAATGACGACCAATAAACCTACTCTTGGTTTTGCAAAACTTGACCTTGATTTTGTTCTTGTTTCCCTTCCTTCCATGGAGCTAACGCTGCTATGCTAACATGAGCTCCTGTCACATCACAACTGATGTGGTTCAAGGAGACAAAGATTTAAAAACAAAAGTTAAAAGTTACATTTTGTGGTGGAAATGACAGTGATCCCTAGGGACAGGTGTTCTTTTTATGAAAAATAAATAAAATACTAATATATCTTTCAAGCACATGATATTTTTCATTAAAATAAGGAATTTCTGTGCCATTTGTCAATGAAGTTACTGTTGAATCAAATTTAATTTCAGTCTTATGAGGGACTGAGAGTCCAAAACCTGGCCAAGGGACAAAGGACATACAGCAAAAACACTCAATATAAAACCATATTTTATATAATAAAAATAGTAATTTATCTATCATCAATTTTTTGTAAGTTTGTCTTTGTGTCTAGTAAGTGCAGCAAAAACGTGATTTTGTTTTTCTTATTTCTGCCTGGGACACAAATTCTTTGATAGTTGGAGAATCACTCTAATACTGCACTGCCTCGATCTTAAAGGTCCCATATTACACAAAATTGATTCTTGTGAGCTTTAAGTCAAATTAAAATGTCACACACATACCCCTTCATTCACACGTTTGGTCTACCTTATGATGTCATGTAGTAATACTTTTTAACAGCTATATTTTACCTATTGTTCAGTAGAGATGAGCAAATCACCCAAATGATTCTATGGTGTAGGGAGTTTAAAAACACAGTGGAGCACTTTCTGTATAACCACATGACATCACAAAATGGAGTGCTTTTTCTTTGAGAGAACCTAAATATGCAGGGTTTGTGTGTTAAGTATTTGTATGAGTCAAACAAAACAAAACAAAACTCTAGGTCTGTTTATGATGAGGAAACATTAGAACATAGATCAGAATATATCACAGTGTAATATAGGCCCGTTAAGGACACGATCACATTCTCAAATCTGAAGACATGCTAAACAGAGCTGGCACCTCCTGTCTGACCTTAGTGGGGCACTTTATGTCATTTCTGGCATCTGTGAAATTGTTGAACGTCTGCTTCCTCCCCACAGGCTCCAGCTGAAATGTAAACACACAACGTGGTGGTTAAAGGTTCAAGAGACGCAAAGAGGGTCTTTCCCACTGACAGTAACACAGAAATGTACAGTCTCAACATAAAGAATGCATTTAGGGAACTACCAGTGTTAGAACGCTCTGGGTCCTGTGGTGTGAGGCCTTAGTCTTGATTTAGCTTCGTGTTAGTCAGAACCGAGCCCACGTATCGGTCTATTTCACATTTCTTCACCTGGTTTACTTACTTTTGGCTTCACTAAAACTTTGTGGCCCTTGAAAATCTAAAAAAAGATACTGTGTGTAGTACTGCTCACCGTAAGAAGGAAAACGGCTTCAGGCATGTTTATGATGTGGGAACAACGTTATAACAAAGAAAGCTCAAAAAGTGAATTTTGCATAATAGTCTCTCTTTAATAAATCCAAATTTTAATGGTTATTCTTGCATGTTTGCTATTGCAGAGCTGAAGACTTTCCTTAAAGCTGCATTGTGTAACATTTCTGGTGGAGGGGCCATTGGAGATGTTATTGCTGTGCCTGGAATGTTTCACAGTGTGGTATTAAACATTTCTATCTTCATGGAGACCAAACCATGTATACAGCTCTGGAAAAAAATAAGAGACCACTGCGTTTTTTTCTGAAATCAGCATCTCTACATGTATTACAGCCATTCCATTCCAGTGTCTGTTGAATTCCAACACAAACACAAAGCTGAGCTACTTCAGTTCTTGCACCAGGAGTGGAATAAAGGCATTCAGCTGACCTGGGCGTGTTTCTTCCAGCGAGAGTGGTACAAGTAGGTGCTCACAAATGCACACAAACGTTCTTTTCGTCATAGTCATCCCACCACTCTTGGCTGCGACTTCGCACCAACACGTTAATTTCTGCAGACGTTGCTGCCACTGCCCCACAAAACGCCATGGCCAAAAACCTTGTCCTTGTCCTTCTCCTTCTCCGTCTCCTCCTTAAAACAAATAAGCTGTACATGTTTTGGCTCCGGTACGACAGCAACTTTAGGCGACTTCCGTAAACACTGAGCACGCTCACTGCACGTGACCTCGTTGTGTCCTCCAAGGTGCATGCGGGACACTTTTGAGGTGTTTAAAGTTCAAACTGGAGATCACATACAAGTAGCATTTAATTGGAAATGTGAACGACCTCGCAAAAAAAATCATATTTCACAAAAAAATTGGAATTGAGCATTAAGCCCTGCAGTCTGAACGTAGCCATAGACACACATTTCTCACGATTGACTGACACTCTGCCTGCGATCGACTGGTAGACCGTGATCGACTGGTTGGACACCTCTGCTCTAAATTATATTTATTTTGGGGGAAATGTCAGACTCAAACAAAAATGTTCCTTTTGCCCAAACACATACCTATAAGTAGTAAAATCAGAAAAACTGATCATTTTGCAGTGGTCTCTTATTTTTTTTCCAGAGCTGTATATGTACAGAGATTTGATGCAAATAAGTCCAAGGTATTATCAGTCACTCACTGTCCATAGCAGTTGACAAATTGAATTGAAGAAAATTATGCTAAAAAGTCCATCTCTATTTTTTACTTCTTTATAAACTGAAAAGAGTTAAGTTCCATTCCTGTCTTTGGCCTTACCATGTTGTTCCACAGAGCGGTGGCCATGCTGGAATGTCCGCGCTCGCTAAAGTGGAAGCAGTCCTCAGAGAAGTACGTGGTATCAGGGCTGCCCTCCTGAAACAAAGACCAGAGAGTGAGAACCTTGGAAGTGTCCTACAGCTCCCAATCAAGTGACATCACAACACTGCAGAATCTCTATAGTTTAACTATGAGCTGCAGGACGGCTCAGAAGTCTATGGTGGAATTTCTAGAAGTCTATAAAATGTGATGTAACACAAACTGGCAGAACATTTAACATCTTCTCTGTCATCTTCTTCAGAAAGTATTTCTTATATTATCTTATCTTATCATATTTAAGTTATAATTGTATAGATGCAATTGTGTTGCATTTGTTATTTTGTTTTGTTTTAATGAAATAAATAAATAAATAAATGAAATGAAAGTGGTGCCATTATTCAACCACAAGAACCACAAGAGAAATAAGGCAAGTTTGCAGTGTTGTATAGTAACGAAGTAATAATACTTCACTACTGTACTTAAGTACATTTTGGGAGACTTTGTACTTTACTTGAGTTTTTAAAAAAATGATAACTTTTACTTTTACTTCACTACATTTCCGAATTTAATTGCATACTTTTACTCCAATACATTTTCAATGTGCCGTTTAGTTACTCGTTACAAAAAAACTCTACTGACTGTAAGGAAGTCAGGACATGCCTGGGCTTGTTTGCTACTACACCTGTTGGTTTCATGCAGCTAGTTTAATCAATCAACATCCCTGATGGAAGATGAGACAGCATCCACGTCGGCTACAAATGATGGGGGACCTGACGATGAGGATCCCTGGCCGTACTTAAACACAATGTTCTCTTACGTCAATAAGTGCCTCTTGTGCCTTCCAAGAAACGTGGAAATCCTATCTTACCCCCCGTCCAACCTCAACAAACACATCGAGGTAAGTTCTAGATTAATGAAATTGTTAGCGTCTATATTCCAATTTCACTAACCATAGCATGGACATTCTAGACACCGTTGTGAAACCTTGAGCATAACATGTAGAAATGAACTTTGTGTGACATTGTTTCGGTTATACAAAGCGTATTTGACGATGTTGGAGCTAACAGGCTACCTAGCTTTTTCAGCTCAAGGGAAGGCATAGCTGTAGGCGAAGTGTAACGAATGAGAAAGAGCACACGAGTTCAAAAGGACAAAAAATAACATTAACATGTGCCTACTTTTAAAAATGTAAACAAGTGCTGTGTGTTTGTGCGATCTAAGTAACAAAGCGAGGGTTAGCTTCAGACTGCCTTGGCTTGATACTTTTACTTGTACTTTTAATTACATTACTTGAGTACATTTATTTTTACATTACTTGTCATACTTAAGTACAAGAAGTTCCAGATACTTTAAGACTTTTACTCAAGTAACATTTCAGTCAGTGACTTCGACTTTTACCAAAGTCATTTTTGGGAGGGGTACCTATACTTTTACTTGAGTTTGATTTTCCAGTACTTTATACAACACTGCAAGTTTGTGGAGCCAATCCTAAACAAATAATGATAAGAGTCAACATTTGTGGATCATAGCTTTGGAGATTTCTTTCAAAAACATTGAATTTCCCATAGAGTTACACTGCCCTCCATCTGAAATTATGACATTATGAAACTGTAGGTCGTGAACAGTGTCAGGCAGAGTGCAGACAGCTTACGACATTCAGAGGAAGTATGGGGTTTTTGAAAAAAGGCTGAACAACCACGGCAAAATCCTCCTTGCCGTCATAGCGACCGCTGTACACCAGTTTCTCCGTCTCAACCTACAGAAAAACAACACAAGGTTTTAGTAACAATCCTGATCTTTAAAGTCATGTATCCTGTGTGTTACGGAGTGTATTGTATCCTTATCTTGTATGTTATGGAGTACAGTGGTCCCTCGCTCTGTCGCGGTTCACTGTTCGCGGCCTCGCTCTTTTGCGGATTTTTATTTTTTTTTAATATATAGTGTAACATTTTTTAATAGTGTAACATTGTGTCTGCGTCCTGATTGGCTAAGAGACTGTAGACCTTTGCCGACTGATAGATGGGGGATGCAGGGATGGCCGGGACTAGACCAGGACTAGACCAGGACTAAACGTGGACTAAACCAGGTCTAGACCAGAACTAAACCAGCTCTAGACCAGGTCTAAACCAGGTCTAAACCTGGACTGGTCCTGGACTAAACCAGGACTGGACCAGGTCTAGACCTTGATTAAACCGGGACTAGACCAGGTCTAAACCAGGATTAAATCACCCCGTGCGGCTCTTTGCTAGTTTCGTGCGGCTCTTGTGTTCGTTTGTGCGTGTTCGGTTTGTGGCTTGGGCTGTGAGGACGCGGTCCTGAGGGGGAGGCATGGTCTGGGCGCCACGGTTCGATCTCGTGCTTGCAGCCCAGGCCTTGCGCCGGTCGTGCTGCTCTGTCACGGATTTGACCACGATGAGCGGGTGCACATGTCACGCACTTCTCCAAGGGGTTGGTGCGCATCGCGTCCCGGGACGTGGCAGTGCCGTTGTTGGATGAGTGTGGTGCTGCTTGCGGATCCAGTGACTCATGTCTCTGCTGCCCTCACGCGTCCGGCGAGGCTCCCGGTGGAGCCTCCATGCTTCACTATTAATACATTTTGTTGAAAATTTACGAAAAGTTTGAGTGTTTAAACGAGAGAGAAATGTGAGAAAACATTAATTCCAGTGTTTTAAGGCGTTTACAACCTTAATGTATAATAATTGTAAAATATAAAGTTGTCCTACTGCGGATTTCACTCATTACGGGTTATTTCTGGAACCTAACCCCCGCGATAAACGAGGGATCACTGTATACTGTCTCCTTATCTTGTATGTGTTACGGAGTGGACTGTATCCTGAGTGTTACGGGGTGGACTGTATCCTGAGTGTTACGGGGTGGACTGTATCCTGAGTGTTACGGGGTGGACTGTATCCTGAGTGTTACGGGGTGGACTGTATCCTGAGTGTTACGGAGTGGACTGTATCCTGAGTGTTACGGGGTGGACTGTATCCTGAGTGTTACAGGGTGGACTGTATCCTGAGTGTTATGGAGTGTACTGTATCCTGAGTGTTATGGAGTGTACTGTATCCTGAGTGTTATGGAGTGTACTGTATCCTGAGTGTTATGGAGTGTACTGTATCCTGAGTGTTACGGAGTGGACAGCCCTTGTGTCTGTCACCTGCAGTTCTTGGTTCACAAGCTTGAGTTCAGACAGTTCAGGAGAGTTGTCACCTGTAGCCACGACGCAGGTGCACATGTACCTGAGGAGATTAAAGAATCTCACATTATGAGGGAAAACCCGAGTAGTGACGCACACTAACCAGAACCTCCGACAGTACAGTACATACAGTTGTTGTGTCCTTGGGCTTGACACTTCACCCACCTTGCTTATGCATTGATTGATTGATTGGTTGATTCGTATTTATTTCAAGTTTGTGCCAAGACAGAAACAATAATCATATACATATTATTATGTATATGAGGAGTGGGAAGAAGAAGAAAAACTTATATTAACCCACCCGTATTCGTTACATAGTTTCAACATTTTTTGTGGTTGCTTATGTACATTTGATCACACCTTTACAAATATCTACATATTATAATGAATATCATTTTTACCCAAGGCTTTTTTTTTTTTACCAAATTTTTTACCCAGGTTTTCTCGCAAACCCATTGCACAGACTGACCCCACACCTTCTAAGTTTTAAATTTACCCCTTCCCCTTAATTCATAGTGTACTTCTTGTGTAGTGAACAGTTTTTGGACCTTGAATGGTAGGATATTTTTGTTTGTTTGTAGCATGAACCACCACAGAATGAAAAATGCAATAAATGGACTTGGAGCATCTGGAAAAATGTTGAATAAATAATAATAGTATTATTATTATTAGATATGCGTTTTACAAGAGGTCTGAATGGTCAGTTTGCGACAACAAAAATGGCAATTCAAGCAACAAATCTGACATCTGGGGTAAATGTAACTTGCATTTATCAAACGGAAACTATTTCTTCACTCTAGTGTTTACTGGCTTTGTTTACATGCACACTGATTATTGAAAAATAGGCCCTTAGGAACATTTCCCGACCACATAAAAGTAGCCAAAATTATACCACTTTTTAAAAAAGGAAATAAAAAAGATACCTCGAATTATAGACCTGTATCACTGCTTTCACAGTTCTCTAAAATATTAAAAAAGCTATTCGTGATCAGAATGAATAAATTTATTGAAAAATATAAAATTTTAAGCAACAGCCAATATGGATTTCGCTCTAAACATGCAACTGCTACAGCAATAATGGAACTGACAGAAGAAATAACCAATGCCATGGACAATAAACAGATTTTGGTTAGCATTTTTGTAGACCTTCAAAAAGCATTCGACACTCTGGATCATGAGATACTATTGCAAAAATTATATAAATATGGCATAAGAGGGGTAGCACATCAGTGGGTCACGAGCTACTTAAAATACCGATATCAGTATGTGGAAATCGATAAATAACAATAAATCAAAGTATGTGGTGTACCCCTAGGATCGGTACTTGGACCTATACTTTTCCTTATTTATGTAAACAATACAGTGGTACCTCACCTTACGAAAGACCCTACATACGAAAAATCCAAGTTACGAAACGCCTTCACATTAAATTTTGGTCTCTAGCTACGAAAGAAAATTCAAGTTACGAAACACGAAATCTCAAAAATTCGAATAATGCGCGCTCAGATGCATGCCCCACTGTTATCTCCGCTCAAAGAGCACCTTTCTTGGCCTCTTAGCTCACAGTGTCAGACCCCCGGCTCTGGAAGTCGAATAGAACCAGAGCCAGCCCCGGGGAAAACCCCGCGGTCGTGCCCACTCAAAGAGCACCTTTCTCGGCCTCTTAGCTCATAGGGTCAGCCCCCCGGCTCTGGAAGTCGAATAGAACCAGAGCCAGCCCCAGGGAAAGCCCCGCGGTCGTGCCCGCACAAAGAGCACTTTTCTCGGCCTCTTAGCTCTAGCGCCGAACACGCAAGGAGCACGGAGACAGGAGCACCGCGAGCATGAGATAGAACCGCGGCGAACACGCAGCCCGAGCCACAAACCGAACACGCACAAACGAACGCAAAAGCCGCACGAAACCAGCAAAGAGCCACACGGGGTGATTTAATCCTGGTCTAGTCCCGATTTAGTCCAGGTCTAGACCTGGTCCAGTCCTGGTTTAGTCCAGTCCAGGTTTAGACCTGGTTTAGTTCTGGTCTAGACCTGGTCTATTCCACGTTTAGTCCTGGCTCTACAGTCTCTTAGCCAATCAGGACACAGAACACAAAGTTACACTATAAAAAAAAAATGTTACACTATAAAAAAAAAAACCTTGGAATGGATCAGGCCTTTTCCATTGAAATAGCTACTCAACTTACGAAAAATTCACGTTACGAAACCACTTCTGGAACGAATTAATTTCGTAAGGTGAGGTACCACTCTATTGTCTCTGTTTCTAGTTTACTCAAATGTATTTTGTTTGAAGATGATGATCAAAGGAGAAGTTCAATTTGTCAACTGGACAAAGTTTGTTTGGTTGAAAACGTTTCGCCGCTCATCCGAGAGGCTTCGTCAGCTCTGGCCCTCATGCTGGTTCGAACCTGTTTATATCTAGCTGCAAGGGAGGAGCTAGCTTCCCTGAACAAAGCTCTGATCTATCCCCGCTACTCTCTTTTGTTTTACGAATTCCTCTGGCGTCTTGTATTAGCATATCTATCAGCCCGCAGATGATATTACTCCCTGGTGCACCCCAGGGCTGTGTTCTCAGCCCTCTCCTGTACTCCCTGTTCACCTACGACTGTACCGCCAGGCACAGCTCCACACCATCTTCAAGTTTGCTGACGACACCACCATCCTAGGCCTCATCACCAACAACGATGAGAGTGCCTACAGAGACGAGGTGAAATCACTGACCAGCTGGTGTCAGGATAATAACCTCTCTCTGAATGTCAGCAAAACTAAGGAAATGATCGTGGACTTCAGGAGACAGCAGACAGACAGACCAGCATCCCCCCATCTCCATTAACAACGCTGAGGTGGAGCAGGTCAGCAGTTTTAAGTTCCTTGGGGTACACATCACTGTGGATCTGTCCTGGACACTACATACAGACACTGTGGTTAAGAAAGCCCGACAAAGACTCTACTTCCTGAGGAAGTTGAGGAAGTTTGGTATGAACACCAGCATCCTCACAAACTTCTACAGGTGCACCATCGAGAGCCTGTTGACGGGCTGCATCACAGTGTGGTATGGGAACTGCACCGCTCAGTGCCGCAAAGCACTACAGAGGGTGATGCGAGCGGCAGAGGACATCACTGGCAGCAGTCTCCCCTTCATCCAGGACATTTACCACAGCAGGGGTCTGCGTAAGGCACGCAGCATCACTAAGGACCATACTCATCCGGCACAAGGACTCTTCCGTCTGCTACCCTCTGGTAGATGATACAGGAGCCTGCCAGCACGCACAAAAAGACTCAAAGACAGCTATTACCCCCAAGCTGTCAGACTACTGAACTCTGGGTAATACTCTAAATAATACTGAACTCTCAATAATACTGCACTAAACTACCTTTCATTATGCATAATTATGTTTACTGCTGCTGCTCTGTATGAATGTATCATGTTTGTCACTACCTCACTGTAAATTACTGTTACCTGTGTAATAATTAGTGCAATAACCTATGTGCAATATTTATACCATACTATGTGCAATACGAAATCCACATGCAACACCTACACCACACCATATTATGTGCAATCTGTGAAATACTTACACCTTATTTGATCTTTGATTTAATCCTACCTGCACCTTGTACATTGTACCTTGTATTTTTTTTATTTTTTTTATTTTTTTTAAATTACATTTTATTACATATTTTATTATATTGTTTATTATATTGTTTATTATATTGTTTACTTCTTCCCCTGCACTTTTGCAACACTTTTTTTTTACCATGTACTATTATTGCATGTTATTAGTACTTCTTGACTATCTTAGCGAGTCAACGGTTCTACTGATCCTAAGCATTTCATTGCATTGTTGACCTTGTGTTGATTCTGCATATGACAAATAAACAATCTTGAATCTTGAGGAAAATCTTGAATCTACTCTATTTTACTCAGGAAAAAATATAAATTAGGTTTTACAAATAGTAGAGAGAGAGTTTCAGAAAATGTTGATATGGTTCAAAGCCAAGAAACTATAAATATTACTAAGACAAAGTTTATGATTTTTAGTTGCAAAAAAAAGACATCGACGCAAGATTGGTCATACAAGGACTAGAGATTGAAAGGACAAGTGAGATAAAGTTTTTAGGTGTTATGTTTGATGAACATTTGACATGGAAATCGCACATAGCGCAAGTTAAATCAAAAGTATCGCAAACAATTGCTGTATTATACAAAGTGAAAGACTGTCTTAACAAAAATGCATGTTTCTTTTGTATAGCTTACTGGTTGTTTCATATTTGACTTATTGTATTGAAGTGTGGGTAAGTGCCTGTAAAACACTCATCAAACCAATCTTCCTTTTACAGAAACGCGCTATCCGTGTGGTAAATGGAAGTGGATACAGAGCCCACACAAACCCTATATTTTCTCATAGACCCAATCCCCACTCCATTTTTAAAGTCTTTTTATGGATCTTTTAGGGATGAACTTTTGGTCATGATGAATTGCTCTCTTCAGACAGGGGCCTTTCCCGCTGCCTTCAAAGCGGCGGTGGTGAGGCCCCTGCTGAAGAAGAGCAATTTAGATTTCAATGATTTTAACAACTACCGACCAGTGTCTAACTTGCCATTTTTAAGCAAGATTCTAGAGAAACTTGTCTCTAGCCAATTAAATGATTTTCTAGATGATCACAACATTTTGGAAAAATTTCAGTCTGGTTTTAGGGTGAACCACAGCACCGAGACTGCCTTGGCAAAGATTTTGAATGACTTTAGAATAAATTGTGACTCTCAAAAGGTGACTGTGTTGGTTCTGCTGGATCTGAGCACTGCCTTTGACACAGTAGACCACATGATTCTTTTAACTCGCCTAAAACACCTCGGCCTCTCTGGTGCTGTTCACAAATGGTTCACGTCCTATCTCACAGACAGAACATTTATGGTAAGTATGGACACATACTCCTCCAAGGTCCATAAAATCACATGTGGTGTCCCCCAGGGTTCCATTTTAGGCCCTGTGCTTTTCAACTTGTACATGCTCCCCCTTGGCGGCGTCATCAGGAGACATGGAATCAATTTCCACAGCTATGCAGATGATACGCAGCTTTACATTTCCGTGTCTCCTGATGACACCAGGCCAATGGATGCTCTTTTTAACTGCATTCTAGATATCAAATCCTGGATGGCAAGAAACTTTCTCCAGCTTAACCAGGACAAAACTGAGGTTCTAGTCATCGGTCCTGAGACCCAGAGAGAGAAACTTTTATCAAAACTACAAGCACAGTCTTTTAACCCATCTCCTCAAGTAAAAAACCTGGGCGTCATTTTTGACTCTGAGCTGACTTTTATCCCACACATCAAGAACATCACAAAAATAGGTTTCTATCACCTAAAAAACAGAGTTCGCCCTTTTCTCTCTCAGGCCAATAGGGAGACATTGATGCATGCTTTTGTCACCAAGCCGTATAGACTACTGTAATGCCCTGCTCTCTGGTCTTCCCAAAAAGAGTATTTCAGGTTTGCAATTATTATAAAATTCAGCAGCACGTGTCCTGACTAGGACCAGAGGGCGGGATCACATTACACCGGTCTTAAAATCTCTGCATTGGCTCCCTGTGAGTTTCAGGATAGATTTTAAAGTTCTTTTACTGGTTTTTAAATGTCTTAATGGTCTTGGGCCTTCTTATCTTTCAGAACTGCTTTCCCCTTACGAACCTTCACGGGCCCTGCGCTCCTCCGGCAGCTCCTGGTCATTCCCAAAGTCAGGACACACACTCACGGAGAGGCGTCTTTTCAGTATGGAACTGCCTGCCTGCCGGAGGACCTCAGGGCTGCAGAGAACGTTCATGTTTTTAAGAGTGGACTCAAGACTCACCTGTTTAGCTTGGCCTTTGATTGACTTCCATCGTCTGTTTGCTTGTCTTTTGTTTGTTCTTTTGTTTGTTTGCTTGTATATCTGTTTGTTGTTTGTTCGTCTGCTTGTTTGTCTGTTTGCTTTTTTTTTTTTTTTTTTCTTCCTGGCAGCACGGTGGCTGAGTGGCTAGCACTCATGCCTCATAGCAAGAAGGTTCGGGTTGCCCGGGCCTTTCTGTGTGGAGACTGCATGTTCTCCCCGTGTCTGGGTGGGTTTCCTCCGGGCACTCCGGTTTCCCCCACCAACCTAAACATGCGGCATAGGTAAAATCCTCCAGCTTAGGGCCTGACCAAGCCTAAATAGCAAAACAAATCATGGGGATGATCCCCGGGTCAAATATAGAAACAACTTCTCCTGTGCGAGATCAATAAAGGTCAATCTTCTAATCCTTGACCACTGTAAGGCGCTTTGTGTTACAATTTTGTATGAAAAGCGCCTTATAAATATTTTTTGATTTGATTTGATATTTGTACAATTAAAAACATTAAAATTTTAAGAATTGGTAGAATATAAATTACTCAAAATTATGTACAAAGCTCATCAAATAATACTACCAAACAACTTGTAAAATAGATTCAAAAAGAGAGAAACTAGTTACAGTGAACCCTCGCTCTATCGCTGTTCACTGTTCGCGGCCTCGCTGTTTCGTGGATTTTTTTTTTCAATTTTTTTTTTCAATTTTTTTTTTCAATTTTTTTTTTTATAGTGCAACTTTTTTTTACAGTGTAACATTGCGTCCTGCGTCCTGATTGGCTAAGAGATTAGACCAGGACAAAACCAGGTCTAAACCAGGACTAAACCAGGTCTAAACCTGGACTAAACCAGGTCTAGACCTGGACTAAACCAGGTCTAGACCAGGGATGGTCACGCAGGGTGGTAGGGACAGAGTCTCTGATGTCCTTCAAGAGAGCGCCTGGGTGACAGGAGGTGTGGCCTTTGTTTACTTGCACGAGCCGGACTATGGAAGAGCCAAGAATCAACACGGACGGGCCTGGCCCGGACGCCGCGCCGCCGGGGGAGCCGCAATGGGGAGAGCTGCATTTGAGGGAGCCGCAGTGGAGGGAGCCACATTCGAGGAAGCCGCAGCGGGGGAGGACTCGCGCGCAGAGAGGAGACAGTGGGTCTTCCCCCCTCACGCCTAGCGGACGAACACGACCCCGTCCTAGAGAGCTGTAGAGTATTGGCGACGCATTGATAGCCATGCCCCGAACTCCGGGGCGGTCTGATTTTGGAGCCGGGGTGAAATGCAACCAACCCTTGTGAGCGCAGGTTAGTGGGGGAAAATCCTCATGGTAGAGCTGATTGGAGCTTTAGACCTAGCCCCTTGCTGAAGTGTTCGTACCTGGTCAGGCTAGTGCTCAGAGGCGTCTGTTAGCGGTTCGGCACTGTTAGCAGTGGCTTGAGTCTTGCCCAAAATGATATCCAGGTCGCTTTCCACTCGACTTTCGCACATGGCATGGATATATTGTTCCAAAACAAACACACATGTCCGCGCGCACATGTCAGCGTGTAGGTGCCCCCCCCCCACGCTTCACTATTAATACATTTTGTTGTAAATCTACAAAGGTTTGAGTGTTTAAACTAGAGAGAAATGTGAGAAAATGTTAATACCAGTCTGAGAAAAGTGTATGTTGTGTGTGGTGAGGCGTTTACAGCCTTAAAACATGTGTAATAATTGTAAAATATAAAGTTGTCCTACTTCCCGGATTTCACGTATTGCGGGTTATTTCTGGAACCTTACCCCCGCGATAAACGAGGGATTACTGTATAAATTAAGAGGAACTGATGTTTTTCTAAACCAGGGGTCGGCAACCTTTACCACTCAAAGAGCCATTTGGACCCGTTTCACACAGTAAAGAAAACACTGGGAGCCACAAAACCCTTTTGAAATTTAAAATGAAATAACACTGCATATAACGGCTTTTTTGCCTTTGTGACATAGAATTACATTTTGAAAAGGAATTAACTAAAATAAAATACATTTTAATTAAAGATAAAAGGAGAAGTTCAATTTTTCACGCATTTTAATAAAAATACAGTGGTCCCTCGCTATATCGTTGTTCACTTTTCGTGGCCTCGCTGTTTTGCGGATTTTTTTATTCCAATTTTTTTTTATTTTTATAGTGTATCAACGCACATTTCTGCGTCCTGATTGGCTAAGGGACTGTAGACCTTTGCGGATTCATCAGTCATTCTCCTCCGTGTCTCCTGTACAGAATGCGTTCAGTTTGCCAGATTTATATAAATGTTGGATTGCAGTGTGACTCTCAAGTGCTGTATGCAAGTTTTCTCCTCAACAAAACCCGCCACAGCAAAGCGGCGCCAGGACGAAGAGGCTCGGCTATAAGAACTGTGAAATACACACGAAATACACTTTGGTTTCGTTCTATAATATTGTGCTTTTTTGTTGAAAATCTACGAAAGTTTGAGTGCTTAAACAAGAGAGAAATGTGAGAAAACGTTAATTCCAGTCTGAGAAAAGTGTAGAATGTGTGTAGTGAGGCGTTTATAGCCTTAAAACATGGAGAATAATTGTAAAATATAAAGCTGACGACTGCGGATTTCGCTTATCGTGGGTTATTTTTAGAGCGTAACCCCGTGATAAACGAGGGACCGCTGTACTGAGCCGCGGGTTGCCGACCCCTGTTCTAAACCAATACTATTCAGAACAAAACCAAAGGGAAGATGTGTCTCAATCCAAGGAGTCAGTCTATGGAACGGTCTTGAGCGTGAAATTAAAACTTCTAAGTCTAATCAAATTTTTAAGAAAAATGTAAAAATAGCGTTAAAAAAAAGATATAATAGTGCTCAGTAAAAAGAGTATGTTTTATTATTATTATTATTATTATTATTATTATTATAGTTTTTTGGTTAAACTCATTGGAGTTGTAATATAATTTCGAGTTGTTAAGGGGCAGATGTTATAAGCTTATGCTTCTTTCTGTACCCTTTCATTCATATTTAAGTTATAATTGTATAGATGCAAGTATGTTGCATCTGTTGTTTTTTTGTTTTGTCTTAACAAATAAAATAAATAAAAAGAAAAGAAAGAAAAGAAAAATCACATGCAGGTATATCTGATGGGACTCATGATTTCTTTGTGATTGACTGTTCAGATTCACAAAGACAAAAACAACAATAAAACAGGTGTGAATAATCAGATTCCTATTTCTTGGACACTTACTGTTGCACCACACTGCAGCCAAGAGTGTCCCTCTTCACTTTGCGGAGGTCTTCGATCTGAAGGATTTCCAGAACATTCACCAGGAGCCTGGGTACCTGAACAGATAGAAGAAGACGCATATCCCATTGACACTACAGCAGGCTCCTACAGCATTTAATAATAACAATAATAAGAATAACAATAATAATAATAATACTTGTATAGCGCACTTCATGACACTCAAAGATGCTTCACATAGATCCAAACACAAACACAAATGAAAGAAACAGATAAACAGGAGATGCACTTATTTAAAGGCAGTTTTGAACAGGTGAGGTTTTTAGGATTTTTGTTGAAGATGAGGAGTGTAGATGAGTCTCTGAGGTGTTAAGGTGGGGAGTTCCAGAGTGCAGAAGGCCCTGTCCCTCCAGGTCTTGTGTTTACTCCTGGTGGGGGGAGACAGGAGGTTGGTGTCAGCTGATCTGAGGGTGTGGCGGTAGAGGAGCTCAGAGAGGTCGGTGAGTGCCAGGTTATGGAGGGACTTGAATGCAATGGTGAGGAGTTTGAACTGGATGCGCTGAGGGATGAGGAGCCAGTGGAGATCTTTGAGGACAGGGGAGCCAGTGGAGATCTTTGAGGACAGGGATTATGTGTTCACGGGAGGAGGTGCGAATGAGGAGGCGGGCAGCAGAGTTCTGGATGTACTGGAGTCTACTGAGGAGTTTGGAGGGTAAACCGTAGAGCAGGCTGTTGCAGTAGTCAAGGTGGGAGGTGACAAAGGCGTGGATGAGGGTTTCAGCAGACTGGGGAGAGAGGGATGGGCGGAGGCGAGCGATGTTGCGATGGTGATAGAAGGCGGTTTTGGTAACGTATTTGACGTGATGTTCATAGGAAAGGGTCTGATCATTTGGTCTTACCTCGATGTACAGAAGGTCCAGGCTCTCCATCATGTGCCGACTGTAGTTCTGAGGTGACAAAGCAGCCTGGGGAGCACGAAGAAAATCATGATTTACAATTTTGGAATGTACGCAGTCCCAATCCAAAAAGTATAAGCATGTTAAGTTGACAATAGACTCAAACCAGAAGTGCTCGTAGGCCACTATACTTGTACATCTCTAATTATGATAAAAGGAGAAATTCAATTTCTCAACCAGCACTAGAACCAGAGCTGACGAAGCCTCTCGGATGAGCAGCGAAACGTTTTCGACCAAACAAACTTTGTCCAGCTGACAAATTGAATTTCTCCTTTTATCATGGATTCTACCTGGACGACTGAGGGACTCTTCACGCATCTCTAATTATATCTTCTCCAGTATCTGTTCAATATCTAAAAAGACATGTAGACCATTGGACAGTTAGTTGATTATAATGTTTATAATTTGATGTTTTGGTTCTCAAGATAATTATCAGAATGCAGAATGAGCCTCACATTTTAAAGCTCTGGAAAAAAGTAAGAGACCACTGCAAAATGATCAGTTTTTCTGATTTTACTACTTATAGGTATGTGTTTGGGCAAAAGGAACATTTTTGTTTGAGTCTATAAACTACTGACAACATTTCCCCCAAATTCCAAATAAAAAATACTAGACCTCAAACAATGCAAAGAAACCAGATCAAATTCATTTTAAAACAACATATTACTAATGTTTACACTTAAGAAGAGTTCACAAATCAATATTTGGTGCATTAACACTTATTTTTAATCACAGCTTTCATGCGTCCACAAGTCTTTCACATTGTTCTTGGGTGACTTTATTCCACTCCTGGTTCAAGAACTGAAGTAGCTCAGCTTTGTGTTTGTGTTGGAATTCAACAGACGCTGGAATGGAATGGCTGTAATACATGTAGAGATGCTGATTTCACAATTTTTTTTTTTTCCAGAGCTGTAGGTTGCTACCAGTAAAATCGGAAAAAAATGACTCTCTGATCTGAATGGCCACGACCTAAACCCCGGCACTTGCAGCCAATCGTATCCTTTAATCAGAGCAGAGATATTGTATTTTGCTTTCGTTCATTGCTATGGCAACAGTCCTAATCGTTCATAATCCCGAAACCTATGGATGTGCAGACACTGGCAACTCAGGTTCAGTTTTGATCGTAGCTTTTAAACCCACTAAGCGCACAAGCCACACACCCTAGTACCTTCAAAACATCTATTGAAGTTCTTAACAATTCAAACCCACATGGTCCCAGTGACATTATTGTTGTGATTTTGTTGTGAATGAGTGGTTTGTATTATTCTCCTCGTAGCACAAAGCCTGCGTCTGTAGTGGAGGAAGTGGGCTTTTGAAGTGACAGAGCGCTCATTCACATTTCGCTGGAACAATCAAACAAACAGGAGGAGGACTCTCCGTAGAGCCGCCGGCTACAGGACAGAGATATTACAACAACAACACTCCGCAGAGCTACAGATCCCACTCGTCATTATGGGCTGTTACACAACACACATATTAGAGTTATCTTGTATTCACAACTTACAGATTCTCTTCAAAACTAATCTAAACTAATGAGAGGTAAGTTAATATAATAGAACCTCTTCTGGTCGACATTTCTGTGTTGCAAGAAATGCAGATGAAGATGAATAAATAGAATAGATCACCAGGATCAGACTAAACCGGATCTAAACCTGGACTAAAGAAGGTCTAAATTAGGACTAAACTGGTTCTAAACCTGTACTAAAGAAGATCTAAATCAGGACTAAACCATATCTAAACCTGCACTAAAGAAGGCCAATATCAGGACTAAACCATATCTAAACCTGGACTAAAGAAGGTCTAAATCAGGACTAAACCATATCTAAACATGGACTAAAGAAGGTCTAAATCAGGACTAAACCAGATCTAAACCTGGACTAAAGAAGGTCTAAATCAGGACTAAACCAGATCTAAAGAAGAGGTAAACCTGGGCTAGAGAAGGTCTAAATCAGGACTAAACCAGGACTAAATCAGATCTAAACCTGGACTTTAGAAAGTCTAAATCAGGACTAAACCAGGTCTAACCCCAGACAATAGAAGGTCTAAATCAGGACTAAGCCAGCTCTAAACCTGGACTATAGAAAGTCTAAATCAGGACTAAACTAAATTTAAAAAACTGAGTACAACTCACCCATGTGAAAACATAAGAACAAGGTCTATAATGCATGTTTAGAGATTTGTAAACAGAATACTTAAAGGAAACGTATGTAAGATTTTAAATGTCATAAACAAGACTCAACTGTGTCCCCAGATATGAGGTAAGCATCAAATCAAATACAGCTTTTACTGATAACAACTGTAATGCTGCTGAAAGACATTGCTCATTATGGACAAATTGTCTGTTATAATTTGGTGTTTTGGTTCCCATAACGATTATCCGATCAGAAAGCAGAATGAGCCTCACATGTGTCTTGTTTGGGTTGCTGAAATCCAGTTGGTTTAAACCTAAAAATGCCTCAGTGAGTGAATTCTGGAGGTTCTGAGCTTCACGTGAGTCCTGTCCATGTACTGAGAATGAGACAGACTTGGATTTGCAAATATGCCCTTTCATTACAACAGAGGCAGCAAAATCATACCTCCATTGTATAATATACTTTCACATATAGAATACTGCTTCACAACTTGGTCGTTTGCTGGGCCCACTGCGTTAAAACCAATTGAACAGCTTTACAAAAAAGCCATAAAATTATTTGATAAGAAGCCACAATCATAGAAAAATTTAGATTCATTTTAAAATTTAGAAAAATATAATCTGTTAAGCTTTGATCACTTCAAATTCTTTAAAAATAGCTGCGTCATTTTCAGATCCCTACATGACCAGGCCCCACCACCGCTCAGGGAGTATATAAAAAGAAAACGTGAGTCCTGCACCAGATCATCTGCCAGGGGGGATTGTAAGGTACAGTACAGAAAAACAACCTTTGCTCAGAATACCCTTTCAATTAAAGGAGAAGTAACGTTTTTTACAATCTGAGCCTTATTTCGGTAATAAAACAAGTTGTTTTACTCACCCATAGCACTTTGGTGTCATTTGGAGCATTTCCGGAGATGTTTTACTTTAGCGATATCCGTAACGTGAGTTCTCGGGGCATATGTTTGCGGTCTCCAAATAACACAAACTTTAGCACTTTTCAAATCATAGAAGCTCAATGTCTTAGTCTATACTTTCGTTTGAGTCAAAAGTGGCCTGTAATCCAAGATTTATCCATAATTTACAGCTTTGCGTTTCATGTCTGGGTCCTGAGAGCTGAGAGCGAAATAAGCTGTGACTCCGCACATGCGCACTCATCTACTCCAAACTATGGCTAAATCTCGGATTACAGGCCACTTTTGACTCAAACAAAAGTATAGACTAAAACATTGAGCTTCTATGATTTGAAAAGTGCTAAAGTTTGTGTTATTTGGAGACCGCAAACATATGCCCCGAAAACTCACGTTACGGATATCGCTAATCTAAAACATCTCTGGAAATGCTCCAAATGACACCAACGTGCTATGGGTGAATAAAACAACTTATTTTATTACCGAAATAAGGCTCAGATTGTAAAAAAATGTTAATTCTCCTTTAAAGGATGCAATAACTGGAACACAATACCTATAGCAATCAGAATTAGTCCAACTCTAGCTTCTTTTAAAACACATCTTAAAATATGGCTTAAAAGGAATCAAAACTGTAATCATATAATACAATAGCCATGACATAAAGAAGCACACACACACACACACACATGCATACACTACAAAAATCCACACTGTAAATAGAATAGGCACCTTAATAATAGGCACTTTATTACACACACTGAGAAGCATCTTTTAATTTGCACTTTAGGCTAAGCCCATCAATTGTATTTTTACTGTAATTTATTGAATTATATGCTACTATTGTATAGATACTAAATTGTTTTTATGTTTGTGGTCATTACACATGTACTAAATTGTCTAATGTCTGCGACTGCAACATATTTTCTGTATGCTATATCTTTATGTCTGGGACTGCGGATGGAAATTAGCAATGTGCTAAATCTGGCATATTTACGTCGGTTTGTGTGATCTTATAAGAGAGAGAAGAAGAGAAGAAGCAACTTTATTTATCTCACACTGGAGAAATTCTTCTCTGCATTTTAACCCATCCTGTTATTAGTAGCAGTGGGCAGCACCCGGGGACCATCTCCATGATCTTCTTGCTTCAGCTTGGTCAGGACCTAAGCTGGAGGTACCTATGGTGCATGTTTTGGGCTGATGGGGGAAACCGGAGTGACCGGAGGAAACCCACCCAGACACAGGGAGAACATGCAAACTCCACACAGAAAGGCTCGGGCGACCCAGGGATCGAACCCGGAACCTTCTTGCTGTGAAGCACTCAGCTACCGTGCCGCCCACGGTACAAATTGTGCGTTCATTAATATGCATTGTCCCTTCCAAATAAACGAATAAATAAATAAATGTCCTCTAGCTGCAAGTTCCTTTTCAAACTGTAAGAGTAGGATACATACAGTTCCTAAATTTTCTTTTGAGGGAGTCATCACTATGGAGTTGTTTTTGTTTGCCTGTAATGTTTCACACTATGCATCTATTCAGTTATAGGTGGGAGGTAGGTGGGATCTCCTTTCCACAGATCTGACCTGTAAGTTGACCCTTGACATATTTCACTCTTGCTCTTGCCCCATCCCCACCCTCCCGTAATGTAAACCAAACAAAAAAGACGCCTCATGTTAAGCCGTCCCATCGTGTTTTGTCATATGTTTGTGACTGTCGTTATTGATCATATCTGCGTTTCCATTCTGTTCATGTTCTTCTACTTTTAATCACCGTAAAGCACTTTGCGATGCATTTATTGTATGAAAAGTGCTCTATAAATAAAGTTTTCATTTCATTCATTTCATAGAGGCACTGTTTTGATTGAAGCTCTGTTACTCAAGTTAGAATTTAATTAGAGTTTTGTTTGAACACAATCTGACCATAAAGAGCGGATTAACAGTTCATGTGCTTAACAAACCCCAAATAATATTACATTCACAAGCAATCTAATAATATTTCAGTCACTCTCATGTTTTTGTTGAAAATCAAAGAAGCAATTGGAACCATAAAGACTCGTATCGACCCCCGGCTTCCGAAAATGTGTTGCTAAAATTCGTTTTTGTATTTACTCCCAGGTTCCAGATAATCTAAAACCTTATCTGGTTATGTTTCATTCTGCCATAGACAATCACGCAGAACCCCCTGGCCTGATGTTATTGGAGAGTATACTCACGCGGTCAGTGCAGTAGTAGCACAGGTCGTTGCCTCCAATAAACAGAGTGACCAGCTTCCAGTCATTCTCAAAGTCCACAGCCTGTAGGAAATACAACATCAGATATTTGTATTCTTTTGTATTTTTGTAAAGTATATTTTTGTTTGACCGTATTTCAAACCTACAGGATCACTTTTCATGGCGTCAATGAGGCGCCTGACTTGACCTGGGACATCCCTGGATGAAAGCAAACAGTTTATTAAAGTGCAGAGGACTAGGTCTAAATCAGGACTAAACCAGATCTAAGCCTGGACCAAAGAATGTCTAAAACAGGACAAAACCACATCTAAAGAAGATCTAAATCAGAATTAAACCAGATCTAAACCTGCGCTATAGAAGGTCTAAATCTCTAAATCTGGACTAAAGAAGATTTAAGTCTGGACTAAACCCAAGCCTGGACTATAGAAGGTCTAAATCAGGACTAAACCAGATCTAAACCTGGACCAAAGAACGTCTAAATCAGAACAAAACCAGATCTAAAGAAGAGGTCTAAATCAGGACTAAACCGAATCTAATCCTGGACTAAATAAGCTCTAAATCAGGACTAAACCAGATATAAACCTGGACTAAAAAGGTCTAAATCAGGACTAAACCGGATCTATCCCTGTACTGTAGAAAGTCTTAATCAGGACTGAGTGTAATCAAATGCAAAAAAAAAAAAAAAAAAAAAACACTCAGTAAAATTATGTGTAATCTAAAATCTTTTTTAAAATTGTAATTATATTTCTAAAAACAAAACAACCAAAATAGTGAATATAATATAACAGGTGACATTCTTACGCTCCTATGGCTCCAGACACAGCCATGTTGAACTTGCTCTGCACCAGGTTCCCCGCTCCTGTGGACATGCCGATCAGGTCTGGGTTGAACTTTCTCAGAATGTCTGAAACAACAGAGCAAATGTGCAACAACAGCGCCATCTAGTGTGAAGTTTATAGGTTTTAATCTTCTCAGACATACTGGGTAATGTTGTGACAGTCTCCAGAGTTTCATCACCTCCGATGCTGAAGGAAAACAACAATGTTTTAAAACCTCTGACAGAGATTCATGAATAAATACAAAAGATCACTAGGATCAGACTAAACCAGATCTAAACCTGGACTAAAGAACATTTAAATTTGGACTAAACCTAAACCTGGACTAAAGAAGGCCTAAATCAGGACTAAACCATATCTAAACCTATACGTAAGAAGATTTAAATCAGGACTAAACCATATCTAAACCTGGACTAAAGAAGGCCTAAATCAGGTCTAAACCTGGACCAAAGAAGGTCTAAATCAGGATAAAACCAGATCTAAAGAAGGTCTAAATCAGTTCTAAACCAGATCTAAACCTGGACTAAAGAAGATTTAAATCTGGACTAAACCTAAACCTGGACTAAAGGTCTAAATCAGGACTAAACCAGATCTAAGCCTGGACTAAAGAAGATCTAAATCAAGACTAAACGAGATCCAAACCTGGACTAAATAAGATCTAAATCAGGACTAAACCAGATCTAAGCCTGGACTAAAGAAGATCTAAAACAGGACTAAACCAGTTCTAAACCTGGACTAAAGAATGTCTAAATCAGAAGTAAACCAGATCTAAACCTGGACTATAGAAGGTCTAAATCAGGACTAAACCAAATCTAAACCTGGGGCAAAGAATGTCTAAATCGGAACAAAACCAGATCTAAACCTGGATTATAGAAAGTCTAAATTAGGACTAAACTAAAATTTAAAAACCTGACTACGACTAAACCATGTGAAAACCTGGACTAAGGGACTCACACTTGCACAGTCACTACACTGGGATTAAACTGGGACTAAACCAGGACTGGATGAGGACCAAACCCCACTCAAACCAGGACCGTAAAAGGACTGGACTAAAGAAGATCTACATCATGACAAAAAACAGACTAAATAAGATCTAAACTTGAACTAAACAAGGGGTACACATGGACTAAACAAGATCTGAATTAGGACTAAAGTCAGATTTAAGACTAAAATAGGGCTACCGGTGAGAAACGGAACAAAATCAGATTAAACATAGGCGTAGTGTAAATGAGGTCGAGCCCAAAGAGGGACTGAAATGTAAAAGCTTCTAAATAACAGTGAGGCATTATCTGTACCACCATTTTCATGAGAATATAATTACGTCTCTCACCTCCAGGACACCCCTCTGTATTCTGTCCTCAACTGGAAAAT
This sequence comes from Paratrypauchen microcephalus, assembly GCA_036785185.1. Classification (NCBI taxonomy): domain Eukaryota; kingdom Metazoa; phylum Chordata; class Actinopteri; order Gobiiformes; family Gobiidae; genus Paratrypauchen; species Paratrypauchen microcephalus. The sequence continues at coordinate 465,046 of JAVJIX010000017.1, forward strand.
GTTCTTTGCTTTGGCCCCAAACGCAGCCTGTAAATAAATGACATATAAATGACAATAAAAACAGCTGTAAAGTTGAAGATCGAGAGTGTGAACAAACCAAACGGATGGAGCGTACCGTGAGTGAGTCGCCCAGAGCACCTACGACTTTAATGTCAGCCGGGCGTAACCTGTGAACTATGAAACAACAGGCAAAATGTTTATTGAAAAGGCAGAAATGCATCTTTTATTGTGAAATGTAGTTGTTACATTCATAGTGTATTTTCTAAAGGTGCTGTACCCGCTTTTTACTGTTTTACAAACAGGGCCGGATTATGGGGGGTCTGGGCCACGGGGCCAGGAGGTTGCAAAGCCCCCCCCCCCCCTCTCTCAACAGTATGCTCTCCCATTAGGGCTCTGCCTAGGGCCCCCAGAAGTTGCGACCCTTAGCAGGGGCTTTCATAATCATAGGGCCCTCTGAAAGCATTCTCCCCTACTTCCTTGAACCCCTAGTTGGTAAACATTAGGAGTATTCACAAGAGGCACTACAGCAGGGCCATCCCAGGGGCCCTCTGACTGCCGTACCCCATAGCCCAGGGGCCCTCTGACTGCCATACCCCATAGCTCAGGGGCACTCTGACTGCCATCCCCTGTAGCCCAGGGGCCCTCTGAGTGTCGTCCCCCGTGGCCCCAGGGGCCCTCTGAGTGCCGTCCCCCATGGCACAGGGGCCCTCTGATTGCCGTACCCCGTGGCCCAGGGGCCCTCTGAGTGCCGTCCCCCGTGGCCCAGGGGCCCTCTGATTGCCGTACCCCGTGGCCCAGGGGCCCTCTGAGTGCCGTCCCCCGTGGCCCAGGGGCCCTCTGATTGCCGTACCCCATGGCCCAGGGGCCCTCTGATTGCCGTACCCCATGGCCCAGGGGCCCTCTGATTGCCGTCCCTGTCCCCCTCCCCACCCAATTCACCGTTCTCTCTCGGTTCTCTTCAAACATGCCCTATAACAGTGTGAGTAGTCATAAGATCCTAGAGAATAGAGGCCCTATGACATCGCAATTGGCATCGGCATCTGCATTGCCTTGGGCAATGCCCCTGGACCCTTGGGCCCCTGGGTGCCGGCCCCACTGGCCCGGTCTGTAATACGGCCCTGCTTACAAACATTTTTAAAAAACAGATCTAGTTTACAGATCTATTCCTCACTTACCTTATGAATCCTGAGCATCCTAAATATTCACTGATATGAGTTTATAAGCGCTTTTTGAGCTTTCATAAACCAGTGCAGAGTCTTCTGTGACGTAAAGCTAATGACTAATATGCTAACACACAGACCTGATTATCAGACAAAATGCTTTATAGTGATGTGCAGACAGTCCATAGCGGTCTCATTTTGATCTCAAGAGCTGCTTATACATTTTATTATTATTATTATTATTATTATTATTATTATTATTATTATTATTATTATTATTATTATATATATATTTTTTTTTTTTATTATTATGCTTTATTTATCCATTAGGGAAATTGTCCTCTGCATTTCACCCATCCTTCAGGAGCAGTGGCCAGCACATGAAGGTGCCTGGGGACCCATCTTTTTTTTTTTTTTTTTATCTTTTATTATTACAATGTACACATTTTAACATCACAATAACATTCGCAAAACACTTAACACCACAATCCGTGAAAAGTCCCTCAGTCGTCCAGGTAGAATCCATGATAACAGGAGAAGTTCAATTTGTCAACTGGACAAAGTTTGTTTGGTTGAAAACGTTTCGCCGCTCATCCGAGAGGCTTCGTCAGCTCTAATAAGAATACTGGTAAGACACTTGCTTATATCTTGCTGTAGGGAGGAGCTACCTAGCTAACTACTTTCCGGAACTATCTCATTGGTTTCCGTCTTTTGTTTCTCTGGCGTCTAGCTGACGATCTCTATTCATCCCTACACGCCTGTTTTTCACACCTCTGGCCCTGTCCTGGCTAACCCTATTGTTTCCCTGTTTGTTTGATCTAGGCTTAATAATGGAATTGTAGATGGGATGCAAATTATATCTTACTCCACCATTTCTGTTCAGAGAAGGATTCTCTTTTTTGACAAAAATAGCCTCTTTAACTCCCCTCTCAAACCAATTCTTTTCCCTGGCTAAGATCTGAACCTCACTGTCCTCAAATGAATGACCCGTGGCTTCTAGGTGAAGATATACGGCAGAAGACGGTCCACTCTGGCACGCCCGTCTGTGTTGGTACATCCTCTTGTGAAGTGGCTGCTTGGTTTCTCCAATATAGCGCTCACTGCAGTCTTCACTACACTGAATGGAGTAGACCACATTGCTTTGTTTGTGGCTCGGTGTTTTGTCCTTTGGGTGGACGAGTTTTTGTCTTAACGTGTTTGTGGGTTTGAAATAAACTGGGATTTCATATTGTCTGAAAATCCTCTGTAGTTTTTCCGACACGCCGGCCAGGTACGGAATCGCTACCCCTTTCCTCCTGGGTTCGGATTCTCTATTATCTTGTTTCTTGCCCTTGTCTCTCTTGGTTTTGTTAACAGCCCATTTGGGATAACCACAAACAGAGAGGGCTTCCGTACCTGGCCGGCATGTCGGAAAAACTACAGAGGATTTTCAGACAATATGAAATCCCAGTTTATTTCAAACCCACAAACACGTTAAGACAAAAACTCGTCCACCCAAAGGACAAAACACCGAGCCACAAACAAAGCAATGTGGTCTACTCCATTCAGTGTCGTAAAGACTGCAGTGAGCGCTATATTGGAGAAACCAAGCAGCCACTTCACAAGAGGATGTACCAACACAGACGGGCGTGCCAGAGTGGACCGTCTTCTGCCGTATATCTTCACCTAGAAGCCACGGGTCATTCATTTGAGGACAGTGAGGTTCAGATCTTAGCCAGGGAAAAGAATTGGTTTGAGAGGGGAGTTAAAGAGGCTATTTTTGTCAAAAAAGAGAATCCTTCTCTGAACAGAAATGGTGGAGTAAGACATAATTTGCATCCCATCTACAATTCCATTATTAAGCCTAGATCAAACAAACAGGGAAACAATAGGGTTAGCCAGGACAGGGCCAGAGGTGTGAAAAACAGGCGTGTAGGGATGAATAGAGATCGTCAGCTAGACGCCAGAGAAACAAAAGACGGAAACCAAGGAGATAGTTCCGGAAAGTAGTTAGCTAGGTAGCTCCTCCCTACAGCAAGATATAAGCAAGTGTCTTACCAGTATTCTTATTAGAGCTGACGAAGCCTCTCGGATGAGCGGCGAAACGTTTTCAACCAAACAAACTTTGTCCAGTTGACAAATTGAACTTCTCCTGTTATCATTAACACCACAATAACATTCGCAAAACACTCAGAAGACACATCGGGGGATGCGGGCACGGGAACGAACACCACTGGGCACAAGGGCCAAGAGAAACAGGGGGAGTGTAGAGGACCAAAGGGATTGTCCCAGGTGAAGAAAGGGGGTCCGGGGAAGAGCAAGGGCGATGCAGTGTCCAGGGACCCATCTTCATGATCTTATTGCTGGGCTTTGGTCAGGACCTCAGCTGGAGGATTTTTACCTATGGAGCTTTTTTTTTTTTTTTTTTTTTTGGATGGGGAAACCGGAGTGCCTGGAGGAAAACCACCCAGACACGGGAAGAACATGTAAAATTATTATTACTATTATTTTTATTATTTATTATGTATTATGTATTATGTATTATGTATTATGTATTATTTATTATTATTATTATTATTATTATTATTATTATGCTTTTTTACTCTTTTTTTATTATTATTTTTTATTTATTTATTTTTGTGATCATTTTACTGTAGCAAGACAAAAAAGGGGCTGTACCTAATTTTTTTCGTGTAATTTTTTCATTGTATATTAAGTACACTCAACAAAAATATAAACGCAACACTTTTGTTTTTGCTCCCATTTTTCCTGAGATGGACCCAAAGATCCAAAATTCACTCCAGATACACAACACTACCATTTCTCTCAAACATTGTTCACAAATCTGTCCAAATGTGTGACAGCGAGCACCTCTGCCCCGCTGAGACAATCCACCCCACCTCACAGGTGCGCCACATCAAGATGCCGATCCGACATCATGACCAGTGCACAGGTGCGGCCCAGACTGCCCACAATAAAAGGCCACCCCGAAATGTGCATTTTTTTGCTTTATTGGGGGTCTGGGGACTCAGAACCAGTCAGTATCTGGTGTGACCAACATTTGCCTCATGCAGTGCAACACATCTTCGCATAGAGTTTATCAGATTGTCAATTGTGGCCTGTGGAATGTTGGTCCACTCCTCTTGAAAGGTTGTTATGGACGAAGAACACAGGTGCATTTTATTGATGGCATTTTGAATGCACAGTGATACCGTGATGAGATCCTGAGGCCCATTGTTGTGCCATACATCCATGAACATCACCTCATGTTTCAACAAGATAATGCACGGCCCCATGTTGCAAGGATCTGTACACAATTCTTGGAAGCTGAATATGTCCCAGTTCTTGCATGGCCAGCATACTCACCGGACATGTCACCCATTGAGCATGTTTGGGATGTGCTTGACCGGCGTATACGACAGCATGTACCAGCTCCCACTAATATCCAGCAACTTCACACAGCCATTGAAGAGGAGTGGACCAACATTCCACAGGCCACAATTGACAATCTGATAAACTCTATGTGAAGAAGATGTGTTGCACTGCATGAGGCAAATGTTGGTCACACCAGATACTGACTGGTTCTGAGTCCCCAGACCCCCAATAAAGCAAAAAAAAAAAAGCACATTTTGGGGTGGCCTTTTATTGTGGGCCGTCTGGGGCGCACCTGTGCACTGGTCATGATGTCGGATCGGCATCTTGATGTGGCACACCTGTGAGGTGGGGTGGATTGTCTCGGTGGGGCAGAGGTGCTCGCTGTCACACATTTGGACAGATTTGTGAACAATGTTTGAGAGAAATGGTAGTGTTGTGTATCTGGAGTGAATTTTGGATCTTTGGGTCCATCTCAGGAAAAATGGGAGCAAAAACAAAAGTGTTGCGTTTATATTTTTGTTGAGTATATAAAAGAGCACTGTTGTCTTGCAGTTGTTTCTTGGCACTAAAGTGTTCAGACAGATCATTATGTGTACTCTTTAGGCAAATAGTTAACCCAAACTAAATATGAGCCTCTGCTGGAGATTTATGGCCGATCGCCAATACACTAGAGAGTACAAATAGCGCCCAACTGATATATTGGTTTGTCGTTACTGTCTGCATCGAATTATAAAGTTTTTTTATTTTCCATCAACCCGGAAGTAACAGTGGTGTGTTTTTAGCATGCTAGCTGTTGTTAACATTGTCAGGACTCACCAGCTCCACTTGAAAAGCGCCTATAAACTCTTATTAACTCTTATATAACTGGGGTGCTATGAATCCGTTAGAAAAGTGAGGAAAAATTTTGGGCGCTGCTAAAAAATGAACTTGTTTTAAAAAGTAAAAATAAGGTCAGCACTTTTAAATGATTGAGAACTTACCTGAGGTGGGAACAGTTTGTGATGGGGCTGTATCCACGCAGGTGAAATCACTACCCCAGTCCTAAAAAGAAGTACGATTTTCAGGCAAGAAGAACTTTGTTTTATTCTATTCATAAACGCTACAGATCTAGAGTGACCAGATTTTCAAAATCAAAAACTGGGACACGCCCGGTATGTGGTGGTTGATAATAATAAAATTAAGTAATTAAGGAAAATTGTTCTGCCCTCAGCCCATTCATGACTAACATTCAGGTGAGTATAGCCACATTTTCTTTGTGTTTTGGTGATTTTCAGTTTGCTTTTTCTGTCATTTATCTCACCAATGACAATTTATGCCTCTCTTTACTGTTGGCAGGGATCAGATTGGTCAAAAATAGGAACAACAGGGACATTTCTTGTATAAAACTGGGACAAATCACTGGTTTTGGGTAAATCTGGTCACCCTCTATGATATTAATATTTGTATGGTTAAGTGATGATAATGAGTCACGTATTGGGCTTTGCAATTAATCAAATTTTAGAATCGCAATTTTAATTGTTGCTCTATTCTATGACAAAAATGTATTAATTGAAAATGATTCCCTTCTGTTCAGAATCATCTGTGCAGTACATAATTCTGTCGCTCAAAACCCTATTCTAATCCACACAGGCAAAACCTATAAAGTAGTAAGTAGTAAGTACATACTTTTTATACACTATTGAAGTAAATAATAACTGTGATCAGAATTTCTGCCATAATCCTGCAGCCCTATAGTTGCAGGTTGTCTACGTATATGTGACCCGCCATGGGAAAAGCCGGCACATGTTGGGATTGCTGAACACGATAAAATAGCATTAGAAGGTTTTTTTTTTTTTTTTGGCAGAATGTGCTAGTTGAGATCATGAAGAAGCCACTCCGTGTTTCAGATAACAGCATTAGCTGCTTTAAAAGCATACATTTTGTCTTTGAAATTTTTTTCAGAAAGAAATGGTGCAAATGTGTAAATTACCATAATTACCATGCCAGCACTACAGGCCATTCACGTGACATTAGCACTCTTTTGTTTTTGCCTGTTCGCCTATCAGCTGTGAGCAAAAATGGACTGTAAATACTACTTTGACACGGGACACGTTTGGGACATGTCCGTTTCTCCGGAGCTCATGTACAGAATACGATAGGATACTTTAGCTTGCCGAAAGATTGTGGATACGCGAATTAACGGACAACATGGCAAACGGAGGTGACCGCGTTCTCTTTCTTATGGGGTGAGTAAAGTGCTTCTAAACTTTGACACTACAGACTTTAGGACATGTTTAAATACTTCAGCTTTCATGTGGTCATATTATTGCTGCATCAAAGGGAGATATTCAGCTGAAACTTGAACGTGAAGCAATTAACATGAACAGAAAACATGCATCTTAGAATCTGTGAATAACTCAAAACGCCTCCGGGACGACTTGTGACTGTCTCAGACTTACTGTAAGAGGAGGGGGACTGGTTGGAGGGCCAGAGAATGTGTAGTTGCTATTGAGAGCGGTTCTCAGGAATGGTGTGGTCTGAAAGAAAACAATACACGATTACCAAATACATGATTCACAATTTGTAGCTTCAGTTAGCTGTTATCTACCTCAGAGGGACACTTCAACTCAATTTGCTGGGTGAAGTCTTGGGTGTAGGTCTTGTTGCCGACCGGCTCCAACTAAAGAAATCTCCAGCAGTGTCAGTTTAAAGTTCTCACAGGTCTGAGGCTTATAGAAAAGTGCAGTACCATGTTATTCCAGAGTGCGCGGGCCATGAGCGTGTGGGCCTTCTGACTCAAGTGGAAACAGTCCGGAGAGAAATACGAGCGATCAGGGCGACCATCCTTCCATGAAAAGAAAAACTTTTAGGACACTTACACTTATACTGTAAATCCCACGATACTCAAAGAGGTCACATGATACTATTTTTCATTCTCTTTTAAAGATTTTGGTGATGTTTATAATTTTACTTCCAGGATGGACACGGGTTACCTAACTACCATGATGTTAAGAAAGGATAAAATGGTCAGATAGTTATATTTTTATACAGAGCTTTTCCACCTTCAAGGCTCAAAGTGGTTTACGTCAAAGAAGCACTCACGTACACATTCATTCACCAGTGTACACAGACATTACACAGAGTATCTTCTCCAAGGACACAACAACTTTCATCTGTGGGAGCTTGAATTGCATCGTCAACCTGTGAGTCAGTGGACAAATACTCAACTATACTACCAACTGAACTACTGTCACCCAAACTTGTCTAATTCATCCCTATTCAGCTTAATTAGTCATAAATACTTTTATTTATCTGCGAGGGAGAAAGATTTTTGTTGAAGACTTACAGATTTGTCTTCAAAATTGATATCAGAACTGAAAAAGTTGGATCAGTGCATCCCTGGAAACAATGTCTGAGGCATGTGTGGTAGTTGCTGACAACTACTACAGAATATGCAATATGTAGAGGAAAGATATAAAAAGGATTACATGGATTACACAATTCGCAAACAGTGGGCCCCAAGGCACCCAGTGCAGTATTGGACAATTTGATGTTCTTCTGACCAAGTGATAAAAGATTACCTTTAAAAGCCTTATTTTCATACCAGATGGCTTGCCCTCTCCAGGTGGGTGGAGAGTCCCTGCCTCAAGTTGAGGAGTTCAAGTATCACGAGTGAGGGGAGGATGGAGCGTGAGATTGACAGGTGCATCGGTGCAGCGTTGGCAGTGATGTGGTCTCTGTACTCGACCGTTGTGGTGAAGAGGGAGCAGAGCCAAAAGGCAAAGCTCTCGATTTACATTCTACGTTCCTCCCCTCACCTATGGTCATGAGCTCTGGGTAATGACCAAAAGGACAAGATCATGGATACAAGCGGCTGAAATGAGAGTTTCCTCTGTGGAGGAAACTTAGAGATAGGGTGGAGAGCTCAGTCACGCGGGAGGAGCTCAGAGTAGAGCTGCTGCTCCTACACATTGCGAGGAGCAGCTGAGGTGGCTCGGGCATCTCAATCAATCAATCAAAATTATTTATAAAGCATCTGTTCCGGATGTCTCCTGGATGCCTCCCTCAGGAGGTGTTCCGGGCATGTCCCACCGGGAGAAGGCCCCAGGGAAGACCCAGGACACTCTGGAGGGACTATGTCTCCTGGTTGGCCTGGGAACGCCTTGGGGTTCCCCCGGAGGAGCTGGAGGAAGTGTCTGGGGTGAAGGAAGTCTAGGAGTCCCTGCTTAGACTGTTGCCCCTGCGACCCGACCCCGGATAAGCGGAAGAAAATGGATGGATGGATATTTTCATACCTCTGTTATGCCCCGATGAAGACTGAATATGTTGGTGTTGACTAAAAATAGTAATTCACTAAAGATATTGTTTCTTTTTTGGAATTCCATCACTTTCTCTAATCCTCATGTTGTTAACCTGCTGCACTCCAAGTTTAGCTATTCAATATACTGAATACTAAATTACACATGTGGTCATCGTCATACCTCTAGTTTGGGCAGGAACACCTCTCTGAAGAACGGCTGCAGCACCACGGTGAAGTTCTCATGTTTGTCGTAGTGTCCGGATTCTACCAGATCTCTCATTCCTTTCTACAGGTACAAACAAGGAATTATGTGAGGAGAATAAAAGAGGGCCTCCAAAAGATATACTAAAATATACTAGAATACGAACATTTCAAACTCAATTTTGATACTAGGGAACAGAGTGTATACTCAGTACTGATTCCGATATAATAATAAATACTCAAAGATTTCAACTGATATCATGAGAAGAAGTGAGTCCGCATAACTATACTGTTAAATGGTTACATTTAAAGCTGAACAAAGTAGCATTTTTACATCATTTAACATCTTTGTAAGTCCCTGTGATGTATTAGCGGGGTGTTTAAAGTGTCTGTTGTCTCTCCCTTCGGTCTCTGTGCAGAAAACCAGCCTTGCGATATGGCAACATCGACTCTGGCTCTTGTTTGTTTTTATTAGGAACATATATTTTTTATGTGATTATATTGCTTTATTTCAATTTAATAGAAGACAAGAAAAGACAAACAATTTGTTCATGACAGTGTATTCTCATAAGAGAGCAGCAGTGGGAGCTCTGTTGTTGAAAGTTACTTAGTTCTACCTTAAATCTGTATTTGGATAGTCATATATATGTTCCAGAGGAGATTTTCTCTTTGGTTGTTAGAAAAACATGTATAAACTATAAAGTATAAGGGTTGACTCTACTGTACCTGATAGGCTTTGTTCAAATCGTTGACCTTCTGGAGCTCTGCTGATCCCTCCTTTGCCTTCAGGATGCAAGGACAAACAAAACTGGGAAATAAAACAGTGAGTATTCAGTTAGATTACTGGACGCTCAAAGACTCTTTACATTGCATTGTGCCCAATGCGGCTACAATAGTGGGACGGACCCTCCAACCACCACCAACACTCACTCACGCCACATTCATACTTGGCAACGTGAGTGAAGTGAAGTGTCTTGCCCAAGGACACAAAAAACTTCCAAGTACTAATCCGGCCCAGCCTTGCTTAGCTCTGAGAAGAGATGAAAATGTTTAGACTTAGACTTAGACAAACTTTATTGATCCACAAGGGAAATTATTTGGGTAAAGTAGCTCACACATCATAATATAATATATAACAGAGGGTAACAAAAAATAGATGGACTAGACCGGTGTCAAATGAGACATAATTATTAAAAAAAAAAAAAAAATAAGTGTATGTATTTATTTATTCTCTGCACTGCTTTAGATTTTGTCTTAGATAGTTTTTGTATAGTCTTTATATTGTATTTTGTACAAAGTCATTTTTGCACTGCTTGGCCAGAGAGAAACATAATTTTGATTCACCGTATGTCGAACAGAATTGACAATAACGTTGACTTTGAACACTGAAGTGTATATGTACAAGTCAAAATAAAATAGAAAAATAAGTAATAAAATATAAAATAAAATATAAAATCACAGCTGTATGTTGTTGTACAGTTGTAGGGAGTATTATAGTATGAATGTAGTCCTGTATCTCTTTCATTCATTCATTTTCTTCCGCTTTTCCATTTTCTGGGTCGCGGGGGCAGCAGTCCAAGCAGTGTTCTGCTGCCCAGCACACAATGCACCAGCCCCCATGAATCCTTCCGCAGGTGGTGGGTCCACAGGAGGACGGCTCATGTCACAACAGGCCTTGATGTATCTTCTGCCATGGGGGCTACCAGTGTCCACAGACACTGGGGGCGAGGTGGGGTTAAGTGTGCCCAAGGACACAACGGCAGCGCTCATCTGTGGGAGCTGGGATCATATGCAGTCAACCCGTCAAGAGCGGGATTCGAACCGCTAAGCCCTGGATCACGGGACATATGCTCTACCAACTGAGCTACTGCCGCGCCCTGTATCTTTTATATTAACAAAATGAAGAAGAGCTGATGGTTCTGACCTGACAAACCAGGTGGGGCAGCCCAGACCGCTGACCTGGTGCAGCTCCCTCAGAGGGACAATGTTCAACAACTCTACCAGGTTCACTATGGCCCGAGGTACCTGCACACAACAGATGACCAAAAAATATTTTCTGGTGGAAGTCAGAACACATGTGAACACAGTATATAAATAAGAACATATGTGACCCGCCATCGCCAAACCCGCCACATGTTGGCTTTTTTTTTTTCAAAATTTGTGATTTTCGAGGTTTTTTTTGCAGAATGTGCTAGTGGAGCTCATGAAGAATGTTTCAGACAGCATTGGCTGTTTAAAAAGCATACATTTTGTCTTTGAAATTTGCTTGTTTTTGGGAAAGAATCGGGGCCTGTGTAAATGACCATACTACCGCACCCGCCCATTCACATGACGAGTAGCGCTGTTTTGTTTTCTTTTTCCGCCAATCAGCTGTGAGCAGCTCGTGAATATTTGTGCTGCATTTAAATGGGATAAGGACAGTGAAAATGGAGACGTGCATTATATTTTCAGCCAGTTATTCCCAGAATTTCCAGGGAATGTGGGAACTCTGAAAATGTTTAGGTGAGAGCTAAAGAGGGAGACTTACTTCCTTGTGGAGGATGTCCAAAGCGGCACGGATGTGCTCAATCACATTTCGGGGAGACAAAATTACCTGTTGTAAATAGAAGTAATTGATTAAGCCTACTTTAATTAACTAATTCACCAAAACAAGAATTACTGGCAGACTGCACACAGTTACGTACAGAATCCAGGCAGAAATCACAAATGTCGTTTCCTCCGACAAACATAGTGATCACCTTCCAGTCGTTGTGGAAATCGATTCTCTAGGATAGACAGGAGACCCTGTTGGACTTGTCATTTTAGAAAATTAATAATAAATGTGTATTGTTGTATTTATGCATACCGGGTCCGTTTTCATCTTCTCCACCAAGACTCGCACTTGCTGAACCATGTTACTACAGAACAAACAAGTTTAAGTGTAACTGACAGGTTTTCTAAAGTTTTTCTAATAAAGATTTGGTTTGCTGGGACCTGTGTTCCTGTGTTAAATATTTATCATAGTTTTAGATCAGTTAAGTGACAGTTTGTGGGGAAAAATGTTAGAAAAGTACAAAAATACAGGAAGTAGTGCTAAGTTCTAAAACAGAAATCCTTTGTCATCACCACAGAAAATTCCACCCAAAATATAAGGACAATTTATGTGCAAGAAGACACTTTTCTGGCATTTAACAAAAAAAAAGGTGTTGTCATTTATATGTATTTGTCTAATCATAACTATTGTGTAGCAGTTTTGGCTCTTGTTAACCATACAGCTGTTTGATATTGATTATTAACCAAGAAAAGTAGTAAAGTACTGTACTTAGGTATACATTTTAGGCATCTGTACTTTACTAAAGTTGATTTTAAAGTGGATACTTTTTACTTTTTCTTTTTTTCCTGCTGAAATGGCTGAGGGTTTATTACGTTTGTAGGTTGAGAAAACAAAAATATACAAATAAAAACAGTTAGGAAAGATTCAGTTGTTTCTGTTGAACAAAATTCGGCACAAATCTGTATTAACATCACTACACTTGAAGCTTTATAAAATTTTTGAATCTGCGCAAAACACTTGTACTCTTTATGTACATTTTAAAACAGGTACTTTGAGTAGATTTTTTTTTTTTTTTTAAACTTAAAGGGATATGCCACCCCCAGGTCAAACTTGGGCATCTCCCTACAGTCCAGAGACTAAAATAAGTGGTGGAAAGCGTTTTCCTGCTCACCCAGCCATTGTCCGAGTCTGTCAGCACTGACTGCCGTGGTATCTGCAGCTACTCCGCGTTAGACTGGAGTCTACCGGCGCCAGAGAAAGATTTCGGCCAAAAGGAATTAATTTGCTCGATGCTTTTCCCAATTACTATTTTTCAGTGCGGAAAAAGACAGCCAAAGCACACACCATGCTGCATAACAGGGGAACTGCCAACCTGGTGCGTAACATGGATTCCCCTGGCAGCGTGCTGTGTGCTTCGGCTGTCTTTTTCCGCACTGAAAAATAGTTCCCACCCCAAAATGACCAAGTCAAGCTTTCCGTGTTGATTTGCACATTTATTTGCACTCGATATGAATGCGCACTACACAGAACGTAATTGAGAAAAGCATCGAGCAAATTAATTCCTTTTGGCCGAAATCTTTCGTTGGCGACATTAGACTCCAGTGTAACGCGAAGTAGCTGCAGATACCGCTGCGGTCAGTGCTGACAGACTCGGACAATGGCTGGGTCACCAGGAAAACGCTTTCCACCACTTATTTTAGTCTCTGGACTGTGGGGAGATGCCCAAGTTTGACCTGGGGGTGGCATATCCCTTTAAGTAACAAAATTGAGTATTTCTTCTGTGTTTTTATGAAATAAGTATTCTAAACTGTCATTTTAACCAAAAGTTTAAAAAGTAAACATGACTCTATGACCATGTAAAGTGGTTCTGGACAGACTATTTTACTAAATGTAATGACAGAGTGAAGTCAAACCGGCTCTTGGCCCCTGGTACAGCCTGGTTGAGGAAGGACTGGGGCTGGTCCTGTGAGCCCCGGCCCACAGAGAAGCCCGTCACATTGGGGTTGAACTCCCTCAGGATGTCTGTTTGACCACATCACATGAGAATGAGCAACACACTTATTATATCATCATAAATATTAGACATTTGAAAAGTTTGTAAATAAATATATTCTCAGTTCAGGAATGGAGGGAAGTGAAGTGGAACATAATGTGGTTTCAATGGAGAAGCCGAGATTAAATGATAAATTAAAAAAAGTTTTGGCAAATGAAAACCACTCATATACAGCTCTGGAAAAAAAATAAGAGACCACTGCATTTTTTTCTGAAATCAGCATCTCTACATGTATCACAGCCATTCCATTCCAGCGTCTGTTGAATTCCAACACAAACACAAAGCTGAGCTACTTCAGCTCTTGCACCAGGAGTGGAATAAAGTCACCCAAGAACAATGTGAAAGACTTGTGGAGAGCATGCCAAGACGCATGAAAGCTGTGATTAAAAATAAGGGTTATTGCACCAAATATTGATTTCTGAACTCTTCTTAAGTGTAAAGATTAGTATTATGTTGTTTTAAAATGAATTTGATCTTGTTTCTTTGCATTGTTTGAGGTTTGAAAACATGTATCTTTTTTGGTTTTTTGACATTTTGATTTGTCATTTTCTGCAAATAAATGCTCTAAACCAGGGGTGTCAAACATGCGGCCCTTGGCTGATTTTAATCTGGCCCTTGGCTGATTTTCTATTATAATATTTTAATTATATTTTCATTTTATATATTGGTAATTTGCTGCGCCTCTTTTTTGCACAGTTTGCGCCTCTGTACGTGGCCCCTCCCCCCACAGCAGTACAAATGAAGGACGATCGTTTTGACTGTTGACTGTGACACCCTCATCAGAAAAAGGTCAAAAATGAGAAAAATGGACGCCGAGTGCAGGATTTTCCAAGAAAAATAAACAAATTCCTATTTGTTCACGGAGGTGAATAGGAAACCTGTATGCTTGTGTTGAAATAGCATTTTTCTTAAAGTTTCAGGTTGTTCATAATATTATAATATTTTGTAAACAAAAGAGTTCATCAAATAAAAAAGTCTTCTGTAATAGATTTGTGTTTCTCTGCACAAATATTTGGACTTATTGTTATTTTTGGGGTATATTTGCCATTAATTTTTTGATCCGGCCCCTTTGGGATCAAAGTCGGTTGATACGGACCAAAATGAGTTTGACACCCCTGCTCTAAACGATAATATTTTTATTTGGAATTTGGGGGAAATGTTGTCAGTAGTTCATAGACTCAAACAAAATGTTCCTTTTGCCCAAACACATACCTATAAGTAGTAAAATCAGAAAAACTGATAATTTTGCAGTGGTCTCTTATTTTTTCCAGAGCTGTATTCAGTTCAGGAATGGAGTGTGAACTTTAAACGCCCCAAAAGTGTCCTGCATGCGCCTTTGGAGGACATGCAAGGTCACATGCAGCAAATGTGCTCAGTGTTTACGGAAGTCACCTAAACATGGACGCTAGCATTGAGCGCTTGGCGATTTTAAAGTTGCTGTTGTACCAGAGCCAGAACATGTACAACTTATTTGTTTTAAGGAAGAGATTGAGAAGGAGAAGGTTTTTGGTCATGGCGTTTTGTGGGGCAGCGGCAGCAACATCCGTAGAAAGGAACGTGTTGGTGCTGAGAGTGGTGGTATTGCTTTGTGCTTTGCTGCTTCCCTGACATGGACTTCATACACAATTTTCATATGACGAGAAGAACATTTGTGTACATTTGTGAGCGCCTACTTGTGCCATTCTCGCTTGTTGATGACGTGTAGGTCGGATGAATGCGACCTGGCCGTTCAGACTGAAGTCGCATGTCAAAAGATCGGATATGTATCGGTTTTAGGACCACATATCCAAGTGGCCTGGGTCACATTTGAAAAAATTGGATCTGTGTCGTTCAGACTGTCATTAAAAGATCAGATACAGGTCGCATAGAGGCAAAAAAATCAGATTTGGGTCACTTCAGGCTGCAGTCTGAATGTAGCCTTATGCTGTCCTGTAGAAATTTCGACACTGGGAATTGAAAATGTGTGCTTATTTTTGTTCTAAATACATAAAATCCTTCTTAGTGTATCTGATGTGTGTAAATCACTGAAACTGTATTATGGCCTGTTCTGTACTGTGTGTCACCTCCATCCCAGAACATTTGGAACATTCTGCTGCCGTAGGATTTATTATGAGAAGAGAAAAGCTACGTACTGGGCAAGGTTGTGACGGTGCTAATGTTGCCATCACCTCCGATGCTGAAAGACACAGAGACACACTTGGGACTCTGAGCTGAGTTGAAACAGAAAAAAAATGAGTGAAGTTCACTTACCTCCAGGACAGCCCCCTGTACTGAATGGCTACCAACAGAATATTGTCGTTCTGTGCACCCACACCACTGCCTGCCTGGTAAAATATAACCCGTACACTGGTCATGTACTGTTATAAGTGCTATTACATTATTGACAAGAGAGAATTAAAGTCAGTTATCAGTAGTGGTGCTAATTTGTACTTAGAGAATGTATTTTTTTTTAACATGTTTTAACATTCTCTCATCAAAAACATGCCAGAAGAGGATTTAGATGTCACCCACGCATGTATACACTACAATTTCAAAAAATACTACTCAGAATACTTTTTAACACAATTTTAGAAGCACTTTAGATCTCACTTTTAGACAAAACGTCAGTGAGGAGGGAAATGGGACCTCAAGTCCATATATTCTCTGCTGAAGTCATTTTACTAGTCGACCAATCAAAACATGAATTGTGGATTTGTTGACAACTAAAATAATGTGTTGCAGCTCTAATATTATACCAAATAACAAGTACACATACTGGTATAGGATATCGGTGCCTGAAAAAACTGAAAAAAACCCTGAAAAAATTGCTGGATCGGGTAACGTTCCATGACATCAGTTCATTTAATATCCGGGTTGGGCCTTTATTTGGATGTAATAAGACTCTTTAGCGGCTTTAGCGGCTTTAGCGTCTCATAATATTTTGAACTTTTATTCATACAAAGCTGATCACTAGTTATTTGAAGGATAAACAACGTATGGGGAATCCTTCAGTCGTCCAGGTAGAATCCATGGCAAAAGGAGAAATTCAGTTTGGTCGAATACTTTTCGCAACTCATCCAAGCTGCTTCTTCAGTTCTGGTCAAACACTGGTGGACACTGCCTATATCTGTCTGAAGGACAATGAAATGACTTTGAAACTACCATACCTACTTGTTTTCTGTTTCTGTTAGTTAGGTAGGCCTGGAGTGTGGGGTCTTGTTAGCAGAACCATTCAGGGCCATAATGAGTTTTCACATCTCTGGACCTGACCCGCTGCCCTATTGTTTTATTTGTTTTGATTTAGGTTTGAGAATAGAGTTATACATGGGAGACAAATGATGTCTGAGACCTCCATTTCTGTTCCAGGAACGTATTCGATCAAATAAACTTTTGTCCAGTTGACAAATTGAATTTCTCCTTTTGCCAAGCATAAACAACAGTTACAGAACAAAACTGGATCTTATGTATTATAAGTTACAAAGTTTTAAGAAAAGAAGTGTCATTTTCTGTCTCTACATCTGCAAATACTTAAAAGTCCAAGTATCAGTACAAGTACAGGAACTGGAAAAGCTGGATCGGTGCATCCCTCATGATAATTAATATACAGATTTGTCGTTCAACACATTATAGATGGAACAATTTTCAATAACTGGGAGATTTTTTGCCATTTTAAGCATTTAAGTGCCTTGAGTGTCCAGAAAAGCACTATATAAAACTGATACATTATTATTATTATTATTATTATTTTATGTAACAACGTGAGACTTGAGCTGTAGAGGAGAATAAATAACTTTTATGGCTTATTATTGGTTCATTCTGCTCCTCAGGCCTTGTATAGTGTATGTAAAAATGGGTTTGCTGGTGATCTTTGTATCAGTATTTTCAATATTTTCATTTATCGCAATATTTCTGCTTAGCTATTAGTGATGGGACAAGATCACGTGAGACAAAATTGCCACAAGATTGCGCACACGTGGAAAATGATCTTGTGAGATTTTTTCCCTCACATTTTTATGTTTGCCTTGGATAAAAAAAGGGGTTAACTTCGCAGAGTAAAGCTGAAAATCCAAAAAATTTTATGAATAAAATGCAAACTGAACGGCACAATTTATGGGACAAACTATATCAAAATCTCGTCTTGTCTCGTTCTCATGGACTGAATCTCGTCTCATAGAAATCATGCTTCAAAATGTGTTATCATGCAGGGGTAAAATTCTTCTATTATCCAAAAAAATCTAGAGTATTTGGAGTTGAATCTCACCGTGAGCGAGTCTCCAACAGCAGCGACCACTTTGACATCGGCAGGTCTGACCTCGTGCACTGGAGACACAGTCAGTAACGTAAAAAAAATAAAAATAAATAAAAGAAGAAACACACAAAATAAACAAACATGTGGAAGTGTGGATGAGCATTTACCTGAGGTGGGTGGAGAGGGAGAGGGACCGCGGTGTGTGCAGGGAATCTCCGTCCCATAAACCTGGAAAAAAAGGAAAAAAACGAATAAAGTTTCACATGTGACGAATAAGTGAAGGCAGACTTAAATACACAAACAAATAGTTAGGCTGCGTCCCATTTCTCTGTCTTACCCCTTCGTCTTACCCCTACCCCTTGGTTTTGTGCGTTCATGTGAGGTCAGGGGGTGTCCCGATTCTAATTTTGATCAAGGGCTCGGGCCACGACCTCGGGCTACATACCCCTTGAAACGAAGTAAGCTCTCGACCAGACTTGAAACGAAGGGGTACGCCTTCAAGCTCAGGCAGGTTTTGGGATCAGGATGGCAGCGTCACATCGACCAGCCAAGGAGTCTCATAAATGTATTTTCAGCAGTTGTAATTATCGATTGACAGTTTAGCAGTTTTACAATTATGACGCTTATGTTCTACGTTACTTTTAGTGAAGTATTGTTGTGGTGTCAGTTTAGCCGACGTTATCGTTTTCATCGAACTTTCATGCATAAACAAGCTAGTTTTTTTTGTCGAGCTGAGGTACCCGATAATCCTTGACATTTTGTTTACGTTTGTTTGCTTTAATTGTTGTCGCCTCTGTAGACGTAGCAGCTCAGGTAGATCCAAGGGATGATGACGCAAATGGTAATCGAGTGGTGTCCCATTTCTTAGGGGAACATTCGTACCCCGAGCCCTCTCAGCTCGGTATCGAGAGGCAAGACAAAGACGCAGCCTTAGACTTAGACAAACTTTATTGATCCACAAGGGAAATTATTTGGGCACAATAAATACATACAGTTGTGGTCAAAACATACATGTAAAGAACATAATGTCCTGGCTCTCTTGAGTTTCCAGTTATTTCTTCAACTCTGATTTTTCTCTGATAGACTGATTGGAACAGATACTTCTTTGTCACAAAAAAAACATTTATGATGTTTAGTTCTTTTATGACTTTATTATGGGTTAACAGGTGACCAAATCCATCCATCCATTCATCCATCTTTTTCCACTTTTCCATTTCTGGGTCACGGGAGCAGGAGTCCAAGCAGCTCTGCTGCCCAGAACACAACGCACCAGCCCCCATGTGACCAAATCTGCAGGGTCAAAAATATACATACAGCAATGCTAATATTTGGTTACATGTTCCTTGGCCATTTTCACTTCAATTAGGTGCTTTTGGTAGCCATCCACAAGCTTCTGGCAAGCTTCTGGTTAAATCTTTGACCATTCCTCTTGACAGAATTGGTGCAGTTCAGTTAAATTTGTTGCCTTTCTGACATGGACTTGTTTCTTCATTGCCCACATGTTCTCTATGGGATTTAAGTCAGGACTTTGGGAAGGCCATTCTAAAACCTTAAAGGCAAATTAACGTTTTTTTACAATCTGAGCCTTCTTTCGGCAATAAAACAAGTAGTTTTACTCACCCATAGCATTTTTCTGTCAATTGGAGCAGTATCGCAGAACTTATGTTGAGCCGTTCTGTTCTAGTAATGATCCTGTATCCGTTAACATGGTGCTGTATCATATGCTCGGGGCATTACTTTGCGGTGTCCAAATAACACAAACTTTAGCACTTTTCAAATCATAGAAGCCCGATGTCTTAATGTAAGATTTCGTTTGAAGCAAAAGTGGCCTGTAATCTGAGATTTATCCATAGTTTTCAGCTTTGCGTTTCATGTTTGGGTCCCGGGAGCAGTCCGCGCATGCGCACTGGCGTCCTCATCTACTCGAAACTATGGCTAAATCTCGGATTACAGGCCACTTTTGCTTCAAACGAAATCTTACATTAAGACATCGGGCTTCTATGATTTGAAAAGTGCTAAAGTTTGTGTTATTTGGACACCGCAAAGTAATGCCCCGAGCATATGATACAGCACCATGTTAACGGATACGGGATCATTACTAGAACAGAACGGCTCAATATAAGTTCTGCGATACTGCTCCAATTGACAGAAAAATGCTATGGGTGAGTAAAACTACTTGTTTTATTGCCGAAAGAAGGCTCAGATTGTAAAAAAAACGTTAATTTGCCTTTAATTCTAGCCTGATGTAGCCATTTCATTACCACTTTTGATGTGTGTTTGGGGTCATTGTCCTGTTAGAACACCCAACTGCGCCCAAGACCCAACCTTCGGGCTGATGATTTTAGGTTTTCTTGAAGAATTTGAAGGTAATCCTCCTTCTTCATTATCCCATTAACTCTCTGTAAAGCACCAGTTCCATTGCCAGCAAAACAGCCCCACAGCATAATACTACTACCACCGTGTTTGACAGTAGGCATGGTGTTCTTGAGGTTAAAGGCCTCACCTTTTCTCCTCCAAACATATTGCTGGGCATTGTGGCCAAACAGCTCTATTTTTGTTTCGTCTGATCACAGAACTTTCCTCCAGAAGGTCTTATCTTTGTCCGTGTGATCAGCAGCAAATTTTAGTTGAGCCTTATAAGGTGCTGCTTTTGGAGCAAGGGCTTCCTTCTTGCACGGCAGCCTCTCCATGGCAGCTTCTCCAGCCAAGTCCATGGTGATGCAAAACACGCTTGACTGTGGACACTGACACCTATGTTCCAGCAGCTTTTAATTCTTGGCAGATCTGCTTTTTGGTGGTTCTCAGTTGACTCTTCAACCTCCTCACCAATTTTCTCTCAGCAGCAGGTGATAGCTTGCATTTTCTTCCTGACCGTGGGAGTGACAAAACAGTGCCATGGACTTTATACTTACAATTGTTTGCTCTGTTGCTCTTGGCACCTGCAGCTGCTTTGAAATGGCTCCGAGTGACTTTCCTGACTTGTTCAAATCAATGATTCTCTTTTTCAGATTCGTGCTGAGCTCCTTTGACTTTCCCATTGTAGTTTGAGGGCGTTTGTATCCAATGAGCCCTATTTAAATGGCCTCAAAGAAGTCACCAGCTATAGTCACTCAAAATCACTCATAAGAAGTTAAGAGGCCATGCTATGGAGCTCATTTCATTGACACAACTTTCTAAGTCACCAAAATTACTAGTTCATGTTGCTGTATGCGTGAAAAGTCCCTCAGTCGTCCAGGTAGAATCCATGATAAAAGGAGAAGTTCAATTTGTCAACTGGACAAAGTTTGTTTGGTTGAAAACGTTTCGCCGCTCATCCGAGAGGCTTCGTCAGTTCTGGTTCTAGTGCTGGTTAGACACTGCTTATATCTAGCTGCAGGGAGGAGCTCCTACACTGAAATAGCTCTGAAACTATCCCCACTAATCTGTCTCTTTGTTTTTCAAATTACTCTGGCGACTAGTCTTTAACTCCCCTGGTTTGAGAGGGGAGTTAAAGAGGCTATTTTTGTCAAAAAAAGAGAATCTGTCATTAAACAGAAATGGGGGAGTTAGACATAACTTGTCTCCCATTTATAATTCGATTCTTAAACCAAGTCAAAACAAAGAACCATTAGGGCAGACAATCCAGGGCAGAGGGGTGGAGAGGGTCGTTAGGCGTGAATAGGGAGGCGAAACTAGTCGCCAGAGTAATTTGAAAAACAAAGAGACAGATTAGTGGGGATAGTTTCAGAGCTATTTCAGTGTAGTGAGCTCCTCCCTGCAGCTAGATATAAGCAGTGTCTAACCAGCACTAGAACCAGAGCTGATGAAGCCTCTCGGATGAGCGGCGAAACGTTTTCAACCAAACATACTTTGTCTAGTTGACAAATTGAATTTCTCCTTTTATCATGTTGCTGTATGTATATTTTTGACCCAGCAGATTTGGTCACTTTTTCTGTTAACCCATAATAAAGTCATAAAAGAACCAAACTTTATGGATGTTTTTTGTGACAAAGAAGTATCTGTTCCAATCAGTCTATCAGAGAAAAATCAGAGTTGTAGAAATAACTGTAAACTCAAGAGAGCCATGACATTATGTTCTGTACAAGTGTATGTAAACTTTTGACCACAACTGTAAATAGTTAAAGGTGAACTGTGTAACTTTTGTGGTAGGAGGTCCGCCACAAGCTTTTTCCCATGGGGATATTATTGCTTTGCTTGAAATGTTTCACAGTACAGCATTAAACTCATCTTGTATTTATTCAACTACAAGTGTTTTACTGGTCAAAAATTCGGCCAAAAACATGCATTTCTACAGTGAGTGAACTCGCCTCTCCACAGATCTGACCTGTGACTTGGCCTGGAGACATTGTGAGCATGTCTCTGTGGAAATAGATGAGTTTAATGCCATACAGCGCGACTATTCTAGACAAAAAGAAAAGAAAAGCAGGAGGCGGATCTTAAAATAAAATAAAATAAAAAATAAAATCAAGGTTCCAGGTGCAATTCTAAAGCTTCTTCCTGGGTCTGGGTCGGTGGGTCCCTTCCCTCTGGTTTCCGCCATCAACCCAAAACATGCACAACAGGTCAAATCCTCCAGCTAAGGTAGTTCTAACCAAGACCAGCTCAAGATCTGGATATGGGTCCACTGCTCCTGACCAGACCAGCTCAAGATCTGGAGCTCCTGACAGGTTACCCCAGCAGTGGCGTTGAAGGATGGCTCAAATGCAGAAGACAAATTTCCGTACAGGACATTAAAGTGTACCTTAATGTTAAACGTACCGGATCCACAGCTCCAGGCGCTGCGTCGTGAGCCCTGTGCTCCTTCTGGACAGGTGAGTTCATCTGTGTGCGCAGGTACGGCCGGTCCTACAGGGGGCGCACAACACGGTCAAGCTCAAACAATAACGTTCTTTGTAGCCTGATAACGGCATCTCACCGGGGACGGACACGGGATGCGCAGGGATGAGCCGTCCGTGACCTCTGACCCCTCTGCGGACGATATCTGCAGCTAACACCACAGAGGTCAGCATTAGGAAATCATTACAGATAAAACACAATCGCAAATGACAAGTTAGACGACTTATTTCACGTTGTGGCGATTATCGTTTTATCGCGTTAACAAGGGCCAAAACTTGTTTAAAATGTACAAAAGTTATAATTAGACTACTAAAAATAAACAACAGCACTTTTATTTTGTTAAAAATTAGTAAATTGTTCCTGCATTTTGGATTAGAGGTGGGTAGAGTAAAAAAAAAAAAGTTACTTACATAAGAGTAAAAAAAAGTATTTGGGTACAAAATTACAATTAGTTAATTTAATTAAATTAAATAATGCAGAAAATCTGTTGTTTGGAGAGACCAAGGTTATAATAGTTTTGGATTTTTCATTATAGTTTGGTTTTAGTTAGTTTTGACTTCTTTTTTGTGTGTGTTTAATTCAGTTAGTTTTAATTAGTTTTTAGAGTTGCTCTGATAGTTTTTCTAACTGCTCAGTTTTAGTTGAGTTTTTATTAGTTTTAGTTTTTGAGTTATACTTTGGGTTATTTGTCAAGTGCAGGATTAAAAAAGAAAGTATTGTGTTATCAAACTTACAACAAACAAATACAATTTAAAAACATTTATTCAGGTTTACCCCACAACAACAAAAGCAGTCCATAAGCTGCAGCCTTAAGTGCAAAAACTAAACTTCCAAATTTATTTTATAGCAATCCAAGGCTTGTAAATGATGAAAATAAAGAGCAGTTTATCTATAATTTCATTCATTTTCGTTATCTATTATAACCTTGGGACAGACATAAAAATATTCTCACATAAAGCTTTTATCATTTATAGACTCACAGTGGGAAGAGGAACCAAAACTTTTACTCAGAGTACTGGTACTGTAATACAAATTTTGCTAAAACTATGCTGTTAGAAAAGTACTCTGAAAAGTACAATTTCTTTAAAACGTTCCTCAAGTAAATGTAATTGACACCTGTGTAAAAGTCTACGGTTATAAATACTGACCACAGACACAGCAGTAATTAGAAAAACACAAAAACCTGCCATGTGCACTGAGAGCAATTAAGGGTGATTCTCCAACTACAGTCAAATTTGGTCATGATATTTTTCAGAAAATCCAACACATATTTTTAGAAATATTTTGATTTGTTCTACTTCATCACAATGTGTAGAAACATTAACTAATAGTGGTTGTAATGAAATTACATATATACTAAATAAATAATAATAATAAACAACAACAATAAATAAAGTGATGGAAATGACTGTTGTGGAAATGACAATGTTTAGCATTTCTTTTAAAATCTCATGACATATTAGCATGCTAATCTCTGCATGCTAATCTCTGTTTTAGAGTTAGCACAAAATATACTCAAAATACACAATATAAAATGGTATTTTTCTCATTATTTGTACATTCAAAGGAAATATGAGGTGTTTGGAAATGACGACCAATAAACCTACTCTTGGTTTTGCAAAACTTGACCTTATTTTGTTCTTGTTTCCCTTCCTTCCATGGAGCTAACGCTGCTATGCTAACATGAGCTCCTGTCACATCACAACTGATGTGGTTCAAGGAGACAAAGGTGTAAAAAAAAAAAAAGGTTAAAAGTTACATTTTGTGGTGGAAATGACAGTGATCCGTAGGGACAGGTGTTCTTTTTATGAAAAATAAATAAAATACTAATAATAAATAAGAATTTCTGTGCCATTTGTCAGTGAAGTTACTGTTGAATCAAATGTAATTTCTTCTTACAAAAGTCTTATGAGGGACTGAGAGTCCAAAACCTGGCCAAGGGACAAAGGACATATAGCAAAAACAGTCAATATAAAACCATGTTTTATATAATAAAAATAGTAATTTTTTTGTAAGTTCATCTTTGTGTCTAGTAAGTGCAGGATGAATAACAAATGACAAACGTGTTTTTGTTTTTCTTATTTCTGCCTGGGACACAAATTCTTTGATAGTTGGAGAATCACCCTTAAATTATTAGTATTTTATTGCCTGATCGTTTTGATTTAGGATCGTACGAGAGCTCTTCGTGGGAATTACTCATTGACATCAGAAAATTTACAGCTGAAAAGTTGTCCGGAGTGCATCTGGTTAATCTTTACATCTCGTATCTAATCTGGGCCAGATAAGTCGCTCTTGTATCTCCATTATCCTGCATTTGCTTGAGCGTGACTGGAACAAAGGGTCATTTTCAGTATCAATTAAATAAACTGTGAATCCTGTGTTTCCTTTTAGCATCAGGAAATAGGGAATGATGAAGAATTTGGACAGTTTGCCATAGCGATTGACACAAAAAAAACAAAATATTACATCTCTGAAATGGGAAAATGTCCTCAAAGGGTTGTTTATATTATTTATATTGGCAGGTTTCAGATCACATCACAACATTCTGTAGATCAATGTTATTTAATACATATTGGGGGGCAGGCAGCTAAAATCTCTTCTTCTCCTTTCTCCTTTTTCAGGGGTTGCCACAGCGAATCAACTTTTTCCATCTCGCCCTGTTTTCTGTATCTTCTACTCTGGCTCCAACTACCTCCATGTCCTCCCTCACTGCATCCATAAATCTCCTCTTTGGTCTTCCTCTTGGTCTCCTACCTGGTAGCTCCATCTCTAACATTCTTCTACCAATATATCCACTGTCCCTCCTCTGAACATGTCCAAACCATCTCAATCTGGCTTCTCTAGCTTTTTCTCCAAACCTTCCTGTCTGTGTTGTCCCTCTGATGACCTCATTCCTGATCCTGTCCATCCTTGTCACTCCTAAAGAGAATCTGAGCATCTTTAACTCTGCTATCTCCAGCTCTGCCTCCTGTCTTCTGCCTATTGCAAGTGTTTCTAATCCATACATCATGGCTGGTCTCACAACTGTCCTGTAAACCTTTCCCTTCACCCTAGCTGGCACTCTTCTATCGCAGATCACTCCTGACACTTTTCTCCAGCTGTTCCATCCTGCCTTCACTCTATTCTTCACCTCTCTTCCACAGTCTCCACTGCTCTGAACAGATGATCCTAAGTATCTAAAATCCTCCACCTTCACCACCTCTTCTCCTTGTAACTTCACTGTTCCACTGTTCTCCCTATCATTTACACAAATGTACTCTGTCTTGCTACGACTGACCTTCATCCCTCTTCTCTCTAATGCAAACCTCCACCTCTCTAGATTCTCTTCTAGTTGCTGCCTACTCTCACTGCAGATTACAATGTCATCTGCAAACATCATAGTCCATGGCGACTCCTGTCTGACCTCATCTGTTAATCTGTCCATCACCAAAGCAAACAAGAAGGGGCTCAGAGCCGACCCTTGATGTAGTCCCACCTCCACCTTGAAGTCTTCTGTCCTTCCAACAGCATACCTCACTACTGTTGTACTATTTTCATACATGTCCTGCACCAACCTAACATACTTCTCTGCCACTCCTGACTTCCTCATACAAAACCACAATTCCTCCCTTGGTACCCTGTCATAGGCCTTTTCTAAATCTACAAAAACACAATGTAGCTCCTTCTGACCTTCTCTCTACTTCTTCATCAGAATCCTCAAGGCAAATATTGCGTCTGTGGTGCTCTTTCTGGGCATGAAACCAAACTGTTGTTCACTAATCTCAACTTCCTTCCTCAACCTTGCCTCAACTACTCTCTCCCAAATCTTCATTGTATGACTCATTAACTTTATCCCTCTGTAATTGCTACAACTCTGCACATCACCCTTCTTATAAATTGGCACCAGAACACTTTTCCTCCTCTCATCTGGCATTTTATCACTCGTTAAAATTTCATTAAACAACCTAGTCAGCAAATTTACTGCCACTTCTCCTAAGCACTTCCATACCTCCACTGGTATGTCATCAGGACCCACTGCCTTTCCACTCTTCATCCTCATTAGGGCCTTTCTAACTTCATCCTTTCTGATCTGATCTACCTTTTTCCTGATGGTGTCTGGCTCCTCATTTCTATGCTCCCTTTCATTTTCCTCATTTAACAACTCCTCAAAGTATTCCTTCCATCTACTCAACACACTTTCCTCACTGGTGACTACATTTCCATCTTTGTCCTTAATCAACCTCACCTGCTGTACATCCTTACCAGCTTGATTTCTCTGTCTTGCCAATCTATACAACTCCTTTTCTCCTTCCTCTGTGTATAACCAATCATACAACTCCTCATATGCCTTTTGTTTGGCCTTGATTTATTTTAGTTTATTTATGAGATAGGGACAGTGCACAATCTACTTTAACAGGAGAGATGCTTTGTGCCAGGTTGTAGCACTAGAGCTAATTTACTTAATAAAATCTGAAAACTACCAACAAAACAGATGTTCATGATTACACCACTATTTAAAATGTTTGCAAACTTGCTTATAAAAAGTATAACAATAACTAGAATGCTGTTAAAGTTAATTGTGTGGAATACGTGACGAATTCATGAGCAAAAACTTACCATGTCAATGAACAGCTGAATGGAGATGTGGTTTACATCCAATATTGAATTGACCTGGAAACAGATGTATTTTAAAGAAACGCTGTCATTTCTGGAGGTAGCATATCACCTGCATGATTCCATCGAAATAAAATTAAAGCCATACTGCGAAACATTCTCAGTTATAGAGGTCTATTCTCAAAAACTCCAAAAGCGGACTCTGTGCCGTTCATTATCGCTAAATCACCACTGCCAGTGTGTCAAATATGAAAATTTAGTCACACAGGTACAGGAGATTTATGGAGACAGATAGACTTAGATAAACTTTATTGATCCACAAGGGAAATTATTTGGATACAGTATTGGGTCATCAAATATAATATATAACAAAGGGTAACAAAAAATAGATGGAATAGCAAAAAAAAAGATAGCAATAGGCTGGTGTCCAATGAAAAATAATAAGTGTATATGTACAATCAGAATAAAATAGAAAAATAATTAATAAAATATCAAATAACAGCTATATACAGTTTTAGGGAGTATTATCTGTTACTGTGTGTAATATTTAAGCCAATGGAATAAGATTTCCATGGAAACAATCAGGTTTGTAGAGATTACTGCTGTCACGATACTAAAACGTAAAATTCAGTTTTGATGCTAAGGAAAAGACCATTTTGATACCAGAATCATGAAAAAATAAAAACACAATAGAATCTAATACTAGTGTTGATAAAGTTTAAGATGAATCTAAAATATACGTCATGTTTATGGGACGTTTTCAGTATCATTGCTTGTTAAATGGAGTATCTATTTTTGATACTGTTTTCAGCATCGATGGGTATCTAATTTTCATTACTCTTGACCAGTCTGCTCACAGTGAGGACAAATGTGTTCTGTGTTCTTCAATGCAATGAAAACACATACATTTCCTAAAAGACTTCTGTTATTCTCGTGTAACTACAAAGAAGAACACACGGGACTGTTATAGCTGTGAATGGGATCAATAAACTAAAATTAAGTGCAAAAAAGGACAATGAAAACATAAAACTGATTAAGTATAGTATTGTCAATGATAATTGATTTTTTAAAATTTTTATTTGATATTTTATTTGATATTTTATTTTTATAATTATGTCTCATTTGACACCTGTCTCTTGCTATCTTTTTTACTATTCCATCTATTTCTTGTTACCCTCTGTTATATATTGCATTTGATGAGTGAGCTACTGTATCCAAATAATTTCCCTTGTGGATCAATAAAGTTTGTTTAAGGCTCTGTCTACACGGCAACATTGTGGAGTGAATCCGATAAAGTTTTTTAGCGTTTCGGTCTCGCGTCCACATGGCACCAGCGTTCTGGGTACCCCAAAACGATATTTTTTGTTCCAGAGTGGAAAACTCTGGCAACGTTACCGTTGCGGAGTCGTCTGGACGAGTAAAATGGATTTGTTTGCGCCTACATCACAACCACACGGCCAGAACAAATAGCAGCCTCGTGCGCAACATTCATTCGTAACAAGACAGCGACCATGGCGGACACCAGAGTAGCAGTAGTAGCAGTGCTGCAGTCACTGCTAAGTTTACTTGCGTTATTGAAAGAAAATGTACTGCAGTTATACAAACAGCACAACATGCACCAGATTCTTTTAAATCCACCACGGCGTGTTACTAGATGTGCCAAAAGAAGGAGATTTTGGGCGAGACCTGGAAGTAGCTGGTGGGACAACTTTGTGAATGGCGTTGTCGTGGACACAGAATGGAGAGAGAACTTTCGGATGTCCAGAGCGATTTGGTGGGACGGGCTTACAGCGCACATAGAGGCGTGGCATGTGTATTGCGTCGTTTTCAGCAAGCGTTCCATTGCCATGTGTACGTGATATTTTACTGATACGTTCTCAGTGTGGACGTGATATTTTTTTTACACGGTAAGAAAAAATCCTGCGTTGCGTTGCCGTGTGGATGTAGCCTGAGTCTAAGTCGTAGTGGAAGTGCAGATATGAGGTGTATTATGTGAGGACTTACAGACTCGTAGATGACTGGGATAGGCAGCAGGACCACGCTGAAATCATCACTGTCCCACTGTTTGTCCACCATCATAGTTTCTAATGATTCCTGAGTAAAGAAAGAAAAAAGAAAAATACTGGGTGTAAAATGGAATTTGAAGTTTAAAAAAAACAAAACAAAAACATTACACTATTTTCTGATCTGTTATAATGTAGTTTCCTCCTCAAAACCAGACCTGGAGTTGTGTTTTGATTCATTCACACACAGATTTTGCATATTTAGGCTGAGTTCTTCTCTGAAAACACTGCTTTGACACCTGGTGATGTCATGTGGTAATACAGGAAGTGCTCCACTGTGTTTTTAAACTCCACACACCTTCACTAGAATTATCTGTCTAGAATTGTCAGTTGACCTGAAAACTACAGGTGGAACAGAGCATTTTGAGCTTTGGAGATAAAAAAAAAAACAACAACAAAAAACCTAATCCTAATTAAAATAAATAAATAAATAAATAAATAATACGGAAGCCGACAGAGGCCATGTTCGTAATGATTATTTTCCACCTTAACAACGAGAAAATTAACTTGAGATCTCGAGAAAACGGCACAATTAATTTGTGATCTCGAGAAAACAAAACTGTTATTTCGAGATCTCGAGAAAACAAAGAGTTACTCCGTGATCTCGAGAAAACACCGTATCTCAGCCGGTAAAGACGAAGCCGGCCCAGTCTTCTGCGGAGGCGCCGCGGACTAACCTTGAAATTATCCCGAATTAAAAGACGTAATGCAATCTCCCCCTGTGTCAACCCCTGATCAAAATATTGCCTTATCAGCTGATCGATTATTATTCCAGACATTCTAATGACCAAAAACGCATCTATTCAGAATGAGAAATAGCCCCGAAGTCAGCCTGTCACAACGTGGAGGTAGACGTTTCAGTTGTTTTCTCGAGATCACAAATTAATTATCTCGTTATCTCGGAATAACAAGGAAGAAAAAAGATTTGATATGAATATACATTTTTACATAATAATACATTTTACAATACATTTTATTTTGTAATGCACTTTACATTACAAATCTCAAAGATGTGAATGAAACAAAACACAAAACAAAACATGGCCTAAAGCTCACAAGTGTCAATTTTGTGTAATAATGGACCTTTAAAGTGCGCATGACAGACTGTTTTCCCAAAAATATAGTTAAAATATAGTTTTTAAGCATTTTAATTTTAGTGTTTATAATTTTACTTCCTGGTTGGACACAGGTATAAACAAGGGACAAAATATTAAGATCAGACTAATATAAATAAATGACAACCTTTATTTTATGGATATTTAAAACGTCAGAAAAATTGGGCATAAATTGGTAAAACAGATAGAGGGATTCATTTTGTGTTTTTGTACTTTTTTTCTCAACCTTTTTACACAAAACGTCACATAAAAGATGTAAAACAATGATAAATATTTAACACAGGTACTATCCCACCAAACCAAATCAGAATTATAAGTAAACTTGTCATATGCACTAAATTTTTTTGTCTAATTACCGGTACATTTATTTCAAAATCCCATTGTACCTGTAGTGTTTGGACAAGTGTAGCCCGATACAGCCGTTGGTTTAAGTTCTGATTCCGGAGGCATTCACAGGCGCTGAAAGTACGTGTTTTATTATTAACAGGGAAGCTGTTATCAATTTAATAAAGTTTAGATCATGTTTCTACCAGTGCTGATTTGTAAGCTTAATGAAAAAGTGATTTCATATGTTGTAGAACCTACATGCTGTCGTTATCAGGTCCGCTCCACACCACCACATGGACCAAAGAACGGCGAAACTGTAAACAAAAAGACATCATCAGGAATATTTTTCAAAAATAATTACAAACTTCATCAAAACTAAGATTTTTGGAACATCTTAAAGGTCTTATATTGCACTAAATGGATTCTTGTGAACTTTAAACCATGTTATAATGTTACCGCATCAAAACAAATGATTCTGTTCAAGGTCTATGCAGTTTAAAAACACAGTGGAGCACTTTCTGCAGGATTTGTGCGTTAAACATGTGTGAATGAAACAAAACACAACTCCAGGTGTGTTTTTATGAGGAAACATTATAACAGATCAGAAAATAGCGTAATATAAACTAAAGCATTGTTATAAAATTATGTTAACAAGTTCACTAATTGATCATTTAATAATAATAATAATAATAATAATAATAACCTTATTGTGCATGATCTGAAGAGCTTCCTCCACTTCCTGGACCAATGCTGTAACATCTGCATTAACCTGTACACAATAACACACACAGGTAACACATTAGCCCAGCCATACACAAGAATATAGTAAATACACAAAACCATGGCAAAAGGAGAAATTCAATTTGTCAACTGGACAAAAGTTTATTGGTCGAATACGTTTCGCAGTTCATCCAAGCTGCTTCTTCAGTTCTGGTCAGACGCTGGTGGACACTGCCTATATCTGCCTGAAGGGAGGAGCTAACTACAATTAAATTACTTTGAAACTTCCACATCTATTTGTTTTCAGTTTCTGTTAGTTAGGTAAGCCTATTAGATCTGTAGTGGGAGTGGAGTGTGGGTCTTGTTAACAGAACCTTTCAGGATGGATGTTTTCACACCTCTGGACCTGACCTGCTGCCCTATTGTTTTCTTTGTTTGTTTTGATTTAGGTTTGAGGATAGAGTTATCTCTCAAACCAGTTCTTTTCTCTGGCCAAGATCTGTACCTCACTGTCCTCAAGAGAAAAGAACTGGTTTGAGAGGGGCGTTAAAGGGGCTATTTTACACTCACACTCAGATCCTCAGGTTCCACAGACAGAAGCTGTAAAAACTGAACAACGCCTCACCGTGAGTTTTAGTTTGGACTCTTGGGACAGTTAAAAGACCCGCTAAAGGCCCGTTCGGACTGGAGCGTCAGGGCGTCCAGTTTACAAAGTCTATGTGGACCGTTAAAGATCCCATGACATGGTACTTCTTGATGCTTTTATATGGCTCCTTAATGGTTCCCTAATACTGTAAATGAATCCTTCTTCAAAATCAACACTCAGTGCATGAGAAACAGAGATAAGATGAGAAAGAGTCATTTTTCTCCCTCAGAACAGGTCATAATGGGAGTTGTTGCTTGAATGCAAATGAGGAGAAAAAAGCTGGCCAATAATAGAGGGTGGGGGCGTGGCCAAAGTCTCCGCTCTCGGCTCTAGCTCTCAGCTGATCCATTTCCTTGTTTTTGCACAGGGGGAGAGATTTGAAGCGTTCCATTGAAAAATAAACACATTTCCACATAAAATAAAATTAAACCACTGCTGTTCAAAGGTCCAGAGGCTCAGATAAAGGACTTCCGAGCCTAGAAACACTCGGACGTGCCTCCAGGCAAATAAAAAAACGCATTTCGCATTGCGTAGCGCATTCATAGTCCAAACTCTATGGGCGGGATATACAGGGATGCTGAGCGGAGACAGAGGGAGGGGCTGTAGCTGCATTTGCCGATCTGACGTCAAAAAGGTGCCTTGTCCGAACTCGCCCGTTTGAACACTGGTTTTGTGTAACGCAGAAAAGGACCGCAAATGATCAGTTTAGACATTTCGCAACTTTTAGCCATGGGGGGGGGGGGCGCAAAACAGGGTAGGGGAGCTCACATTAACGTTCAAAAACCTCAGAAAGTGAAAATTTCATGCCATGGGACCTTTAAGAGCATTATAAACCAATAAAAGAACTTGAAAATCTATCCTGAACCTCACACTTTTTCTTTACTACCCATACTACATAATCATAACCACAATCCATAATATAGTCATTAAAATAAAGAAATAAAGAAGTGTGTCCAAACTTGTTTTGTAATGACTGTGAGGAGGAAACTTACATGTGGTGAACAGGGACACAGGGAGTTGGCCGGGACAAAGAGCAGCCAGAGCTTCCACTGGCTGTCCTAAATTTAAAAACAAACAAGAACCAATAATCCACCAGAAATATTCTCACTTTACTTGCGTTTTTCTTATTCCTTCTCTCTTTTTCATGATCAAAGTAGTATGATACCTCTCCTACAGCAAACAGCTACGTATGAGTTGTAAAGCGCCTTGAACAATATGCGCTCGACAGAAGTTATGTACGTAAGTTATGTGTAATTTATGTACAAAATTCATATATGTGTATTTACTTGTGCGTGATGTACAGACATTCCTTCAACTTCTGCTCGGAGCGTCCTAAAAAAACAAACAAAACGTGGGCTATTAAAATGAAAAGTTTACCATTTTTAACACCGCAATTTACGTTTTTATCATTTTTATAGACCCTGAGATGTACCTTTGTTCGAGAGAATGCTCCATATTTTGCGTGATGACATCCGGTGTAAACATGGACAGCAGTTCTGTTTGATATTAAAAAACATTGTCATTCATTTTTTCAACTTTGATGGTCGAGAACTGCTGACTCAGGGCGACTGCTTTATCTTTACAGCTCTTAGCAGCAGTCTTAAAGATAAGTCCACTGGAACAGAACTGTATTGTACGAAGGCATTGTGGTCGAACTCACAATGGAGAGTGACATGTCTGTAATGGATGGTTTAAAGTTGGATTGTGTAACTTTTCAGGTGGACGGTTTGACACCTGCTCCTCTAAATAGTTGTTATTGTTGTTGTTGCTTTGCGCGGCATAAGTATTTACATGATTTTCAGTATGTTGCATTTTTCTGAGTGTCATGGGTCCCTGGGGAGCTTCACCATTGTTTTTGACATCTTTGAAGGTGTAGGTGTTTCCCTACCCCAAAGCCCACTTTTTCCTACAGGTTTTCAGGTGATTTTCACCCGGCGATAGTGAAAGAGGAATGTAAGAATGTAATGAATTTAATGTAAGAGGATGTAAGGAATAGGCAAGTAAGAGTGGTCCTGGAATGTGTATCTATCCTTATTTAGTGCAGTGGTTATGAATAAATATCACAAAGTGGTGATTTCAAAGGGAATTCTTATGGTAAAAAGAATTTAGTCAACTGGTCATTTTTACCCACTGAAAAAATACTATTTTTTGTTCCTCTCTCCTGCAACTGTTCATGTGTCGAGGAGTCTGTGCTTCACCAGGGAAGTCTCACATGTCCCAGGAATGGGTGGACCAAACACCAAGTTTCCAGTATCATTATTATTATTTTTATTTTTTTTAAAGGAATTTTTTGTTCTCAAATTCAAAATTTTTAAGTAATTTTGGAGCATGTTTTTAGGGTCTTCCTGTGTTTTTTTTTTTTTTTTTTCCAATTTGTTACACATACCACAGTTGAAAATAAAAGAAAACCACTCTAATTTATCATGTGTTGTCATATTTTGATCTATTTTTCATGACAAGTACTTTTTGTTGGGTATATTATATCGGGTAAAAATTACCCGGCAAAAGTGATGGTGTTACTTTTTATAACTAAACTGTTCTAGGGTTAAATGTCATCCATGCATGTTTGAGTAATCTAGCAAACTCTCTCGTCCTATTCGAACCCTCCTTATGGTTAGCAGTACGATTCTGTCCAACAAACCTATGTCACCCATGCTCCCCACGACAATTTTCTATAAATATATGAAACCAGGATACAAAACAATAGAATATAACTTCACAAACCTAATGCGATGTGCAGTGGTTTCATTAGCGGGGTGAATGTTATAGCTCCCTGAAGGGGGAGTGACTTAGCTTGAGGAGCAAAGGGAGGCGAACCTCCGAGAGTCAAAACCAAAACTGACACTTTTAATACATGATTTTCAGCTAATATAGAATTTACGATAACACAGAGATTACTGTCTGTTATTATATTATATTGTGATGTTTGAGCTTCTGAATCCAATTTCCCTTGTGGATCAATAAACTTTGTCTAAGTCTAAGTCAGCAATGAATACCCTATAAAAGTGTAAATATTTAGTGTACACTTGGTGACTGCAGACATATTTACCAGTTACTCTGCTGACAACTCTAGATGCTTCATTTCTAGAAAGAGAAAGTTATATAAAATACTTTCATTTGTACGCGAATACTGCAAACATGATAGTAGTCCATATATTTGTGTATTTATACCTTTGTGAAGCCGGTACTCCCACAGCGTACACAGAAGATATGTCCGAAGGTAACAGAGAATGCACTGAACACAAAACAATTAGATATGAAAATTTACACTTATATACTATTGCTGAAAGATTAAAGCTGCACTGTGTAACTTCTCTGTGGGTTTCCATAGAGATGTTATTGCTTTCCCTGGGATATACAGTAGAATGGCAAACAATCAATCACCAATAATTTAATAGCCACAGGACACAGAGGACATTTTTGTCCTGAAGGATGCTATTCAACATCTGGGTGGATTAGACATCTTATTTGATATTGTATTTCATACTTTATTACTTAATTTTCTATTTAATTCTCATTTGTACATATACATTTATTATAATTTTTTTTATTTTTATAATTATGTCTCATTTGACACTGGTCTATTGCTCTTTTTTTTTTTTTTTTTGCTATTCCATCTATTTGTAATGAGCCCTGGAAGTGTCATAGGTGAATAAATAAAATAACAAAGCGTGGGAAACTACTTATATCTCGTGCAGACGCCTTGTTAAAGATCCCATGACATGGTACTTCTTGATGCTTTTATATGGCGACTTAATGGTTCCCTAATACTGTAAATGAATCCTTCTCCAAAATCAAGACTCAGTGCATGAGAGAGCCTCATGAAGACAGTCAGAGTCATAAATATGTCTCTGAAACACTTTATTCTGGGCGTTGTTGCTTGAATGCAAATGAGGAGGACAGAGACAGGCCAGTGCAGCAGGTGGGGGGTGTGGCCAAATACGCCGCTGTTTCCTGGATTAGCGTTGCGATGTGCACTGTCCCCACTTCCGCGTTTAAGTGCGGAGGAAGATATGAGACGCATTCCATTAAAAAAAAAACACATTTCCACAGAAAATAAAATTAAACCACTGCTGTTTCAGAGGTTCGGAGGCTCGGATAAAGGACATCCGAGTCTGGAAACACTCTCACGTGTTTCCAGGCAAATAAAAAAACGCATCTCGCATCTCGTAGCTCATTTGCGGTCCAAAATCTCTGGGCGTGATTTCCAGAGACGGTGGGTAGACATCCAGACGAGGGTTGGAGACCTTTCCGCGAGTGTGACATCAGAAAGTTCCCTTGTTCAGA
This sequence comes from Paratrypauchen microcephalus, assembly GCA_036785185.1. Lineage (NCBI taxonomy): Eukaryota > Metazoa > Chordata > Actinopteri > Gobiiformes > Gobiidae > Paratrypauchen > Paratrypauchen microcephalus. The sequence goes on from JAVJIX010000017.1 coordinate 501,441, forward strand.
ATCGCCCGTTTGGGCTGTCTTTTTTTCAAACGTGGAAAAGGATCGCAAATGCTCAGTTTACACATTTCACAACTTTTAGCCATGGGGGGGCTAAACAGGGTAGGGGAGCTCACATTAACATTCAAAAACCTCAGAAAGTGAAAATTTCATGCCATGGGACCTTTAACTCGCGCGCACGCCTTGTTATATTATTTATTCACTTATGACACTTCCAGGGTTCCGTAATTTTGTGTTATCCTCTGTTACATATTATATTTGATGAGTGAGCTACTGTACCCAAATAATTTCCATTGCGGATCAATAAAATTTGTCTAAGTCTAAGTCTAAGTCTACTTTCCTGAAACTGTCCTGACCCTGGATCTGCTGACTCTGTTGACTTGACTGTTGTCCAATTGTTATTGTATTTTACCACTCACTGAGCTTAAATTGCCCCTCTGGGACAAATAAACATTTATTAATAGGAAGTTAATCTAGTGTTAAAAGGTGGTTGTATGAAACAGTAGACTGCTTTATTTTCTTTATGTATAAAATTGTGTTTAGGTCTAAAATAATATTAGACCTACTTAAAAAGCTGTGGTAGAAGTCTGAGTAGTTTTGAGAGAGATGCTCCTACTGTATTTCTTATTTTCAGTGAACATGTTCAGTTCAGCTTTAACTTGTTGTTTTTAAAGACAATACAGTAACGTGTACAGCTCTGGGAAAAAAATAAGAGACCACTGCATTTTTTTTCTGAAATCAGCATCTCTACATGTATTACAGCCATTCCATTCCAGCGTCTGTTGAATTCCAACACAAACACAAAGCTGAGCTACTTCAGTTCTTGCACCAGGAGTGGAATAAAGTCACCCAAGAACAATGTGAAAGACTTGTGGAGAGCATGCCAAGACGCATGAAAGCTGTGATTAAAAATAAGGGTTATTGCACCAAATATTGATTTCTGAACTCTTCTTAAGTGTAAACATTAGTATTATGTTGTTTTAAAATGAATTTGATCTTGTTTCTTTGCATTGTTTGAGGTCTGAAAACATGCATCTTTTTTGTTATTTTGACCATTTGTCATTTTCTGCAAATAAATGCTCTAAACGATAATTTGGAATTTGGGGGAAATGTTGTCAGTAGTTTATAGACTCAAACAAAAATGTTCCTTTTGCCCAAACACATACCTATAAGTAGTAAAATCTGAAAAAACTGATCATATTGCATGGGTCTCTTTTTTTTTTTTTCCAGAGCTGTATTTACTCTTGAAGTTAAAGTACATAAGAAGACGTTGTGAGGTTGTATTCCTTCTTAATTGTATAGTAAGTGTGTGTATATGTATTTTGTATTATATTGTATATGTATTGTGTGCTCTTTGCCTTTTTACATCATGGCCAGGGGACTACAGATGAACTCGCCTTCTGGCTAATTCTGGCTTTTTTAACCACGTGTAATCATGTATTTTATGAAATTGCCCTGTCCCCTTTTAAATAAACTAAACCAAGATTTTTGGCCAAGATTTTTGGCCAAGATTTTAAAACTCCTATCAGGTTATTAATCTTGTTTCCAGATTTATTATCTACTTACTAGCGGCACGGTAGCTGAGTGGTTAGCGCTCTTGCTTCACAGCAAGAAGGTTCCGGGTTCGATCCCCGGGTCGCCCAGACCTTTCTGTGTGTGTTCTGTGTGGAGTTTGCATGCATGGTCTGGGTTCGATCCCCGGGTCGCCCGAGCCTTTCTGTGTGGAGTTTGCATGTTCTCCCCGTGTCTGGGTGGGTTTCCTCCGGGCGCTCCGGTTTCCCCCACCAACCCCAAACATGCACCATAGGTACCTCCAGCTTAGGTCCTGACCAAGCCGAAGCAAGAAGATCATGGAGATGGTCCCCGGGCGCCCTAATGTGTGCTGCCCACTGCTCCTAATATATGTATATATATATAGGATGGGTTAAAATGCAGAGAAGAATTTCTCCACTGTGAGATCAATAAAGTCACTTCTTCTTCTACTAGTTCAGAAACTGCTTAATTCTACTGTAGATGTACATGTCGTTTATTTTAAGATAACTTGTCAAGTAATATTTATTATCTTGCTGCATGGACAGATGATTTCACCACTTTTAAGTCATTTTCTGATAGATTTAATTGTTCATATCTTAAATTTTGGACAAGCTTTTTTGCAGTGACCTAAGACAAAATGAACATCTTTGGTTTAAGTTCAGCATCAGTGGTGAGAAATATACTTAAACTCACTAGGATATTTACTATCTAAATATCCCAGTAAGTTTGTCGTCACCGGGATACCGGTTTGTGCAGGATTGAAACCAGGATGCTCAAGAAAAAACAAAAAACTTAAGCAGGATAGTCTGGCATGTAAACCCGTAAACACATTCAGTACTTATCAAGACAACATCTATATCATTAAATTACATCACATTACACATTAATACACCAGCATTTAGTACAATACCAAATATTTCTCTTATCTTGAGGTGAAACGTGCATACCTGACAGTGAAGGGGCTAAGGCTGCAGGCATCGGAGGACATAGGATTGACTCATAATAGTTTGTCTGCAAAACACAGTCACACGGGGCAGAGTTTATCAGCACCACATACTCGACACAGAATGAAGCAGTACACATGGATACCTTTGAGCTCTGGGTCTGTCTCTCAGGTCTGTGAATGTCAGAAGAGATTCCTCCTATGGGCCACAGAATGCATGGATAAAATATAGATTAGACAGAATAAAGATTAGATTTTTGTCCTTTGATAGTTTTTGTATTGTCGTTATATTGTATTTTGTACACTGTCTTTTTGCACTGCTTGGCCAGGGAGAAACGGAATTTTGATTCCCTGTCTGTCGAACACATTATGACAGAATTGACAATAAAGTTGACTTTGATTTTGACTTGAATATTTAAGTAATATATACAGCTCTGGAAAAAAATAAGAGACCACTGCATTTTTTTTTTCTGAAATCAGCATCTCTACATGTATTACAGCCATTCCATTCCAGCATCTGTTGAATTCCAACACAAACACAAAGCTGAGCTACTTCAGTTCTTGCACCAGGAGTGGAATAAAGTCACCCAAGAACAATGTGAAAGACTTGTGGAGAGCATGCCAAGACCCATGAAAGCTGTGATTAAAAATAAGAGTTATTGCACCAAATACTGATTTCTGAACTCTTCTTAAGTGTAAACATTAGTATTATGTTGTTTTAAAATGAATTTGATCTTGTTTCTTTGCATTGTTTGAGGTCTGAAAACTAGGATCTTTTTTGTTATTTTGACCATTTGTCATTTTCTGCAAATAAATGCTCTAAACGATAATATTTTCATTTGGAATTTGAGGGAAATGTCATCAGTAGTTTATAGACTCAAACAAAAATGTTCCTTTTGCCCAAACACATACCTATAAGTAGTAAAATCAGAAAAACTGATCATTTTGCAGTGGTCTTTTTTCTTTTTTTTTTCCAGAGCTGTACATTCCAAACGCCGGGGAAAATACTTCAGTACTAAAGTAATTAGTTACCCATTGCTAGTTGAAGTGCAGAGTGACTTCCTAGGCAATAAGTAACCCAAAATAATGTCAAATTGTACTTTTATATATTATATAAAAGTACAATTTAACATTATTTTGGGTTTATTTTATTTGTAATGTATGTAGAATCCCTCAGTCGGCAAAAGGAGAAATTCAACTGGACAAAAGTTTATTTGGTCGAATATGTTTTTATTTGTGATATTAATGATTCAAATGTGTCCAGACTGCTTCTTTGTGTATGTGAGGTGTTACCTGACAGCGGACAGACTCTTAGATTCCTGTATAATTTAGATTTCTCACATGTCCATGCTCCCAGACGTGTAAAAATTGAACAAACTTGTCATTCTTACCTGTGAGTTGAGCGCAGAGAACCGTTTGCAGCACCAGTACGAGGGCAGCGCCGGTGTCCATGATGTCCGGCGAGAGTCTGAAACAGTGCGTCTTCTGTCGCCTCTGTCCACTCACACAGAGCTGTCCACTGTCCACTGTTTGTAAAGGACACTGTACCTGAGCGAGACGTGGAGCTCGAAGGAGGGCAAAGTTTTAAAGAGAAAAAAACCCAACAACAGACGGAATATATAAAGCAAGATTCCCATGGAGATTGTTATCAGAAATCATCGAATCAAACAGCGCGGAGAAACTTAACGCCTGCAGCACGATGTCTCCTTGATCTATATCTGCAAATCTACAGCTCAGTAAAAACGCAGGGTTAGTGACATTTATGGTGTCGTAAAACTGGTTACTTAAGTCCACACACAAAGCTCTTTCTACAATAGAAAATATGACACCAAGTAGTTTCCTTTTTCTTCAGCTTTTTTAGACTTAGACAAACTTTATTGATTCACAGGGCTTATTGTTTGGATACAGTCGCTCACTCATTAAATATAATATATAAGAGAGGGTAACAAAAAATAGATGGAAAAGTAAAAAAAAGAGCAAGAGACCAGTGTCAAATGAGACATAATTATTAAAAAAAAGAAAAATAAGTAATACAATATAAACTACAATATCAAATAAAATGGCGAACTCCAGCTACGTATATACAGTATTATCTTCTCTGTCCCTATATGGTCTAGTGCAGTGGGTGAGCAGGAACATCCATCACTCAGTCAATCAATCAAACATTATTTATAAAGCGCTTTTCATACAAAATTGTAACACAAAGGGCCTTACAGTGATTAAGGATTAGAAGATTAGAAGATTGACTTTTCATTGATCTAACACAGGAGAAATCATTTACTTTGTTGTTTAGGTTTGGTCAGGACCCAAGCTGGAGGATTTTACCTATGGCGCATGTTTGGGTTGATGGGGGAAACCGGAGTGCCTGGAGGAAACCCACCCAGACACGGGGAGAACATGCAAACTCCACACAGAAAGGCCCGGGCGACCCGAACCTTCTTGCTGTGAAGCATGAGTGCTAGCCACTTAGCCATCGTGCCGCCCACAAGGGAAAAAAAACAAACAAACCCACAAACAAACAAACAAACAAACGAAAGAACTAACGAAAGAACAAATAAACAGACAAACAATTTCAGGCCAAGCTAAACAGGTGAGTCTTGAGCCCACTCTTAAAAACATGAACGTTCTCTGCAGCTCACAGCAAATCACGTGACCAGCTTTGCGGATCAATTTGTCAATCCGCCTAATGTCCCTTTTAATGTTCCTCGCTACCGCAGATCCTTCATCTCCACCGCTATCAGACTGTATACAGTGGCTTGCGAAACTATTTGGCTCCCTTGAACTTTGTGACCTTTTGCCACATTTCAGGCTTCAAACATAAAGATATAAAACTGTAATTTTTTGTGAAGAATCAACAACAAGTGGGACACAATCATGAAGTGGAACACACTTTATTGGATATTTTTAACTTTTTTAACAAATAAAAAATGAAAAATTGGGTGTGCAAAATCATTCAGCCCCATTGAGTTAATACTTTGTAGCGCCACCTTTTGCTGCGATTACAGCTGCAAGTCGCTTGGGGTATGTCTCTATCAGTTTTGCACATCGAGAAGATATTTTTGCCCATTCCTCCTTGCAAAACAGCTCGAGCTCAGTGAGGTTGGATGGAGAGCGTTTGTGAACAGCAGTTTTCAGTTCTTTCCACAGATTCTCAATTGGATTGAGGTCTGGACTTTGACTTGGCCATTCTAACACCTTGATATGTTTTTTGGTGAACCATTCCATTGTAGCTTTTGCTTTATGTTTTGGATCATTGTCTTGTTGGAAGACAAATCTCCGTCCCAGTCTCAGGTCTTTTGCGGACTCCATCAGGTTTTCTTCCAGAATGGTCCTGTATTTGGCTCCATCCATCTTCCCATCAATTTTAACCATCTTCCCTGTCCCTGCTGAAGAAAAGCAGGCCCAAACCATGATGCTGCCACCACCATGTTTGACAGTGGGGATGGTGTCTTGAGGGTGATGAGCTGTGCTGCTTTTACGCCAAACATAACGTCTTGCATTGTTGCCAAAAAGTTCGATTTTGGTCTCATCTGACCAGAGCACCTTCTTCCACATGTTTGGTGTGTCTCCCAGGTGGCTTGTGGCAAACTTTAAACGACACTTTTTATGGATATCTTTAAGAAATGGCTTCCTTCTTGCCACTCTTCCATAAAGGCCAGATTTGTGCAGTATACGACTGATTGTTGTCCTATGGACAGATTCTCCCACCTCAGCTGTAGACCTCTGCAGTTCATCCAGAGTGATCATGGGCCTCTTGGCTGCATCTCTGATCAGTCTTCTCCTTGTATGAGCTGAAAGTTTAGGGGGACGGCCAGATCTTGGTAGATTTGCAGTGGTCTAATACTCCTTCCATTTCAATATTATTGCTTGCACAGTGCTCCTTGGGATGTTTAAAGCTTGGGAAATCTTTTTGTATCCAAATCCAGCTTTAAACTTCTCCACAACAGTATCTCGGACCTGCCTGGTGTGTTCCTTGTTCTTCATGATGCTCTCTGCGCTTTAAACAGACCTCTGAGACTATCACAGTGCAGGTGCATTTATACAGAGACTTGATTACACACAGGTGGATTCCATTTATCATCGTTAGTCATTTAGGTCAACATTGAATCATTCAGAGATCCTCACTGAACTTCTGGACAGAGTTTGCTGCACTGAAAGTAAAGGGGCTGAATGATTTTGCACGCCCAATTTTTCGTTTTTTATTTGTTAAAAAAGTTTAAAATATCCAATAAAGTGTGTTCCACTTCATGATTGTGTCCCACTTGTTGTTGATTCTTCACAAGAAATTACAGTTTTATATCTTTATGTTTGAAGCCTGAAATGTGGCAAAAGGTCACAAAGTTCAAGGGAGCCAAATAGTTTCGCAAGCCACTGTAACTCCACTGTATAGTCTAAACGTGCACTTTTCTCTACATTCTCTTATTTACTTATTTTATTATTATTACTTATCTGTCTGCATGCACTCTTTTTGTTCAAGCTTTCTCCACAACCTCCACATCATGACCCTGGTAATGGGCCCCACTGGTAACTTTTTAATTTTTCCATGGTCATGAGATACAGGATCAAGAATTTTCAGTTTAGATATATCACAACAGAGATATTTCGCCCACATTGTCCCCTCTTGCTAAAGCTGCACTGTGTAATTTCTCAGGAACTAACCAGATCGTTGCTATGGAAACTTGTAATAAAGAATGTCCAGTTCCGTGCTGTGAGTGTATAATTCTGCTCAAGAACACAGAATTATAAGAAACTAAGAGGGAGCTGGACTTTCTTCATTTGAAATTTCATTGTAAGACTTTGATAATTGAGATTTTTGGATTTATACTTTTAATCTAATCCCCGCGTTAGACCATGTGCAGTCTGAACCACAGTCAGATCTGGTGAGAGGCGACACTGCATGATTTTCAAGGTATAGTTAGGCATAAAACACCAGTATTTGAACGAATAATAACATGTCTAATACCAAACTGCGGAACATTTGAAGCATTTCAATAACACAGAAAAGTTACATAGGGCACCTTTAATTTGAAAAAAAGATATATACATTATTATATATTTTCAATTTGTATATTCTACAGTATGTAAAGAGCGAGAATGTCACACTCCCATACTGGTTTAGTCCTTGTTTAGTCCTGGTTTAGTCCTAGTTTAGTCCTGGTTTAGTCCTAGTTTAGTCCTGCTTTAGTCCTTGTCTAGTCCTAGTTTAGTCCTAGTTTAGTCCTAGATTAGTCCTAGTTTAGTCCTAGATTAGTCCTGGTTTAGTCCTAGTTTAGTCCTGCTTTAGTCCTTGTTTAGTCCTGCTTTAGTCCTTGTCTAGTCCTAGTTTAGTCCTAGTTTAGTCCTAGTTTAGTCCTGCTTTAGTCCTGGTTTAGTTCTAATTTAGTCCTGCTTTAGACCTTGTTTATTCCTTGTTTAGTTCTAGTTTAGTCCTAGTTTAGTCCTGCTTTAGTCCTAGTTTAGTCCTAGTGTCCTAGTGTTCAGTTTAGAAATGTGTTTAAAAATCTGCACTTTGAACAGAATCCTCAATAAATCGCAAATACACTCGTAATCAATATTTGTTCCAAATAATTTGCCAAAAAGTACAAAGCTGTTTTATAAATATTACATGGGCCATTTTATGAAGTACCTGCCGACTGTTACCTGTCGTTACGGGCCCAGGGAAAACACTAAATCTGGTCTGGGCAATACATTTATTGTGCAATATCCTGATCAAATAAAAAAAATAAACAATTTTTTGGCAGCAAGACTAAGTTTGGTTTAGACTTGGCGATGCCTCTGGTCCTGTATAACCATTACATAACTTTACAACACACAGTCATTGTTACATGGGCTGATTGGATCTCATTGTTTACACGATGATAAGTTCATGCCAGATGGACGACTTTATGGACTTGTCCTTGCTCTGCTCCACAGACAAGCTTGACCCTTGGCATCGGGACAGTGTTGGAGGTCGGTCCTGATATAATCCACAGTATCCCGTAACAGAAGGGTCAGAGTGGAGATGGTCACACGATAAAGAGCTCAGATAAGAGGAGGAGAGCAGTGGGCACTTGGGCTGTGACCTCCTGTTACTTCAGTGTTTCTCAACCGCGAGCACTTACCAGGGCTTTTGATTATGAACGTAACACTTTTAAAGCAGACCTGTTTTGCAAAATCGACTTTTCAAAACCACATTGCCGATCAATTCAGGTTTTCACGGTCACCAGTACACGTACTTACTGTACTGGTACTTATTTCTTTCTCCAATTTAATTTTCTTAATTGGTGATACACGTAGGAATCGTCAACGTCGCATAGTCATATTGGTACAATTTTTCAAAAATCAGGTGCTCTCTAGTCTGATCTGCAGCTATCGAAGCTGCTGACTCTGTTGCAGGGCTCTCAAGTTTTGAGCGGGGTCGTGCGTGAGACTGCGGAATTTCCGAGGAGCGGGGGTCGGGGGGGGGGCTTGAATTGCGTGAGAAATGCCGTGTGAGCGTGTGAACATGTCGAATTGCGTGTGTCACACTCTCAAACTTAAACTACAAAGCAACTAATGAGAGTTATATAAATGAAGTTATTACCTGATGGTTCTCAGTTTGTTTTATCATCACCGTTTTGTCGTTCCTCGTGTTCAGTCGCTGTCCTTATCGCTGACAGTGCAGTGCGTGCTTAGCAGCTGAAACTACACTCTACGGCCTGTCCACTCTACAGTCTGCCCAACAACAGAGCAATCTATTTTCTGATTGGCTGAAAAGGGCGCGGCGCCTGATAACTGAGATTTTTTTCCGGGGAGCGGGGCGGGGAGGAGGGGGGAGGTTTTTTTTGCTGAAAACGTGAGGTGCCTGCATAAACTGAGCCACACAGACCGATTTTCTGGGCACAAAAAAAAAATAAAAAAAATAAAAATTCAGCGTGAGAAATGCCATGTGTGCCGTGGGAGCGTGTGAACACGTCGAATTGCGTGTGTCACACTCTCAATGCGTGAGACTTGAGAGCCCTGCTGTTGTGACGATGATTACGCCGACGTTAGCTCCCATTGAGTTTTCTAATGTGGAAGTCAGCATATTTGTTTATTGAATATTGCAATTTAAAATGTCCAAATTACAAAAAAACAATCCACAGGTGTCATTGATTTTCACTATAGAGCAGACAGAAGCATGTCATCTGCCGCACATCTCCACCTAGAAGCCACGGGCCATTCATTTGAGGACAGTGAGGTTCAGATCTTAGCCAGGGAAAAGAACTGGTTTGAGAGGGGAGTTAAAGAGGCTATTTTTGTCAAAAAAGAGAATCCTTCTTTGAACAGGAATGGGGGAGTCAGACATAAGGTCATCTCTATGCTGGACCAGGAGTCTCACCCCCTGCAGTACACTCTGTCTTCAGTGACAGATTCACCCTCACCGTGTGAAGGAGAGGTTTCGCAGGTCTTTCCTTCCTGCTGCTGTCAGACTGTACAACGAACACTGTTAACATTCAACTTTATCTACACTACAATATTCAACTATATTCTAGAGTCTATTTTTAAGTCTATTTTTAAATTATTTTAAGCCATTATTTATTATCTTGTTTTATTGCATGCTACATTTTCCTGCTGTTCTTGATCTGTGCGTTGCAACATTGGAATTTCCCCACTATGGGACTAATAAAGGCATCTATCTTATCTTATTTTCTAAATTCAAAACTGGGACACAATACTGACACACCGGGTTGTGTCAACTACTTACTTAAATGCTCGTTTATTTGTTGTAATTAGCATTAAATAGGCTAATAAGTGTGTAGTAATAATAATAACAATACACATTTTAATTTCCTCTAGATTAGTGTTGTCATGATACTATAATTTTACATGCTCTTGGTGTAATGTCTATTGTGTATTCTGTTTTCTCTGTTTGTGTGAATGTGTTTTGTTCTTACCTGCCTTAGGACTACAGATGTAAATTAGCTATTGTGCTAACTCTGGCATATTTACATTGAAGCTCTCTGCTGACATGGTGATTAATATGCATTGTCTTAATTTAAATAAATAAATACATAAATAAATAAACAAATACACAAATAAATAAATAAACATTTTATTTGTAATACACTTTACATTTCAATGAAATCTCAAAGTGCTACACAGCAGATAATTTACATCAAACACGGCTGCCCCACGGCGGAGCGTGAGTGCGCGCGGGGAGCACGTACGTGACGTAAGCGGCGCGGGGAGCACGTAAGCGGATGTTGACGCAGAGCAGCTGAGAGGAACAACAAAAAGACTCGACGATCACAAAGCGAACCTCAGGTAACTCTGTGCATGATCCTCATCAGTGTTGCTGTTATGTCCGTGTCCCGGGCGTGTGTTGAGTCTGATCAGAGCAGATCCTCGTTTCAATACAGTTTGTTTGTGTTTTTGATTCATTCCGCTCCTTGTTTTACCGTTTAGCCCCTGAGCTAACGCACTGCGGCGCTTTATCCGAGCAGAAAGCCTCACACGAACACGAACAGCCACGGAATATATGAAAAACACGAGTGAACAATAAAACAGGATCATTGTATTACTTATATATTCAGTCCTAAAGTCAGTGTTTTGGCAAAGGGCTTTAAACACATTTAAAGCTCACCTGCCCCCTGCTGTTTTCTAGTTCTCATGAAAAGAACAAGAAGTGCTTTTGTAAACTGTCCAGAGAAAATGGTCTGACTTTCCTTTATTATCTGTTCCAATGCATTCTTTATATTATATATATATATATATATATATATAAATTTTTATTTCCTCTAGATTAGTGTTGTCATGATTCTATAATTTTAGGATAAAATGTACTATGATCAACATTAAATCTTTCTTTTATACATGTGGCCTTATCTGTGTAATCACTTAATCGTCCATGGGATTTTTTGTTAGTTACTCTTTATTTTTGCATGCATATCTTACATATATTATAGTGAAAGAAGCATGAACTGACAGCTTAATTGTGAGCAGTTTAAGTTATTTATTTAAATGGTACATCTTGTATTAATGAACAGCTAGTGCTGTAAATACACCAGATTTAGCTCAAGGCTAGTTTCCATCTGTAGTCCCACAGAACGGGTAAAAGTCGATAAAACACAAGGCACAAAACATGTTAAGACCAACAATCAAAACAGGACAACAGAAGCAGTGACAGAATTACTACTGTTGCGCATTTATTTTTATCTTAACTTTCAGTGCACATTCCATTGCACATGACCATTTCACTGCTGTATCTTCTGTTGCACATTTTTGATGCACACTGCACATTTTGGACACCTGTAAATGGGTATTTATTTATTTGTTCTGTTGCACTGCTTTCAGATCTTCGATCTTAGATTTTAGTTTTAGATTTATATTTTTGTCTTAGATAGTTTTTGTTGTGTTTTGTCCTTATATTGTATTTTGTACACTGTCTTTTTTGCACTACCTGGCCAGAGAGAAATGAAATTTTGATTCACTGTATGTTGAACACATATGGCGCAATTGACAATAAAGCTGACTTTGACTTTTGATCTTGAGAATCAAAGCAGTTTTACAAGGATTTTGAGTTAATAGATCTAATACAAAAGTGCTTTTAGTTACATGAGGTAGTTTTTTAGTTACATGAGGTAGTTTTAGTAGTAAAGTGCTTTAGTTACATGAAGTAATTTTAATAATAAAGTGTCTTCAGTTACATGAGGTAGTTTGGTAGTAAAGTGCTTAGTTACATGAGGTAGCCCAGTGTTAAAGTGCTTATAACTCTCTAGTGGTCACAACTTTGATTACCAATTAGCCATTCCTTGAGGTGTTTCTTAAAAGAAGCAATAATGGCACATTTTGGGCAAAGGTGCACTTCCTGAGCTGAACGTCACAGTCCCCTCTAGCTGTGGACCTAGTGCTAGTCTCACAGTTTCTTTTTTTGATAAACTCTAACGGTGGCGGGGCAGCACCATTTAGTACCCGATACACTAGACAACAGTTTTTAAACATTTTCAAGCAGTTAACTCCTTTCTCTTTTACACCACAGATTCACGCTGTTGTTTCTGGGTTCTAGTTTGTTCTGATCAGTCTAACCATGGGTCGGATCTTCTTGGACCACATTGGAGGCACGCGCCTGTTCTCCTGCGCCAACTGTGACACCATCCTGACCAACCGCTCCGAGCTCATCTCCACACGCTTCACCGGGGCCACGGGCAGAGCATTTCTCTTCAACAAGGTATTACACCACAAAGGCCTAACTTTGTGGGGGGGGGGCTTTTTTCGCTGAAAACGCGTGGTGTATTAAGTGTATTAAAATGCGATTACTTAGATTAATTAATTACAAATCCTGTAATTAATTAGATTCATTTTTTAATCACCTAACAGCACTAATTATAACATGACTTAAAGCTCACAGTAGTAAATTTTGCGTAACATAGGATCATTAAACACACACACATGCTCTTCCTGCTCACGCCCTCTTGTGTCCAGGTGGTGAATCTGCAGTACAGCGAAGTGCAGGACCGCGTGATGCTCACCGGCCGCCACATGGTGCGCGACGTCAGCTGTAAGAACTGCAACAGCAAACTGGGCTGGATCTACGAGTTCGCCACCGAGGACAGCCAGCGCTACAAGGAGGGCCGCGTCATCCTGGAGAGGGCGCTGGTGAGGGAGAGCGAGGGCTTTGAGGAGCACATACCTTCGGATAACTCCTGATCAAACCGGAGCCGGAGATCAGCCCCGAGCCCACCTGCCCCTCACTTTCCTGTAGGGTTGTGAAACGTATCGAAAATCAGATATTGATCGATACTTACGGGACAAAAACTAGCTTTTCTTGAATGTCTTTAGAGTGATCTTGAGTTGTATCGGAAGTATAAGAGCACATAGACTAGGATATGCCCATGAACCACTGTGGGACCTACAGGACCACTGAGGATTACACAGACACAAGACCACATGGGAAGAGAAAAGAAACTACTCAAATTTTATGCTGAAGATCCCATTCTATTTTATTCTTATCGTGCTATCGGAATCGGTATTGTGTATCGAGTTCCTTACACCAGCCTGGGATGCCTGGTCTTCAGTAAAAGGACCAGATGAAAGATGAGATTAAAAAAATAAGTTTAAAAAATCCATGACTAAAATAATGTCATGTTACGTGAATTCTCTTTTCTATTGGGTTGCATATTTATTTGCAACAATACCAGCAACTTTTCCACAACGTAATAATGAATAATTGTGAAATTGGACGTCCGCGTTGTACAGTTGGATTCTTAAAAGATTGTTTTTCACAACACACATTTAAACTTTAAAGTCGTAGTGACAATAATCAATCTCTAGAATCATCTTGACTCACAGTGGCCCTCACAACTTTGTCGATCTCTCCTTTTAGATTGACAGATTGACATGTTTAAAGTGGAAATAAACTCTTAATTAATTTTTTTTCCCCAGCTACTAAACTGTGTATATGTTGTTTTAAAGGAATATTAACGTTTTTTTTTACAATCTGAACCTTATTTCAGTAATAAAACACGTTGATTTACTCACCCATAGCACTTTAGTAACATTTGGAGCAGTTCCGTAGATTTGGTAGATTTGGTAGATTTGGTAGATTCCAGCTATATTTTCATTTGATGACGTCATCATCGAGGACAGCGCGCATGTGCGAATTCCCCAGCTGATTCGTAGATAAACACCGCTGTGAACTTTTCTGTTGCGAGCGAGACATGGCTGAAGATTCGGACTTTGAGACTGAAGAGGAGTTATTTGAGTATGATGGCCGTCCCTATCGTTTTGCGCCTGAGTATACGGAGGAAGAGGTATTAGAAAGAAGGAAGCGGAGACAGTTTGAGAACAGCTATCAGTTCGCATTACTTCTCAGAATCGTGCGCTGAATCCGCTGGCCGCCCTTCTTTTCCTTTGCTGGTAAAAAAATCGTCCGGACTGAAATGAGTATTGCAAACATGATGGTCCAAACGTCTTACAGCTTTGCCTTTCATGTTTGGCTCCATTCTCAAAGCAACAAGCCACAGCTTCAGTAACTCTGGATTCTGATGAGGAAGCCTGGGAAAACTCAACTTCGTCCAAGATGTCGTTTTGTTTTCGCAACCGGGATAAATGCATGTTCGCACCATTTTCTCAAGTGGAGATGTTTTCGTCTTCTTACCTTCTTTCGGAATGTAACCGAGATCTGACAGCTGTGTTTATCTGCGAATCAGCTGGGAATTTGCGCATGGATATCGGGTTTCAGGCCGCTTTGGACTCCACCGAAACTCTACATTGACACATCAAGCTTCTGTGATTTGAAAAGTGCTAAAGTTTGTGTTATTTGTTGACCGCAACATTGTGCCCCGAGCACTCACATTACCCGGATATCCTAACCTAGCAAATCTACGGAACTGCTCCAAATGTTACTAAAGTGCTATGGGTGAGTAAATCAACGTGTTTTATTACCGAAATAAGGTTCAGATTGTAAAAAAAAACTTTAATATTCCTTTAATAGCGTCACCTGCTGTCCCTAGTCATTTTTTGGCAACTTTAGTGCAAACTTGCTAAAATTAGCAGCTTTCTGGTCAAAAATGTGTAAATTTGGGCATTTCTGATACAAACACCTGGTTGCGAGGTCAGAGTTTGTAGTCTAGATTCCTGTTATTGCACAAATCCGCCACTGGCATCAGATATCAGCGCTGATTTTGAAAACTTTTGCTGTATCGGATATCGGCTTCCAAGATATTCTGGTTGGGTGTTTACAGACCGTACTTGGCCCAAAAAGTCTCAGAATGCTTTAATTTTTATTTATACAAAGCTGTTCTGTGGTTACTTGAGAGATAAATAACACATTTGGATGAATTCTGGGTTATTTTCGCTTTGTTTTCAAGAAATAAATTCAGTTTTCAGTCTCTGCTCTGGTATCAGTTGATATCAGGCATTGGCAAATATTTAAAGCTGTCGTCTGTAAGCTGTAATTAGTATCGGAACTGGAAAAGCTGGACTCGTGCATCCTTATGACACTTATACCCCCAGATGCCACCCCTCCACTTCCCTTCTTCCCTTTTTTAGTCCGCCCAGTTTAGCCGCTCTGTTTGAAATGCAGCTCCGGGCAGAGTTTAGGGGTTTAGTCCCACTTTGAACAATTGTGTGTTTAAAAATCAATCCATTCTGATCAAATATCACAAAAAAAAGAAAGACTACATTCAACCAACTGCACTATTTTTGCAAGATAGTTTTAGATATTTAAGTGTGATGCCACTCCCAGGTCCATCAGTTGATTTAAAACAGTAGACATTTTACAATTTCCTCTTTTTTTATTGACAACACATGTCACATTAAAAAGAAGATTTCAGCAGTTTAAA
Source organism: Paratrypauchen microcephalus (assembly GCA_036785185.1). Classification (NCBI taxonomy): domain Eukaryota; kingdom Metazoa; phylum Chordata; class Actinopteri; order Gobiiformes; family Gobiidae; genus Paratrypauchen; species Paratrypauchen microcephalus. The sequence continues at coordinate 517,197 of JAVJIX010000017.1, forward strand.
ACTAGCATGGTTTTAAGCATGGATTTATGGTTATACAGTCATACCTCACCTTACGAAAGACCCAAATAACGAATAATCCAAGTTACGAAACGCAAAATCTCAAAAATTCAAATAATGCGCGCTCGGCTTCGCAGCGGCCCAAATCCCCCGAAACATTTGTAAATACACTCTCCAACAGGGTTTATGGGGGTATTGGGGGCCTTGGAACGAATCAGGCCCTTTTACGTTGCGACTCTACTTACGAAACCACTTCTGGAACGAATTAATTTCGTAAGGTGAGGTATGACTGTAACTGTGACAGAAAGTTAGGGTGACCAGAATTTCAAAATAAAAAACTGGGACATCCCCATTTTTTTGGTTGTTGGTAATAATAAAATTGTGAAACAAGTGCGTAAATAAGGAAAATTGTTATGAAGAGACTATTCATGACGAACATGTGAGTCAGTATAGGCACATTTTCTTTGTGTTTTGGTCGTTTTTAAGCAGCTTTTTTGTATTTTAGCTAAACAAATGACAGTTTATGCCTCTCTTTGCTGTTGGCGGGGATCAGATTGGTCAAAAATAGGGATACTTGGGACATTTCTTGTATAAAACTGGGATAAATCACTGGTTTTGGATAAATCTGCTGGAACAGGGGACACAGGACTCAAGACTGGGACTGTCCCGGGTAAATAGGGATGTCTGGTCACCCTACAGAAAGTGTACGAGCGAACAAAAACAAAACTACAAAACATTTCTGGTTGGACCCGGAAGTGACATCATTTCACTTTATTGACTGATTTTGGTGACATTTGTGGCTTCACTGTGATTTTTGCTTCCGTACCGTGTGGTTCTCTTGTACAGACCGGCTAATTCACCACGCGCACTGGTCACTACCTTCACTTCTGACTCTCATTCAAATCCATCGCACAGAAAGATGTCATTTTGGTGTGAAATGAACAGTTGATTTAAAATGAAATGTCAAGAAATCTAAATATTAAACTGGATTTGACCCATTTAAACCCATTTAAAACATAATCATAACCCATTTAAATTATCTGGTGCAAATTGTGCTTGAAAATTAGAAAACGAAACCTTAGGGAGGATCATTTCAAAAGTCAACTAGACAAGTTAAAAGTTCTTTTAAAATGTAAACTGAAATCCAGATTAATATGGTAAATTCTGGCATTTAAGTGTGATTATTGCAGTTATAATATGTAGTATCTTTTGCAGTAAAAATGTTCTATTTTCGACATGTGCCAGTGTTTTGGTTCTAATGCCCCAGTATTGATTATTGTTGATTATTAAGATAATACTTAATACTGTTAACAGGGATATCAGTGTGTTATTGATAATTAGAGGCAGGACTGAGGCTCCTGGCTTCACTGTACCACATATAAATAGCCTTAAAAATAAGTTTGAGCCGTGTACTTATGTCGTAAGTATTTGGCTCTTATAATAAACATTTTCATTAAGTACAATACAAGTCAGTCACGTGACTTACACTATGTAACGTGTTGGCCCAAAAATTTGGTTGTTTTTATTGCACTGAAAAATATAACGAAACATCTTTACACTGAGCCCGCTTGCATCTCCACAAACCTGACTCTTATTTGGCCTGGAGGAGGGACTCCTGCTTGTTTCCATGGAAATGTTGCTCTATTTGCTATAATCTTCCACGTTATGGCATTAAACATATCTGTCTCCATGGAGAATGTTCTTTATGGCTTTAAGTGATCAAAGGAGAAGTTCAATTTGTCAACTGGACAAAGTTTGTTTGGTTGAAATCGTTTCGCCGCTCATCCGAGAGGCTTCGTTAGCTCTGGCCCTCATGCTGGTTCGACCCTGTTTATATCTAGTCGAACCAGCATGAGGGCCAGAGCTGACGAAGCCTCTCGGATGAGCGGCGAAACGTTTTCAACCAAACAAACTTTGTCCAGTTGACAAATTGAACTGCTCCTTTTGATCATGGATTCTACCTGGACGACTGAGGGACTTTTCACGCATTTTATGGCTTTAACTTTCAGTTTCCGTGGAAACAGGCAGGTAATGTGCCGCCTCCAGAAAGTTACTTAGTGTAACTTTAAAAACAAAAAGCTTTGAATTCAGATTCTGTAACTGGTGCAAGTTGACTTTGACAATGGTAGAATAATTGATATTTTGCGGCGATGTCACTCTGGGGGTGCGCTACATAATGTCTGTGGTGGAATGTTCAGCTGTTTCCAAATGCACACTTTGCAAACGCTGCCAAAACAAAAGAAAAACACATTAACAACACATTTTCAGGAGCCTGTGATCAGTTCAAGGGTTCATGGTCCTGTTGAGGAGTTTAATTTTCAACAAAAATTAGAGAAAAACTGTTGGCTAATGCTAACGTGTGACTGTGATGTTATTTGAGATACTCGTAATAATAGAATATCAGCTCACCTGTTACAGCTAAATCCGTTCTTTATGGTCACAATTTGTTAAAACAAAGATCAGATTAAAGTCTAGCTGGAGTAACAGAGCAGTGCCTACAGTTAGCATCACACCCCTAGGGAATGTTAATGACATCAGCTCCAATGTATCAATTTTTAGTTTAGTTTTTATTTTATTTTTACATTGAAATGCGTGAGGTGGCGTGGCTTTAATGCCCTTTTGTGTACTGTATGATGTACTATATCATTGATATTTTTGTGTATTTTTCAGAATGTTCGGTTGATACGCATCTTTGAACATATTTTCTAAATAAATATGAAACCTACAGTACTTGACTCATTGATTGACTAGATTACTGCTTATAATTCCAAACCAACATTTAAAAATGTATTTATTAGCTACATTTTGATTCTAAAAGCAACAAAAGATGATTTAAAGATATAAGGTATATTAACCAAAATGGACTCTTGTGAGCTTTGTCATGTCAGAATGTTGTTACCTCCTCAAAAGCACACCTGGAGTTGTGTTTTGTTTCATTTATATATGTTTGAGTAACTCTCTTATGATTCTGTTTACATCTCCAAAGCTCAAAATGCTCTGTTCCACCTTGTGATGTCATGAAGCAGTACATTTCAAGTGAACAGCTCCTTTTTTCCTTTAGTTCAGTGGAAGATGTGAAGGTGTGTGGGGTTTAAAAACAGTGGAGCACTTCCTCTATTACCACATGACATTGTTTTCAGTTTGAGAGAAGAACTCAGCCTAAATATGCAGGATTTGTGTGTTAAATGTGTGTGAATGAAACAAAACACAACTCCAGGTCTGTTTGTGATGAGGAAACAACATTAAATCAGATCATAGAATAGTGTAACGTGAGCCTTTTCAATTTTTCAACATTTTCTTCAAGGCAAAAAGATTTCATGGTAATTATTATAGACCACTGCAAAATTATCAGTTTTTCTGATTTTACTACTTATAGGTATGTGTTTGGGCAAAAGGAACATTTTTGTTTGAGTCTATAAACTACTGACAACATTTCCCCCAAATTCCAAATAAAATCTTATTGTTTAGAGCAGGGGTCTTCAACGTTTTTCAGGCCAGGGACCCCCAAACAGATGGCGAACTGGGCCAGGGACCCCCTACTATATATACGGCATAGAATTGTGTTTTATATTAAATTGAGCTTAGTGTCATGTATAAACATTGCTACTCTGTTATGGTACATCCAATACAAGGAAATAATACACAGGTTAATACTGTATTTTACACTATAAAATATAAAATTATATTATTTTAAGGTGAAATCAAAAAATTTCGTGACCCCCCTGCAGTACCTCCGCGACCCCCCTAGGGGTCGCGACCCCCCTGTTGAAGACCTCTGGTTTAGAGCATTTATTTGCAGAAAAATGACAAATGGTCAAAATAACAAAAAAGGTCTGTTTTCAGACCTCAAACAATGCAAAGAAACAAGATCAAATTCATTTTAAAACAACATAATACTAATGTTTACACTTAAGAAGAGTTCAGGAATAATATTTGGTGCAATAACCCTTATTTTTTATCACAGCTTTCATGCGTCTTGGCATGCTCTCCACAAGTCTTTCACATTGTTCTTGGGTCCTAGTTTTAACCTGGTTTAGTCCTGGTTCAGATCTGGTTTAATCATAGCTTAGGTCTGGTTTAATCCTGGTTTAGTCCTGGTTTAGTCCCCTTTTTAACCTGGTTTAGTCCTAGTTTAGACCTGGTTTAGTCTTGGTTCAGACCTAGTTTAGTCCCAGTCTTTCACATTGTTCTTGGGTGACTTTATTCCACTCCTGGTGCAAGAACTGAAGTAGCTCAGCTTTGTTTTTGTGTTGGAATTCATCAGACGCTGGAATGGAATGGCTGTAATACATGTAGAGATGCTGATTTCCGAAAAAAACGCAGTGGTCTCTTATTTTTTTCCAGAGCTGTATTCAAACACTGCCACTTGAAGCCTCTAGATGGCGATAGAGCTGCATTTAAATCCGTCTGGTCCTTCCCTGCAATCAAGTGGAACTAAACTGCAAACCTGATGAATCTGCAGCTTTGTGTCTAAAACTGTGCGTCCTTCCAATGACCCCTGCAGTTTGAAGTACTATGTGACAACGCCTGGCTGCAGGGGCGGAGTTTGAATTGTGGAAACCTGTTGGATCAATGACACCGTTCCTTATACCTCCAGAACCTGACCACTTCTTCACGCTTTCCTTTAATCCACCAGGTCAGGAGGTCATTATTTTTTCCTTTGGGGCCACAGGAGAAACAGAAAATATTGTGGAAGGCCGAGTCAAAATGTTTAACTCAATTCTGCATAATATTAATTGTATTTCTAAACACAAAAAAAGCAGTAAAGCAGTAAATACGCACTGGTAATACTAATAAGAGTGAAAAAATGAGAACTTTGCACACCAATTTCTTGAGACGGGTGCGTTGGAGGAGAAGGAGCAGCCCAAAAAAAGTCCCACACACCGTTTTACTTGCAAAATATGAGATTTATTAGTCCTATGTCGTAATAAATCCCATATTTTGCAAGTAAGACGATGTTCGGGACTTTTCTCTATGACTAAGCAATGAAAAAATGAGGTTGTCTTACAATAAATGACATTAAAAAACACCTCTAAAATAAAAGCAAGGCAGCTTTAGTTCATGCACGAGGTAAAATGATAAAATGTGCTCAGCCACAGAAAAAACAGTCACAAGTCGTCCCGGAGGCGTTTTGAGTTATTTCCAGACTCTGGAAGTGTAGATTCTAAGCTTTCCAATGCCTTACACATGGAAATTTGAAAACATTTGAAGAATTTGTGGCCATTTGAAAGCAGCACACAGGATTTTAGAAAGCTCTGAAAACAGCTTGTGAAGTTCTCTAACTCTAATATTTATTTTTATTTTATGTTTATTTTATTTGTAGTTCCAAAGTAGCTTAAACGAGTCTGTCAAAGTAAACCAAAGTGTCGCCTGTGGCTCTGGAGCTGTACAATGCCCAGGTCTGCTCTGGGGACTAGGCCTATTCCAGGGGTCGGCAACCCGTGGCTCCGGAGCCACATGCGACTCTTTGATCCCTCTGATGTGGCTCAGTACAGCGGTCTCTCGGTTATCACGGGGGTTACGTTCTAAAAAATAACCCACGATAAGCGAAATCCTCGAAGTCGTCAGCTTTATATTTTACAATTATTCTCCATGTTTTAAGGCTGTAAACGCCTCACCACACACATTCTACACTTTTCTCAGACTGGAATTAACGTTTTCTCACATTTCTCTCTTGTTTAAACACTCAAACTTCCGTAGATTTTCAACAAAAAAGCACAGTATTATAGAACAAAACCAAAGTGTATTTCGTGTGTCTTTCACAGTTCTTATGACCGAGCGTCTTCGTCCTGGCGCCGCTTCGCTGTGGCGGGTTTTGTCGAGGAGAAACAAACATACAGCACTTCAGAGTCACACTGCGATCCAACATTTATATAAATCTGGCAAACTGAACGCATTCTGTTTGAGTTTGAGGAAATGTTTGATATTTCATGATGGTGGTTGTTAATCATTCAATTGTGGGATGTTTTATTGTATTTTAATGCCTGACTGAATCAAATGTATTTAATGTGTGTAAATGTAAGTTTTTAGTAATGCACAGCTGTTTATGTTTATTGAATTCATAGGGTGGAGGCTTTAATATAAGCCCCTTTGGGGCTTTTTTGCCTCTTCCTGCACCTACTTTTGATCTAATGTTTTCTTTTTTTATTATGTTATGTATGTGCTAAATAAATAAATAAATAAATAAATAAATAAATAAATAAATAAATTCTGTATAGGAGACACGGAGGAGAATGACTGACGAATCAGCAAAGGTCTACAGTCCCTTAGCCAATGAGGACGCAGAAATGCGCGTTGATACACTATAAAAAAAAAAAAATTGGAATAAAAAAATTCCACGAAACAGCGACACCACGAAAAGTGAACCACGATATAGCGAGGGACCACTGTATTTAATTAAAATGTATTTTATTTTAGTTCATTCATTTTCAAAATGTAATTCTGTGGCACAAAGGCAAAAAAAATAAGACGTTATATGCAGTGTTATTTCATTTTAAATTTCAAAAGGGTTTTGTGGCTCCCAGTGTTTTCTTTACAGTGTGAAACGGGTCCAAATGGCTCTTTGAGTGGTAAAGGTTGCCGACCCCTGGCCTATTCAAATAACTCTTCACACCATGGAAGTGAAAAACCACTCAGCTGTTCTTCTGTCGAGCTTCAATCATCATAAGAGAACACACAAGGAACCTTACAGCTGTTCAATCTGTCACGCAGGTTTTACTTCAACCTCTAATTTGAAAAATCCTATGAAAAGTGACACTGTTATATTTGTAAGAAAATATTCACCCACAAGAATATCCTAAAGTCACACAGAAGTTCAATCTGTAAACGAGTGTAAAGTCACAGGTAAGAAATATGAAGGTACAATTTACTCTGTGGAGAATTCTCAAGGTGAATAAAAGCTGCCCCTCCTACTGGAAAGTTTTGTTTCGTATTTAATATATATATATATATTTTTTTAAACTACAGCTCTGGAAAAAAATAAGAGACCACAGCATTTTTTTCTGAAATCAGCATCTCTACATGTATTACAGCCATTCCATTCCAGCGTCTGTTGAATTCCAACACAAACACAAAGCTGAGCTACTTCAGTTCTTGCACCAGGAGTGGAATAAAGTCACCCAAGAACAATGTGAAAGACTTGTGGAGAGCATGACAAGATTGCGGAACCCGGGAGGGCTCAGGGAAAAATATTTTTTGAGGGGTGGCAAGAAAGCGTGCGCTCACTTTGCAAAGCGTGCCCTCCTTTTATTAAGTCGTGCATTTGTGTAAGTAGAGCGTGCTCTCAGTTTACTAAATTGTGCACTCGTTTACCTAAATTGTGCACCCTGGTTTACTAAATCGTGTGCTCGCTGTATGAAGTCGTGCCCTCGTCTATCTAAAACGTGCTCTTGTTTAAATTTGCTCAAAATGTGTACACGAGATGTATAAAATGTGTGCTCGTTTTGAAATCGTGGCTTTAGTAAATTGCGCTCACGAGGTATATAACGTGGGCACGACTCAATTTTAGCGAACACACAGTTTTAGTAAGACGACTCCACGATTTAGGTAAACGAGCGCATGCTCTGTTTACACGGACGTGCGACTTAATAAAATGAGGACGCGATTTCACAAAACGAGGACACGCTTTATTGACACCCCCCAAAAAAGATTTTCTGTGAGCCTTTACCGGCTCTGTACAAGACGCATGAAAGCTGTGATTAAAAATAAGGGTTATTGCACCAAATATTGATTTTTGAACTCTTCTTAAGCGTAAACATTAGTATTATGTTGTTTTAAAATGAATTTGATCTTGTTTCTTTGCATTGTTTGAGGTCTGAAAACATGTATCTTTTTTGTTATTTTGACATTTTGATTTGTCATTTTCTGCAAATAAATGCTCTAAACGATAATATTTTTTTTTGGAATTTGGGAGAAATGTTGTCAGTAGTTTATAGACTCAAACAAAAATGTACCTTTTGCCCAAACACATACGTATAAGTAGTAAAATCAGAAAAAAACGATAATTTTGCAGTGATCTGGAGCTGTACACCTGAATATTTCTGACCAGTCATAGTTTTGGATTTTTTGTAAATTCTGACCGTGAGCCCAGCCTCTAACTGCGCCTATAATTGTCAGATGATTCATAGTATTCCCAGTACTATTTTGGTGTTTAATCCCTTTGTTCCCTCACCGCAGGAGCGCTGGGGTAGAATATAGAAACTTGCCCCTGCCCCCCTGCCCCCCCGCCCGTACAAAAGAAGTGACATCATTCTGTCAGCGGAAGAAAATAGCACGCTTTCCATTGACGTCACTCCTCATCCCGTTGCTAGGAGACAGCCTAGTCAACAAGTGTTACTATGACGACAGCACTTCACCTCCACAGATCCTGACCTTTTTTTGGGGGGGGGGCTGATACGCAGGCTAAATCGGATCGGGATAATGCGCTGCGTGACGTGAGGTTGTGGTGAATCAAGTGTCATGGGAGTTTCAGTCACCAGAGTCATGGAATATTGGAGTATTGATTTTGTCTGTAGTTTTGTGTTTTATGTTTTATGCACTGAGGCTGAGGCTGGAGCTGCACTACCCTCCAGTACCAGAGCAGTTATCAAATTACAGAGAAAGTGCTGGTCTGTTTTCAGCTCCACCTGGAGGCACTGTAGACTCTTTTAACTGGGCTACATCATCAAAATGACATTACAAAGTCTCTGGTGAATCAATAAAGACGAACCACATTGGAGCCCCAAACTTTTTTCAGTCGTCTAAGTGAGAAACAAGGCCGAACACCGAAGTTCAGTGCCCTGGTGGACTTCATTAGCACACAGGCTGGTTCTACATCCTCTGTTTGGAAACTGAAGGAGGTGCTAGTGGTGGTGGACCTCCTTCAGTTTCCTTCAGTGACTTGAGGTGCACCTCAAGTCACTCACCCTACAATCTAGAAGACAAACACGCCAGTCTCCACAACTTCACAACTGTGGACAAAGAACCAACCCCTGGACAATCCTGAACCTAAAACACACCCACCCATGGATGCCTTTGCCAAACTCGGCAGTCACAGCATGGCTTAATTTAAAAAGATGAGACGTTCAATAGACAAAGTTCAGAGACATTCTTCACAGAAAATCACTGTTTCAGTTGTTTAATAACATAATATGAACATTTGTCACTGAAATTCAGAATTATTCTAAAATCTATACATTTTGCATGGAAAAAGTAGCTCATTTATATATATATAATCAGGGCTCTCAAGTCTCCCACTTTGAGAGTGTGGCACACACAATTCGACGTGTTCACACGCTCACACGCCACACATGGTATTTCTCACTCTGAAATTTAGTTACGCAATTCAAGCGCAGCGCACAGCGCTGTGCCCAGAAAATTGGTTAGATAATGCAGGCGCCGCGCGTTTTCAGAGAAATAGTCACCCCCCCCACCCCCACCCCCCCATCCCCGCGCTCCTCGGGAAAAAAATTGTCACTAGCAACCTTACTACTATTATTATTATTATTCGATTTACTGCTTATTTTATTATTATTATTACCTATCTTTATGCCATTTTTGCCTGCATGCACTTGTCTTTCTTGTTCAAACTGTCCCTACTGTGACAAGTAAATTTCTCCTGTGTGAGATCAATAAAGTCTTATCTTATCTTATAAGATAAGATAAGATAAGATAAGCCTTTATTGATCTCACACAGGAGAAATTTACTCGCCACAGTAGCTCCAGGACAATTGGACAAGAGGGAATTTGTTCATTCACTCCACACTTGGTGGTGGTAAACTACTTTCTGTAGCCACATCTGCCCTGAGGCAGACTGACGGAAGCGAGGCTCCCTCCGACCACCTCCAACACTCACACACACAGCACTTTCATACTAGGCAATGTGGATGAAGTGTCTTGCCTAAGGACACAATGACAGTTTTTTGCAACTAGCGTCCCACTGTGGCACCTGGAATTCCCAGCGGTCTCCCATCCAAGTACTAACCAGGCCCTGCACTGCTGAGCTTCTGAGATCTGATGGGATCAGGCTTTTACAAGCAGGTATGATAAGATAAGAGATAAGATACGACTTTATTGATCTCACACAGGAGAAATTTACTTGCCACAGTAGCTCCAGGACATTTGGACAAGAAAAAAAGTGCATGCAGGCAGGAATGGGATAAAGTAAGTAATAATAAAAATAGTAATAAGTAATAATAATAATAATGGAAATAGTAATAATCATAATAGTAACAACAAGCATCAACATGAAAAAGGAGGATATTGCACGTCTGGCCTATATGTTAGAATTATACAGTCTGATGGCGGTGGGGATGAAGGATCTGCGGTAGCGCTCCTTCTTGCACTGGGGGTGCCTCAGTCGGCTGCTGAAGGAGCTGCTCAGCTCCTCTACAGTCCGGTGCAGAGGGTGAGAGGTGTCGTCCATGATGGACATGAATTTGGCCAGTACCCTCCTCTCAGCCACCTCCTCCACAGAGTCCAGAGGACAGCCCAGGACAGAGCTGGCCCTCCTGACCAGCTTATTGAGTCTCTTCCTGTCCCGCTCTGTGCTGCTCGGGGCCCAGCAGACGACAGCGTAGAGGAGAGCAGAGGCCACCACAGTCATAAAAAGTCTTGAGCAGAGGCCTGCACACTCCAAAGGACCTCCGTCTCCTCAGGAGGTGGAGGCGACTCTGGCCCTTCTTGTACAGGGCGTTGATGTTGTGGGACCAGTCCAGTTTATTGTTGAGGTGAACACCCAGGTACTTGAAACTGTTCACAGTCTCTATGTCCTGCCCCTGGATGTTCACCGGTGAGTGAGGTAGTGGTCTCCTCCTGAAGTCCATCACCAGCTCCTTTGTTTTACTGGTGTTAAGGCTCAGGTGGTTGCGCCCACACCAGTCCACAAAGTCACTGATGACTGAGCGGTACTCCAGCGGTACTCCAGCTCGTTCCCCTCAGACACACAGCCCACATCAGATAAAGCATCATAAAAAAGATAAGAAAATAGAAAGTAAATGAAGCAAACAAAGTATACAAGCATGACCTCATGTGACCCTCATGTTTGTGGTTTATTTTCAGGTGTGTGCCTGAGTGCAGTGCTGTGTGTGTGAAGACAGAAGAGTCCTCGCTGCTTCAACAAACTGAGTTCAAAAAAGAGGAAACACAAGAAGACATGAGCCCAGAGCCACACGTCCCTTCAGAGACGGAGGGGGACATGGAGCACTCCTCTGACACTGACGGTGATGAAGACTGGACAGCTCCACACAGGGACACAGGGGCTGATCGAGACGACTACAAATAAGTCCAGATCAGAGCCAGAAGCAGAGCAGGTTAACTCACTGTGAACAATGGAGACATGTCAGGAACAGCTGAAGGAGCGAAATAGAAGAAGCACCAGTGCTCTAACTGTACGAAGAGATTTGGGACTAGATACGATTTAAATAGACACATGAAAAGATACACAGGAGACGACCCTTACAGCTGTTCAGTCTGTAAGAAGACATTTTGGCAGCGTTCAGCACTTCAAACACACATGAAAATACATAAACTTGGAAAACCATTCAGCTGAAATGGTGATCTTAAAGCACACGAGGACACACACAGGAGAAAAACCTTACAGCTGTTCACTCTGTAAGAAATCTTTTTACCGAAATTCCACACTTCGAACACACACGAGAAAACACGTGGACGTAAACCCATTCAGCTGTTCAGTTTGTAAAAAAACATATACCTATACATATTGTAGTACACATGAGAAAACACAAGGGAGACAAACCTTACAGTTGTTCAGTCTGTATGAAAACATTTTGCCGAAATTCCACACTCGGATCACACACGAGAATACATACAGGCTTGAAACCCTTCAGCTGCTCAGTCTGTATGAAACATTTAGTCATCAGTACACTCTTGAAACACACTTGAGAACACACGCAGGTCCAAACACAACAGCTACTGTAAGAAGGAATCTACCCAAAAGAGCGATCATGAAGAGGACACGAGGGCAGACACAGAACACAAACCTTACAGCTGTTCAGTAAGAAGTTTTCTGTAAGAAAACCTTTTACTGTTGTGCCAAACTTAAAGATCAGATGAGAGTGCATACAGGAGAGAAACCATTCAGCTGTTCAAGTTGTCAAAAAGCCTTTCATCCTTCCTCCAGCCTCAGGTATCACCAGAGAGCACACAGAAGCTGGACAAACATCTGCTCAGTCTGTAAAAGTCGTGACTTTATTTCCTGTTGTAGGAGTTTGCATAGTGATTTAAAGCAGATAAACCATTTACTCACCCCAAGTTGTATTTGGAGTAATTCGTGCATGTTTGAGCTTTAATCTTTAATCGTGTATTTTCAAAACGCCATTTTGCTACTCTCTGTTTTCACCGTCTCCAGTCCACCGTACGCACTTCGTTTTATCTTAATCGGTGATACTCATAGGATTTGGCAGCGTAGCAGCTTTGGTATAAATGAAAAAATCTGCTGCTCGGTAGTGCGATCTGCAGCTGTACATCTGAGGTGTCTTAGGGCGACATCAGCTCCCATCGGCCACCACCGTTTTCTTACACAGACATATTCGTTTTAGATGAACATTACATAATATTGAACATTTAAAATGTCCAAATTCTAAAGATCCAGATGTCTCGTAGATTATACCTCTGCAGCAGACACAAACACCATGTCTTCTTTAAATATAAAAGAATCACTCACTAAAACACTTTGAACAGAGGTGCATTTTTCTCATACATTTCTTACCCCAAAACAAGCAGTGGATAAGGAGTTCACCGTAAGCTTTTGTTTGAGAGTCTGTATCATAGCAAAAGGAGAAATTCAATAAACAAAATGAGCAAAAGAAGAAATTGAATAAACTTTTGTCCAGGTCACAAATTGGATGACTGATGACTGAGGGATTCTACACAAGTCAGTACCACACCATACATTTTCAAACTCTGTGGAAATTCTAGAAAAGACGTTTTAGAAAAGAACTAGAATTCTAGGCTGGATACGGCCACCGGACCAAAATGAGTTTGACGCCCCTGTTCTATTCTGTAAGACTGCAAGATTCTGTCCAATACTCTGCCCACAAGCCTACATCACCATCCTCCCAACACAACAATTCTCCATAAATACACAAAAACACGACACGACACAAAACGGTACGCAATGACTTCACAAACCTGATCCAATGTGCGGTAGTTTCATTAGCGGGATTGTGTTGCAAGTGAGCAAAGCATCAAAAAAATGAAAATGAAACTCAGGAAAACATGATATTTGTTTATTTGTTAATGTTTTGGTGCGAATATAGCATTTTCAAAACAATAAAAGGTAACATGGCGATCTGAACATGAAAAAACCCATTATTTGTTCTCTACACAGTATTTACAGCAGTGATCCGCTACTAGTGCGATGATAAAAAGGCTGGAATTGCATCATGTCTTCCTCACCAGCTGCCGGGTGCCCTCTTGGCCCTCGAACGTCTCTTGGGATCAACACAAACGTCCTCAGAGTTCCACCTCCTAATTCCTCCTGATGAATCCTCTGCTTTTATGCCCAAAATAGGCCTCCTCTCTCTCCCAACTACCACTTCCAAGTGAAAACAAATAGAGAGGCATCGTTTTGAGAGAGAATCTGCATCGTGAAGCTTAAAGGTGTCGTTTTTTCGTCGCTTGTTTCTATGGAGATGTCCAACGTTCCACAGTGCGACATTAAACAGCTCTATCTTACGTTTATTCAATTATAGGTGTTTTCTTTTTTTTTTTGTTTAAGCTCAAAAATACCTAAGCGGGTCGCCTCTCCACAGATCTGACCTCTAACTTGGTCTGGTTTGGTCTCCATGAAGCATTTGACGGATCCTCCACCAGAAAAGTTACGCAATGCACCTTTACCCTGTTAGATCAGCGGCTGCAGGTCACGATAATCTACAGACTACACAGCACTATGATTTATCCCTTTCTGTCAGATGCCCTCCCCTGCTTCAATCCTTGTGGTTTAGATGCAATAAAATCCGGTTTCAGAGCCCTGTGTTGCACTTTCACCTCACAGCAAGTGGGTCCTGGGCATTCTGTGTGGAATTTGCATGTTCTCCCTGTGTCTGGGTGCGTTTCCTCCAGATTCCTCGCCTGAGCAGCCAAGACCAAACATACTTTTACAATACAGTGGTCCCTCATTTATCACGGGGGTTAGGTTCCAGAAATAACCCGTAATGAGTGAAATCCGCAAAGTACGACAACTTTATATTTTACAATTATTATACATGTTTTAAGGCTGTAAACGCATTAAAACACTGGAATTAACATTTTCTCACATTTCTCTCTCTCGTTTAAACACTCAAACTTTCGTAGATTTTCAACAAAATGTATTAATAGTGAAGCGTGGGGGCTCCGCCGGGAGCCTCGCCGGACGTGCGAGGGAAGCGGAGACATGAGTCACTGGACCCACAGGAAGCACCGCGCTCATCCAACGGCACCGCCACATCCCGGGACGCGACGCACACCAACCCCTTAGAGAAGTGCGCGACACGTGCACCCGCTCATCGTGGACAAATCCGTGACAGAGCAGCATGACCAGCACAAGGCCGCGCGTACACGGGGCTGCGAGCACGAGATCGAACCGCGGAGCCCGGACCATGCCTCCCCCTCAGGACCGCATCCTCGCAGCCCGAGCCACAGACCGAATATGCACAAACGAACGCAAGAGCCGCACAAAACCAGCAAAGAGCCACACGGGGTGATTTAATCCTGGTTTAGACCTGGTCCAGTCCTGGTTTAGTCCAGGACCAGTCCAGGTTTAGACCTGGTTTAGACTTGGTCTAGACCTGATTTAGTTCTGGTCTAGACCTGGTTTAGTCCACATTTAGTCCTGGTCTAGTCCTGGTACCCCGCGTCCCCCATCTGTCAGTCGGCAAAGGTCTACAGTCTCTTAGCCAACCAGGACGCAGAACACAATGGTACACTATAAAAAAAAAAGTTACACTATAAAAAAAAATGTTACACTATAAAAAAAATTGTTACACTATTTTAAAAAAAATCGTGAAATCATTCTGAAACTATCTCAACTAATCTGTATCTTTTGTTTAAAGATACAGATTAGTTGAGATAGTTTCAGAACGATTCCAGTGTAGTGAGCTCCTCCCTGCAGCTAGATATAAACAGGGTCTAACCAGCACTAGAACCAGAACTGAAGAAGCCTCTCGGATGAGCGGCGAAACGTTTTCGACCAAACAAACTTTGTCCAGTTGACAAATTGAACTTCTCCTTTTATCATGGATTCTACCTGGACGACTGAGGGACTTTTCCCGTATCGTTTAGAGCATTTATTTGCAGAAAATGACAAATGGTCAAAATAACAAAAAAGATACATGTTTTCAGACCTCAAACAATGCAAAGAAACAAGATCAAATTCATTTTAAAACAACATAATACTAATGTTTACACTTAAGAAGAGTTCAGAAATCAATATTTGGTGCAATAACCCTTATTTTTAATCACAGTTTTCATGCGTCTTGGCATGTTCTCCACAAGTCTTTCACATTGTTCTTGGGTCCTAGTTTTAACCTGGTTTAGTCTTGGTTCAGACCGGGTTTAGTCCTAGTTTTGTTCTGGTTTAGTCCCCGTTTTAACCTGGTTTAGTCCTTGTTTAGCCCTGGTTCAGTCCAAGTTTAGGCCTTATTTAATCCTAGTTTATACCTGGTTTAGTCCCCTTTTTAACCTGCTTTAGTCTTGGTTCAGATCTGGTTTAGTCTTGGTTCAGATTGGGTTTAGTCCTAGTTTAGACCTGGTTTAGTCTTGGTTCAGACCTGGTTTAGACCTGGTTTAGTCTTGGTTCAGATCTGGTTTAGTCTTGGTTCAGATTGGGTTTAGTCCTAGTTTAGACCTGGTTTAGTCTTGGTTCAGACCTGGTTTAGACCTGGTTTAGTGCAAGTCTTTCACATTGTTCTTGGGTGACGTTATTCCACTCCTGGTGCAAGAACTGAAGTAGCTCAGCTTTGTGTTTGTGTTGGAATTCAACAGACGCTGGAATGGAATGGCTGTAACACATGTAGAGATGCTGATTTCAGAAAAAAATGCAGTGGTCTCTTATTTTTTTTCCAGAGCTGTAGATTCCTATTTTGCCTAATGAAGACCTAGCGCCGAAACGTTGTATGTCCTAATAAATCTTTTTGCAAGTAAGACGGAGTGTGGGATTATATTATTTTCTTCGAATAAATTTGAAATAAAACCTCCCCCGTCAGACGGTAGTTTGTGAATTGTGGAAATCGAGAGCAGAACAGCGTCTATAACGGGCTGATGACTCAAACCGTATCTGTTCTATTTTGGTGTGTGGTTCCTTCATTCCAACGCCACAGGAGAGTGCACACACACACACACACACACACACACAAACGCACACACACACCCTACGACATCATCCTGTCAGCGGGAGAAAATAGCACGCTTTCCACTGACATCACTCCTCATCCCGTTGCTAGGAGACGCAGCGTACATAGCGTTACTACGACGACGACGACAGCACTTCACCTTCGCCGCTCCCAACCTTTACGGGGGATGATAATACGGGAAATTATTTGGACACAGGCGCTCACTCATCACAAAATACTATAATAAAGAGTAAAAAAGATAAATGGTAATAATAAATTCTAAAATAATTAATAATAAAATTATTATATAAATATACAAGTCAAAATAAAATAGAAAAATAAGTAATAAAGTATTAAATCTCAGTTATATAAAAGAGGTTGTAAACAAAAAAATAAAAAATAAAAAGATGATTGACAGGACATTATCTGTTACATAAGGGCGAGTTGTTGTACAGTTGTAGGGAGTATTATCTAATAAATATATAATAAAGAGTAAAAAAGATAAATTCTAATTAAAAAAAATCAAAATAAGTAGCAAAAAGCGCAAGAGACAAGTGTCAAATAAGGCGTAATTATGTAAATGTACAAGTCAAAATAAAATGGAAAAATAAGTAACAAAATATAAAGGACATTGTCAGGACATTATCTGTTACATAAAGGCGAGTTGTTGTACAGTTGTGTGGAGTGTGGTTTGAAGTGTCATGTTGTGGTGTAAATTGTAATCGTTTTTAGTCTATAGATAAAATATTTTTGTTTGATAAGTGGGTCATTCCAGAATTGGAGGACATTTTGGCTTTAAAATTCTTGAAAAATAAACCTTCACTTTTCAGATTTTCTGCTACATATTCATCAATAATAGGTAATAAACTATCAAATGCTTGATTAGCTCAGCTTACGGATCAATGGTACAATTTTTATTACATGATTTATTTGGTTTGTTTATTTATTCACTCTAATCACAGTAACAGGGTTGCAGGTAACAGGGTTGCAAATCTGCACTAAAGTTGGCTTTATCTCAGGAGTAGAAGCTGTTTAGCTGTTACTGCTAATCAAGAGGAAAAGCGTATTTATGTAAATAAGTAAAGAAAAAAAAAAGTCTTATTCTGATCATCTGCATAACAGGGTTGCATGAGGCAGAGTGAGACATTCAATCAAGGCTAACGATGTTATAAAAATATGAAAAATAGAAGAGAAGACAAACCTTTGCTCTGCCCATTCTTTTGGAAAACTGTTTGATGAAGTCAAGTCCAGGGGATCATGTGGTTCTGCTTTCTTCTTCTACCAGGCTAAAAATGCTCTGGTAACAGGTTTGCGTGCATGTTGTGGGACACATGTTCCATGAATAATAATTATTATTATTTGAAATATTATGTCTATTAAAACAAATGTCCCCACAGTTACAAGAGATGGCAATGAAACAAACAAAAAAAAAGAAATTTCAATTTAATTTTAACAGTTTTATTTGACCCATCCTGTGGACCCACCACCCGCGGGAGGATTCATGGGGGCTGGTGCATTGTGTTCTGGGCAGCAGAACACTGCTTGGACTGCTGCCCCCGCGACCCAGAAAATGGAAAGAAAATGAATGAATGAATGAATGACTTTTATTTGAGATTCAGTTTGGCCATTAGAGGGGTGGGACGAGAGGAAAATGGCATTTTGGGGGGTACTCCAGATTTATTTGGTATTTTTAAAACTATTTTCAAGCATTCTTTTCCCTTATTTTTTTTTTTTTTTTTTTAGATTTGGTCTCAGGACAAGTAAATTCACTCAGAAACTGTATGTTTTAGTATTTTGTATGTGGATTATTTAATATTTGATGGGAGGGACGTAAAATATCCTCCAATTCTGGAATGACCCATGTGTATTTCATTTTATCTTAAAGGTCCTGGATTAGACCAAATGGATTCTTGTGAGGTTTAAGGCTTGTTATAATGTTATTACCTTATCAAAAACACAACTGTGGTGCGGTTTACAATCAAATTTGCATCTCTGACATGGACGATGATGAAGATTAAAGACTGTAAACAATAGAGACATGTCAGGAGCAGATGAAGAAGAAAACAGAAGAAACACCAGTGCTCTAGTCTGGTTAACACCTGACCATATCACAAGTGAGATATGGGTCTGGAAACTCGCTTAGAAAAATCCCGTAGCGGAGGTGTGGTTAGCGATTGCCAACGGCCGTTTATTGGGCGTTATGAATGTCTATCATTGAGCGTATACGTAAGTCCATAGCCAATCATGTCAGTTGTCAGTTCAAACTACAAGCTTCCGTTTGTCATGTAGTACGCGTCACCGTCTTGCCACACCTCCCCCGCTCTCTGATTGGGGCCCTAAATCTGGGACTCGCGCTTGGACGAGTTTCCAGGCCGCCTTCCAGTTCGAAACGAACGGAAGCGGCCTGGGAATTCCCAGGCTACCAGTGCTCTGTTTGTAAAGAGAGGTTTGTGACTAGATATGATTTAGAAAGTCACCTTAGAGTTCACACTGGAGAGGAACTGTTCCATCAGCTGTTCCGTCTGTAAGAAAACATTAAACTTACAATATTATCTTGGAAAACACATGAGAATACAGACAGGTGAAAAAACATTCAGTTGTTCAATCTGCTTAGAGGCTTTTACTAGTTCCTCAAGCCTCAAATATCACAAGAAAACACATTCTTACAGCTGTTCAGTCCCTTCAAACTCTAATCTGAAAAATCCTATGAAAAGTCACAACCTTACAGCTGTTCTATTTGTGAGAAAACATTCACCCACAAGAGTATCCTAAAGTCACATTCACACAGGAGAGAAACGTTACCACTGTTAAATCTGTAAATGAATTTTTACTTGTTCTTTTAATTTCAAATATCATAAGAGAAAAAATGTGTGCAGGAAACCTTACAGCTGTTCAGTTTGTAATACAGGATTTACCTCAAGCTCTAAGATAAAAGTTAATATGAGAAGTCACAGGAAAGAAGTATGAAGGTACAATTTACTCTCAAGGTGAACTAACGGCTGTTCCTCCTAGTGGAAAAGTCATTTCCTCTTCAAAACTCCACTTATCTGGCAACTAGTAAAGACACAATGACTGAAAAATCAACTTCTCAGGTTTTATATCTGCAGGTATGAGTGGGAGGGTCTGCTGATGGACATATTTCTGCCTCCAGTTGCTATAGCAGCAGTTTTGAGTTTTCAATGTTTTTAAGAAGACACCAGCCTGAGCTTTTAAAATGTCTTGAGAAAATAAGACCGGATTTGACCATCACTAACCACAGTGAGGTCTGCAGCCCTCATTTTAAAGGGTTAGGATCTAACACCGACCTACCCGACAGTGTCCTCTGAGCCGAGTTCTGCCCCGGTTCTGGAGGTGATGAAAGTAGGTCCGGCAAGTTAGCGGAGACAGTTAATAAAGCTTGTTTTTCTTCTCAAAACAATATTCGTCCAAAAAGTGATATATTTGCCTCACAAAACAGTTGCCCACGAAAAAGTCAGAAGTTTAAATTGCTTGGTGCTATTTTCTCTCGAGGTGTATCACTGCACACCTATTATTATTATTAGCCTGTTCACTTGTAAGTGGCGATGTTTACAAGTGAACAGGCTAATAATAATAATAATAATAATAATAATAATAATAATAATAATAATAATAATAATAATAATAATAATAATAATAAAATAGTACCAAGCGATTATGACTTCTGACTTTTTCGTGGGCAACTGTTTTGTGACGCAAATATATCACTTTTTGGATAAATATTGTTTTGAGAAGAAAAACAAGCTTAACTGTCCCCGCTAACTTACCGGACCTACTTTCTTCAACTCCAGAACCGGGGCAGAACTCAGAGGACACTGTCAGGGGTAAGTCAGTGTTAATGCACGACACTGCTGAAGGGGACGCCATACAGATTCACATCAAAAAACCCGAACTATCCCTTTAAACCAGACCAGAACCAAGTCCACTCGTCGGCTGGAGCGCTGAAGAAGCAAAAAGCTGGTCAGGAGTGCGAGCATCGCCCGAGACCCGAAATATGAGATGTATCAGGAGGAAGCCAGTGGTCTGGATCTACACGGAGTATGGACAAGATCACGGGGAGCCAGCTCCAGTAGAGAAAATGTAGCATCATGTTTGCAGTCGTTTTTCTCCAGAGATTCTCAGCTCCTCCTGAGGACACTGGCCATTACACCAGGTATGTAAATACACGCTGTGAACACACCTTCTCGAGGGGGCCTTTTCCACTTGCAACAGTAACCCTCGCCCCAAAAGCACCAGGATGAGAAATGTGTTCTGTTCATGGTTTTCAGGCAGGATGTGAAGGATTTGGCGGTCCTTCAATGTACAATAACATTCAACTGAAATGAATATATTACATCGTTCAAATGTGGAACAGTCTTCACAATTATGGACTGATGAGATTGTAGACAGAATCAAACCTGGTGTTTGTATTTAAAGATGATTTGTTTGTACAGAAAGAACAGACACTGATCAGTTGCTCATACAAGTTTATTTTCCTATTTCCTTTTAGACAGTGTCTCGTAGTGTCCACTGTAAAGACCTGAGGACAGTGCATGGGGACGGTCCAGCCCAGCACATGAGCTGCTCTGAGGGGCACATACATACACATGTATACATATATATGACATATATAGTGACACGTATGAGACATGAGGCCCCCTCAGGGCCCCGTGTTCTAACTGTGTGCACTGTTCAGTCTGCCCAGACCTTGTGAGGGCATCAGTGCTGCACACAGCTTTCTCCAAAATGAGACAAATCAAACAGGGGTTATGGCAAATCAGCTCC
The DNA here is from genome assembly GCA_036785185.1 of Paratrypauchen microcephalus. NCBI lineage: Eukaryota > Metazoa > Chordata > Actinopteri > Gobiiformes > Gobiidae > Paratrypauchen > Paratrypauchen microcephalus. The sequence goes on from JAVJIX010000017.1 coordinate 538,283, forward strand.
TGATTGTGCAATCAAATCTCATGTGTGTGTTTTTTGGCACAGACGTCACCAGCTGTCATTTTCTAATTAGGCTGAGCCACCGCACCAGCCTGTCCTCTGATCAGGACGAGAGAGGGGCATTATGGGGCTTTGTGGATTAGGACAATCCCGAGCTGCTTTTCCACTCCAAGTGTGGTCCTGTGTGGACCTGCCCCAGCGGCAGCAGAGCAGAGCACAGCCTTATTCAGCCCAGGGACTCCTCTGTCCTCTGTGGGGAGGGACATGGGTCTACTGCCCCCTGTAGAGGACACAGATCTACTGCCCCCTGTAGAGGACACAGATCTACTGCCCCCTGTGGGGGAAGACACAGATCTACTGCCCCCTGTAGAGGACACAGATCTACTGCCCCCTGTAGGGAGGGACACAGATCTACTGCCCCCTGTAGAGGACACAGATCTACTGCCCCCTGTAGGGAGGGACACAGATCTACTGCGCCTCACTTTGGCCTGTTTGAACAGCGGTGGCTGCAGTTAAACTGTATAAAGGAGCGTTTCATGAAATGACCTCTACATTCACTACTTCAGTCGATGACCTCAGGAGACCACAGGAGTTTAGGACCAGTGATTCTAATGTACTGAGTGAACGGTCAGTGCTTTACAGGTGTACTATGGCTCTGCTCCATCATCTATAAACACACATACACAAAACACATGGCAACAGCAACAAATACGATGTTTCATGACATGTCCTACAGCAAAAAGAATCAGATTATCATTAATGTTTCAAGATAAATGCAGAAATACAAAAGGAGAAGGACATGGCAGACTGACACGGGTTTAAAAGAACGTGCTATGTACAATACATTCAGTTCATATACAAGAGTCTGCAGCAGACATTTATGTCCTGAGGAGTACCACACACTCACAGCTCCAGCTTTCCTTGTTTTGTTTTTAAGACTTTTGAGCAGCATGGACAGACACAAATCTTTGGATTGTGGGTGTCAAATAGTCGGGTCCCACTGAGTTTCAATCAGGGAGTGGAACAAAAGGGAAGATTTAATACAACACAAAACGGGGCATTAACTAAATCACTTAAAATAAACACAAATGAGAGACGCAGCTCTGCCTACAGCCTGTCCTGGCATACAAAGGTCTTGGCTTTAAGTAAAAATATATTTGTTTAGAATAAAATAAAATATCTGAAACATAAATTGTTATTATAAAAAACATAAATCTTTGTTTGAGATATATTTTCCATGTGTATAAAACCAATACATAATTCTCAACAATCCTTTTGTTTTGACCGAACAGACACGAGTTGTGACAGGTGCGTCGTGGACTTTCAGCATAAACGTAAAAAAAATGAATGAGGAATTTTAAATCTCTGACTCAAACAGACTCCAAAAACAAATTTATCCCAATGAAATTTCAATAATCAAGTCTGATATTTCTCTAAATCCTATGGCAGCAGATACAGTTCCATATTTTGTGCTCATGCATATCCAAACAAGAGTACGCATTAGCATTAGCATTAGTGCTAGCGTGACCAGTTCAAGTGCCTATGACAGGTTTTCCCCGTTTTTTTTCCTAATTCTGACCTGGTTTAGTGGATGTGCTCAATATTTAACATAGTTTTACTTCAGTTCAGTTAAGTGCCAGTTTGCTGGGGAAAAAAAAGCTGAGAAAAAAAGTAAAACAATACAGGACTTAGCGCTGAGTTTTTAAATTAAATAGCTCTACCTATGTCATCAACAACACTGAATATTACACAGATATAAGACCACAACGATTTAATGCTGAAAATCATATTCTACTGTCTAAAGAAAGAGTTTTTAGGATTATCGTGATATCGGGTATCAAGTCTATTCCTTATTGAAATTTCAGCTTTGTGACAGCGCTAGTGTTAATATTTACAGTGGTCCCTCGCTCTATTTTTTTTTTTAATAGTGTTCATTGTGTTCTGCATTCTGATTGGCTAAGAGACTGTTGATGGGGGACGCGGGGGGGACCAGGACTAGACCAGAACTAAACGTGGACTAAACCAGGTCTAAACCAGGTCTAACCAGGTCTAAACCTGGACTGGTCCTGGACTAAACCAGGACTGGACCAGGTCTAAACCAGGACTAAATCACCCCGTGCGGCTCTTTGCCGGTTTCGTGCGGCTTTTGTGTTCGTTTGTGCGTGTTCGGTTTGTGGCTCGGGCTGCGAGGACGCGGTCCTGAGGGGGAGGCATGGTCCGGGCGCTGCGGTTCGATCTCATCCCTGGCCTTGTGCTGGTCGTGCTGCTCTGTCATGGATTTAACCACGCGCACTTCTCCAAGAGGTTGGTGCACGTCGCGTCCCGGGACGTGGCAGTGCCGTTGGATGAGCGCGGTGCTTCCTGCGGATCCAGTGACTCATGTCTCCGCTCCCCTCGCACGTCCGGCGGGGCTCCCGGCGGAGCCCCCACGCTTCACTATTAATACATTTTGTTGAAAATCTACTAAAGTTTGAGAGTTTAAACGAGAGAGAAATGTGAGAAAACGTTAATTCCAGTGTTTTAAGGCGTTTACAGCCTTAAAACATGTATAATAATTGTAAAATATAAAGTTGTCCTACTGCACGGATTTCACTCATTACGGGTCATTTCTGGACCCTAACCCCCGCGATAAACGAGGGACCACTGTATTTGCATTAGTCTAATCATAACCCGTTTTACATTTTGGCTGCCAGGTAACAGTAACAGAATTACCTCTATGTCACGTCTACTTCCTGTCTAGCCAGGAAGTAGTGATAAACGCAAGCTAAAAAAAAAAAAAAAAAATAGAGGGAATTAGACAAAACTTTAACAAATCAACCGTGTATATGGCGTTTTAATGTATTCTTCCTATTCCTTTTTTGGCAACTTTAGTGCAAACTGTGTACATTTGCAGCTTTGTGGTCGAAATGTATAAAAATGGGCGTGTCCTGGCGATTTCCGGTACTTGGTGACATCACGCATGACTGCCCTGATTACAGCAAGTTGTTTCTGCGGATTCTCGTTCGACCAATCTGTTCCTTATACCTCCAAACCCCGCCCCTCGTCATCCCTCACTCTTACCTTAAGTCCTTTTTCGGCGTTTAGTCCCACTTTAAATACAATAGAATACAATATGTTAAAGGTTCCATATTAGACAAATTGACTCTTGGGAGGTTTTGAGGTTGAAGCCATGTTAGAATGTCGTTACCTCCTCCAAAACATACCCGGAGTCTTTTTTTTTCCTGGTTTATTAGTCTGTCTACATCTCCAAAGCTCAAAATGCTGTGTTCCACCTTGTGATGTCATGTAGAGGTAGTTTTAAAGTTAACAGCTCCTTTTACCTTTTGTTCAGTAGAGATTCGCAATTCCAGGTCTGAAATGATCCAAATGATTCTAATGAAGGTGTATGGAGTTTAAAAACACAGTGGAGCATTCCCTGTGTTACCAGATGACATCACAGTTTGATGAGAAGAACTAAATGTGTGAATGAAAACAAAACTCCAGGTGTGTTTGTGATGAGGAAACAACATTAGAACATAGATCAGAAAATGGCTTAAATCTGAGCTCTAACTTTGAGTGAAATGTGTAGTCTGACCTATCATACGCACTTTAACCTTTACTTGACCTTCTCATCCAGCTGTTTAGCCTTCCAGTACCTATGGCAGGACATCTCCAGCAGCTCCATGCCGCCGACCAACTTCTGCTGGAGCACGTACACGGCCACCATGACCACAGAGAACCAACGGAACGGCGCCCACAGCCACAAACCCACGAAGCAAAACGCGATATACCCGGTCCAATATATCAGCGAAGCGGCTTTGATCAGCGCCACACGTAGTTCGCTTTTGCAGGGAGGAACCAGAGCCACGCCTTCCCTGTCAAACGCTCGAGGTTGTCCCGTGTAGAAGTCTCTGAGGCGGGCTTCTTTCTCTGTCCAGCGGTCCTTGCACCAGGCCTCGAGCTGGGCGGTGGAGGCGGGCAGGGAGGAGACCGGGTAACGCTGCACGTGGAAGTAGATCTCTCGGGGGAACAGGCCCAGCACTAGGTGGCGCTCCGTCTGGGGGATGTTCTTGGGGTAGGCCACGGTGATGTCGTGCACTGCGTCCAAGTTGTCGCCTACGGAAAAGCAGGGATTAAATGATTAGATCGCTGTTATGATTTAACTGCCAAAGGTTTGTAATGGCTGACAAAGTTTAAAAAGCACTGGACCAGGTTTTCACTGTTTTGAAAACGTGAAAAACAGAACTAGTTCATTTTAAAAAATGTCTTATATTACTTATACATTATATAGAAATGTCGTTACCTCATCATACTCAAGTTGTGTTTTGTTTCATTCACATGTTTGAGTAATCCTTTATTATTAGACCGTCTACATCTCCAAAGCTCAAAATGCTTTGCTCCTCCTTGTGATGTCATGTAGTCTTAGTTAACAGCTCCTTTTACCCTTTGTTTAGTACACCTTCACTAGGATCATCAAGTTCAAATAGAGTGTGTTTTCTTTGAAAAGACGTCAGCCTAAATATGCAGGTGTATGTGTTAAACTTGTGAATGAAACAAAACACGACACAGAGTATGTACATTATAACAGATGATAAAATAATAATCTAATAAGGATAATAACAAATAACAGATATAAGATAATAACTGATTAATGAGCCCTTTAAATAGTTTACAGTGGTCCAAAGTTGTCCTTCACTTACCTTATGCATTCCAAACATCCTCATGATTGACCCAATCTTTTTTCTTTTTGTCCACAACTTTCTGAGGCCACAGTAGACTTTTGCATTGAAGGTGCTCATGCGCACTTTCCGATTATCCGACAATAAAATGCTTTATTATTAGATGCATACAGCACACAGTGGATTTATTTTGACCTGAAGAGCTGCTTATACAATACTACTTATACAAATCTGTACTGAGACAGGACACATGGGGAAATAACAGATATGGGCTTTAAAATGAAATCAAGATATCCGCCAGTTGTTTAGGTTTCAAGGTTTCAATTTCTATAAGCTTGAGAGCTCAGAAAATCCCAGTTTTCACCTACCCTCTATATCAACACACAGTTCTGCATTTGTATCATCAGTTCTGCTGTTTTGAACAGGAAGTCTGTAGACAAATATCAAGCCATTTAGATCTATATTTGATATATTAGATCTAAACCTGTAAAATGATCGATGAATGTCATGTTATATAGTTAATACCAGATAGCAGACAAAAGGCATAACGTCCTCTTGAGGTAAATACACAAGTGTAGTCTGTCTTTGTTTCTTTAGTGTGCAGGATGTGTCCAAGATACTGTTATCTGACTGAAATTTGATCTATTTTATAAGGTCAGTCTCCAGATCTAATTAAAGTGATTTGTTCTGGACTTGGTTGGGTTACAATGGAAACAGATGAGACATGATGCTAAGGAGGGGGCTGTGTGTTTACCCAGTGATCATAAAAAGCAAATTAAATGAATGGATTATTTTTCATAAGCCATATAAAATGTCTTTAAAAGAGTTCATTTGTGAATTTTACAACTTGACTTCAACTTCTGGCCTCTCACCAAAAAACAAACCTGGAGTTGTGTTTGGTTTCAGTCACACGTTTGAGTAAACTTTTATTATTAGTCTGTATAGTTGTCAAGTTAACAGCTCCTTTTACGTTTCGTTCAGTAGAGATCGGCAATTCTCTGGCTGGAATCGTTCAAATGATTCTAGTGAAGGTGTATGGAGTTTAGAAACAGAGTGGAGCATTCCCTGTATTACAACATGACATTATAAGGAGTGTTTTCGGTTTGAGAGAAGAACTCAGCCTAAATACGCAGAGTTTGTGCGTTAAACATGAGTGAATGAAACAAAACTGCTCCAGATTTGTTTGATACCAATAGTAGCTGGTAAGTTCACTGACGCCAAGTGAAGTGCCCGAGGTGACCATGATGTAAGGAAAAATGTTTTGTTTATTATATTTGAATAAACATATACTTTTACGCCTCCCGTGGACCCACCAAACGCGGGAGGATTCATGGGGGATCTTGCATTGTGTTCTGTTCGGCAGATCTGCTTGGACTGCTGCCCCCGTGACTCAGAAATGGAGTAAAAGGAAGAAGATGGATGGATGGATGGATATACTTTTATCAATTCCTCCTGGCGCGGTCAAACTTGGTTCATTACTAAGGATGGGGCCGATCCGAACCAGTATCGGGTTCCGATATCACCGCAATTCACGGATCGGAAATTCCGATCCAAACTGCGAAAATTTCCGATCCATGAGCCATGTCTGTATATACACATTATCTGCTGAAATGACTCCACGAGTGATTCCCTGCTCTGCTCCTGCTGCAAAATGTGGAATGGATTTCCTGAGCGGAGGTGTATCTCAATGAGACACAGTAATGATGGGACACGCCTCCGTTCTGGAAATCCATTCCAACTAGCAGCGCGAGCGAGCAGGCGAACCAACTTTTCATCACAACATGTCCGCTGTGTGGAAATACTTTTTACTAGAAACACCTCAAAGCAAGACAGCAACGTGCACTGTTTGCAAAGCCGTTGTACCGAGAGGCGGAAGCTATTTATCAGAGACTGCGCTACCCGAACTCTACAACCGAGTGTCAACCAAGTTAGCCGAGAGGCTAAAAAGAGTTCCAGATCTGAGCTTTACTACAGATATTTGGACATCGTTCTGCCCAGTGTCACTGATAAGCCTCACTGTGCTCTGGACTGACCGCGATTCACATGGATTCTGTTGTGCGGTGCTCCAGGTAAAAAAGTGCAGCGGCTCACACAACCGAGCTACAACTGCAGCATCCATTACAGAGATGTTAAACCACTGGGAGATCCCGCTAGAAAAAGTGCATGTAATTCTACGGGACAATGCAAGCTCTATACTTGCCTCAAGTCGCCTTTTGGGACACACAAACATTTGTTCATATCATAGGCCTACTGCCTGTAGAGATGAGTTTATTTGTAGTTTAACAATAATGATGATAATATTGAAACAAACAGTTTTGGTATCGGAATAGTATCGGTATCGGCAGATATCAAAATTCAGGTATCGGGATCGGAAGTGAAAAAATGTGGATTGGTGCGTTCCTAACTATTACAAGTTTTTAAAATTTTGGATTTACACAAGTTGCTCCCATTTGCACAAACTTAAGTCAGATTTCAGTGAAACTTGAATCAGTTTGTAGAATCCCTCAGTCGTCCAGGTTACCTGGCCAGCCAAATGATATATCTCTGTATTTGCTATACAGCGCGATACCATTTGGACACCCTCGCTCCACCGGTTAACAACGGACTCCGCGATTCTGATTCGTTCAAAGATGGTGACGTCAGTGCACCCGCCTTTGCCCGCAACGTCCCTTCCATTCAGCTGTAAAATTGGTCTTAAATGTCATAAAACACATCGATTCCTTAAAACCACAGCAGCTGACAGCTCTAGAGGCCTTTCTTTTCAAAAAAGATGTTTTTGCATTGCTTCCTACCGGCTTGGTTCACGTCGCTGTCCGTTAACTGTTCTCTGATTGGTTCACTTAGCTGTCCGTCTAAGCGCAACAGCAGCGCATTCTGGACCAAGCGTTACCAGACTCGCCGCTGGTACAGCGATGAGTCATGGATTCTTCCAGGCAATCGTCCAGGTAGAATCCAGGGCAAAAGGAGAAATTCAATTTGTCAACTGGACAAAAGTTTATTTTGGTCGAATACATAAGCTGCTTCTTTAGCTTTGGATTCGACCAAATAAACCTTTGTCCAGTTAACAAATTGAATTTCTTCTTTTGCCATTTGAATCAGTTGTTAAGCCCCCTGCCCTAAAGCTACTAAATGTAAAATAATTTAATTTGGCCCAATACAGATTGATTTCACTTAATGTTTCTGAAAACTTAAAACTCCATTTTGACATCCTAAACAAAAAAGTCAATGACACCATGCCATTTTTTTTTTACTGTGTAGCCGTAGCAATGACAGAAACTCTCCTCAGGCAACACTGCAACACTTTACAGTAAGTGATGTAGACTAGAGTCTTTATACAACCTAATCATTATATCAGATTTAATGAGCCTCAATCAAAATTACTCGCTTGGTTTGATGATTTTTCCATGATGCACAGAGGTGGTTAGACCTGTCACACCTGCGTCAGTCAGTATACGAGCATTATTTGTTTTACTCCAGTACAAATATACCGTAAAGAGACCGCTGAGTACTATCCTGGGCTGTAGTCAACTAAAATTCTTTGGGTGTGGTAAAAGCTTTCAAAACTATTAATTACCTGCGTGGATCTGACCCAAACTGCACAACAATTATGCAGATAAAAAAAGTACTAGAAACAAAGTATTTATACAAAGAATAAACTCAATGAATCTAGTAAATCATGAGCTTAATCTGCCTTTTTACACATAAATACCAGAAAAATACCAAATCTTCAGCTCACTCACTCTCCCCTCTCTGCTCTTGCCCTTATAATTGAAATAAAATGATTAGTCGACAAATTAGTCGATTATTCACCGATTAATCAACTAAATGCCTACAGCCCAACTAATGAGTGTTTTATTGTCTGAGAGGAGGAAATGCACTTTTAGCATGCTTCTTACGCTACATTTATATGATGACGGTCTGAACAGAAGACGCAAAAGTGGCGTCGCGTCTTCACTTTTTATTCCGCTTTTAGACGAGCGTTTTCAGGAGGAAATCTGTGTGCATACGGTGACACAAAAGTGTGTGGAATTCGATTGGGTATGCATGCCAGGCGGCTAGGTGGTGCTGTGATACATTATCACTATGTCCGCGCGCATGTGTAGAATCTTCCTTCTTCTCATCTGCGCCGCAAAAAGCAAAACAAAACATGGCTACCGGCAGCAAAAAAAAATGTGTGTGGTCAGACAAAGAAGTTCAACTATTGCTTCAGACCACGTTAGACTACAAAGCAACAAAGGCGCAACAAGGTGTGGGCTGAGAGTCCTGCCAAACAAAGTACACTCATATATGGACCGACGTGACGTAAACGTGTACGCGACGTCAGCAGATTTGACCAAAGTTTTGCGTCTTGGGCCGTGTAGACGAAAACGCTACGGCAGAGCATATTCCACTTTGGAGAGCGGTTTCAGTTTTTTGCGTTTTTAAGCCCCCAAAACGCTGTCACCGTCTAAACGAAAGACACTTCCAATAAAATATTTTGTTGTTTTTACCCGTAAGCGTTCTTGCGTAAACAGGCCCTTATTCTCATTCTTAGCATTAATGTGATGGGAAAACTCTGCTTTGGCCTCTGAAAGTTGTGTAAAGTGCTTATAAACTCATCGCGGTGGATAATTCGGATGCTCTGAATGCATAAGTTAAAGGCAAATTAACGTTTTTTTACAATCTGAGCCTTCTATAGCATTTTTCTGTCAATTGGAGCAGTATCGCAGAACTTATGTTGAGCCGTTATGTTCTACTAATGATCCTGTATCCGTTAACATGGTGCCGTATCATATGCTCGGGGCATTGCTTTGCGGTGTCCAAATAACACAAACTTTAGCACTTTTCAAATTATAGTAGCCCGATGTCTTAATGTAAGATTTCGTTTGAAGGAAAAGTGGCCTGTAATCCGAGATATAGCCATAGTTTCGAGTAGATGAGGAGTGCGCATGCGCGGACTGCTCCCGGGACCCAAACATGAAACGCAAAGCTGAAAACTATGGATAAATCTCGGATTACAGGCCACTTTTGCTTCAAACGAAATCTTACATTAAGACATTGAGCTTCTATGATTTGAAAAGTGCTAAAGTTTGTGTTATTTGGAGACCGCAAAGTAATGCCCCGAATACAAATGCTAACGGATACGCTACAACATAACTTTCTTCAAACAGCTCCAAATGACACGAACGTGATATGGGTGAGTCAAACGACTTGTTTTATTACCGAAAGAAGGCTCAGATTGTAAAATAACGTTACTTTTCCTTTAAGTGAGGAACTTTGACCACCGCAAAAAAACATTGAAAATTATTATTATTATTTTTTTGAGACAGTAGTTATGAGGCAACTGCCTTTGAGCCTACGCTGTTGTGCTGTAATTAAACGCTCCCTCAGTGCGGTGCAAACATCAGCAGGTTCTTCACGGGCCTGTGTGTCGCGTTACTGCAGTGTCCTACCCAGAGGTGAGGGCCATACCGTGGGGACGGGAGGTCACCTGTGCGGGCCTGATTCTGCGGAGCTCAGCTGAACGTGGACTCACATACAGAGGCTGGATTAGAGGTCAGGAGGAGCAGCTCTGTGCACGAGGCTTCGCTGAGCTTTTGATAATGAGCAGTGACATCGTGGAGGAACGTTCCCGTGATGACTCCATGCACACGGAATAAACACAGGCCGACACAGTGACGATTAAAGTCGAGCAGGGAATGTGGATAACATCAGCTCTTAAGTATCAATACTATATTAATAATAATAATATTAATAATAATAATAATAATAATAATAATAATAATAATAATAATAATATAGTAAAGTAGTAAAGTAAATAATAATAATAATAATAATAATAATAATAAAGTAAAGTAGTAAAGTAAATAATAATAATAAAGTAATTAATGAATCTAATTAATCGCATTTTAATGAGAAACACCGAGAGAAAGAGAGATTGAGAGAGAGAGAGAGATTGAGAAAGATTGAGAGTGTAAATGAGATTGAGAGAGAATGAGAGAGATTGAGAGAGATTGAGAGTAAATGAGATTGAGAGAGAACGAGAGAGTGATTGAGAGAGAGCTTGAGAGAGAGATTGAGAGAGAATGAGAGAGAGAGAGCAATTGAGAGTGAGAGAGAGATTGAGAGAGTGAGACAGCGATTGAGAGAGTGAGAGAGAAAGCGTGAAAGTGATTGAGAGAAAGCATGAGAGTGAGAGAGCTTGAGAGAGCTTGAGAGAGTGAGACAATGAGTGAGAGAGAGACAGAGCGAGAGATTGAGAGAGAAAGAGTGAGAGAGAGCATGAGAGAGAATGAGAGAGTGAGAGAGAATGAGAGTGAGAGATTGAGAATGAGAGAGAGATTGAGAGATTGAGAGAGAAAGCGTGAGAGTGATTGGGAGAGAGAGAGCTTGAGAGAGTGAGAATGAGTGAGAGAGAGATTGAGAGAGTAAATGAGAGATTGAGAGAAAGAGTGAGTGATTGAGAAAGATTGGGAGAGTAAATGAGAGAGAGAGAAAGATTGAGAGAGAGCGTGAGCGAGAATGAGAGAGAGAGATTGAGAGAGTGAGAGAATAAATGAGAGATTGAGAGAGTGATTGAGAAAGATTGAGAGAGAGAGAGAGAGAGAAAGATTGAGAGAGAGCGTGAGAGAGAGAGAGTGTGAGAGAGAGAGAGAGATTGAGAATGAGAGAGAGAGAGAGAGCAATTGAGAGTGAGAGAGATTGAGAGAGTGAGAGCGATCGAGAGAGTGAGAGTAAATGAGAGATTGAGAGAGAAAGCGTGAAAGTGATTGAGAGAAAGCGTGAGTGAGAGAGAGTGAGAGAGCTTGAGAGAGTGAGACAATGAGTGAGAGAGAGAGACAGAGAGAGAGAGATTGAGAGAGAGTGAGAGAGAGATTGTGAATGAGAGATTGAGAAAGAGTGAGAGGGATTGAGAGAGAGAGCTTGAGAGAGTGAGAGATTGGGAGAGTAAATGAGAGAGAGAGAGAAAGATTGAGAGAGAGCGTGAGCGAGAATGAGAGAGAGAGATTGAGAGAGTCAGAATAAATGAGAGATTGAGAGAGAGTGATTGAGGAAGATTGAGAGAGAGAGAGAGAGAGAGAGAGAAAGATTGAGAGAGAGCGAGAGCGAGAGCGAAAGAGAGAGCGAGAGCGAGAGCGAAAGAGAGAGCGAGAGAGAGCGAGAGAGAGAGAGAAATGAAATTGGTCAAAAATGATACATGTATAACAGTTGTGGTTCTGCTGCACTACCACATTATTTGGTTTTATTTAATTAAATTTGTGGGCAGTTTTTGTTGTTTTGCATTTGTTGTAGGTATCGTCCTGTGTTTTTGTTTTTTTATGTTTATTATTGGTATTTTGTTAAATAAAAAAATACTTTAATAATAATAAAATACGTAGCACTTTTCTCAAGATATTCAAAGACGCTTTACACGAAGAGACAAACAAAGTCAAACAAAAGAAATACGACATGGAATGAAAGGTGGTTTTAAAGAGAAACAGAAACTGGGATGGGCTCAATAACATGTCACCAACACCCAAAGCCTCGCTCTCGGGTGGGAAAAAGAATCACAATTTTCCTCCCGTATTGATCGATGTTGATCTTCAGTTTGAATTTTCTTCCGTCTTACTGAACACACAGACATAAAGAGCATGTGCAGGGTCACTACAGTTTTTATTTTTTGTGTTGAATGGACCAATATTTCTGGAGAAATCAATAAAAGTTTGGAATGAGTTTGTACAATATATTCAGTCTTAAAAATTATAGTGCGATGTCTTATGTTTCGCTCATAAACGGTGAGAAAATAGTCTACTTTACGTAACTTTGATTATAATGATAAGAAGAGGAGAGAAAAAGACAGAACTGCTGCTAGATCAGAATGAGAAAGAGATGATGTTTTTTAATTCCGAATTAAATAGTTCGGAATTAAATTATTCTCATGGAAATAATAATTCCGAATTGAGGTTTACATGGAAAACAAGTTAAACTGTCTTTATTTAATTCCGCTCAACGTCTAGAGGTCGGGAAGCGTTCTGATTGAACAGGGACACGAACGTATTTATGTCGACCAGAAAAAAAACAAAACAAAAAAAAACACACAATCAGCTGCTACCGGCTTGTTTTCTTTTTATTTGTTTTTCCAGCAGACTTATGAAAGTAATTGTTTCGGTTTGGTTGCTCCGGGCCACCATCTCTCAGTGCATCATCGGGTCAGAACGGCGACCCAACAAGCATGCGCCGAAGGAGCAGAATTATTAAGCGGAAGAAACATTTACATGATTGAGGAATAAATTTAAAATGGGAATAACCGACCTGCTTAATTAAGTTTAATTTGGAATAATCATTTTCAATAGGAATTAAGTGTTTACATGCTCTTTTTAAAGCGGAATTCATTTTTATTCGGGATTAACTTACTTTTAATCGTAATTAAAGCTCTCATGTGGCAACTGACACTCGTCTGGCTGTCCACCTGTGAATTAAACTGCTCTGGCCTTATCATTATCATCGACCAAAATTTGGATCCTTCGACTTTGGGATCCTTCGACTTTGGGATCCTTCGACTTTGGGATCCTTCGACTTTGGGATCCTTCGACTTTGGGATCCTTCGACTTTGGGATCCTTCGACTTTGGGATCCTTCGACTTTGGGATCCTTCGACTTTGGGATCCTTCGACTTTGGGATCCTTCGACTTTGGGATCCTTCGACTTTGGGATCCTTCGACTTTGGGATCCTTCGACCTTGGGATCCTTCGACCTTGGGATCCTTCGACCTTGGGATCCTTCGACCTTGGGATCCTTCGACTTTAATTTAATTAATTATTTTTTTATTTTTATTTTTTATTTTTATTCGGAATTAACTTACTTTTAATTGTAATTACAGCTCTCATGTGACAACTGACACACGTCTGGCTGTCCACCTGTCCATTAAACTGCTCTGGCCTCATCATTATAATCGACCAAAGTTTGGATCCTTCGACTTTTGGGATCCTTCGACTTTTGGCGCAGCTCTACCTTGCACCTGTTAAACTGCAGTGTTTAAAATACATAAGAACAAAGTCGTTTAAAAAAGGAACACAGAACTATTTGTGGTACAGCAAGTTCCTTTCCAGAGAAGACAATGACTGTGCAGTGACGCCATGGCTGCTTTAGGACGCCAGCCAAGGGATTTGTACCTCCAGTAGAGAGGGACTAGAAAGAGGAGAGAGGAGAGGTAAACGAAAGGTAATGAGAGCGAGAAGGAGAAAGATAGAAGAGAGGGAAAGCTGAGACAGGAGGGAGCAGAGGGGAAAGAGAGAAGCTCATCAGTCGGGAGCTCGGAGAACTCTGGAGAGGAGCCAGAATTAGCCAGTAGGAAACAGGAGCGTCCCCAGTGCGGCGCTGCCTGATGGGGGCGTGACGCACGGACCACAGGAGCTGCAGGAAGAACAGGAGGAGGGAGGGACTACAAAGCCTCAAGGCATGATGGGAAATGTGTGCGGGACACAGGAGAATCCACTCACAAAGGACAGATCTCATGTTCATTTAAAGTGCGGAATCAAACTACAGATTCAGCACTTTAAATGAACATGTGATCTGTCCTGAGTTCAAACGTTTTTCATCTAAAGTGTTTATTTTCACTGTTGTATTCAGAGATGGAGAGAAAACTGCTTTCACAGAGAGAAGAGAAAGAGTAAAAGAGAAAAATGAGAGAAGAGAGGAGATGTGAAAGGATAAACAGAGAGGAGAGGAAAGGTGAGGAGAGAGGTGAAAAGGAAAAGCAAAAAAGAGGAGAGTGAGGAAAGGATGGAGGGAGAGCAAGGAGAGAGCAAAAGATGATGAGAGAAGGGAAGGAAATGGAGGAAAAGAGGGAAGTTGATGTGAGAGAAGAAAGGGGGGAAAGGATAGAGAGTGAGAAGAGATGGAGAGGAAGAGGAAAGTCAAAGTGAGAGAGATGAAAGGGATAGGAGAGAAAAAAGTGAGAAAAGGATAGGAGAGAGGGAGGGAGAGTTAGAGAGAGAGGAAATATGATGAAAGAGAGGAGAGAGAGAAAAGAGGAAAGGGCAGGGAAGGAGAAAAAATTATGAAAGAAAGAGGGAAGAAAGGATAGAGCGAAGCAAGAGGAGAGGAAAAGAGAAAAGTTGAAGAGAGTGGGAAAGAGGAAAAGGTCAGGGGAGAGGAAGAGAGAGGGAGAGATAGAGAGAGAGATAAAAGATGATGAGAGATAGCGGGAAGAAAGGAAAGAGTGAGTGAGAGGAGAGGGACAGAGAAAAGAGCAAAGTTGAAGAGGGTGGGAAAGAGGAAAAGGTCAGGGGAGGGGAAGAAGGAAGAGAGAGAAGCGGAAAGCTGAGGAGAGAGAAGAAGGAAAGGTCAGGAAAGAGGAAGAGAGAGGGAGATAAAAGATGATGAGAGATAGAGGGAAAAGAGGATAGATAAAGATAGTGAGAGGACAGGGACAGAGAAAAGAGAAAAACTGGAGAGAGTAAGAGAGTGGAAAAGAGGAAGGGTCAGGGGAGAGGAAGAGAGAGAGAGAGTGATAGATAGATAGAGAGAGATAGAGAGAGAGAGAGAGAGAGAGAGAGATAGAGAGAGAGAGAGAGAGAGAGAGAGAAACAGAGAGCGAGAGATAGAAAGAGAGGGAAGATGATGAGAGAGAGAGGGAGGAAAGGATAGAGCGTGACAGGAGAGGGACAAAGAAAAGAAAATTGAGGAGAGTGGGAAGAGAGGAAAGGTCAGGAGGAGAGAAAGATGAAAATGAAAGACCAGAAAAAGAATGAAAGGATAGAAGGAGAAAGAAGAGGGAGAAACAGGAAAGGTGATGAGAGAGAGGGAGGAAAGAACGGTGAGCATGAGAAGAAAGGGAGAGAGGAAACGTGCAAAGTTTCTATTTTTTTTTCCTTTTATGTTTTTGTTTTATAGTTACGTTTTTTGGTGTTTGGGTTAGGGAGTTGTGAGCTTTGTTGTTGTCTTATATTTGCATCTTGATTTTGTATTCTTTAACATTTTATTCCATTGTCCATTCAAAAAAAAAAAAAAAAGGTGAAGAGAGAGAGGAACGCGGGACAGAGAGTGGTAGACCCTGCCCTGAAAAGTTATGTAAATACTAGAAGCCTCACCTTTACGGAGCAGGTCTACGATGTGGGTGAAGCCGGTGGTCCTGGGGTGGAGCACGTACTCGAACTTGGGCAGCCCGTTCTGTTCGGCGAAAGCGTCACTCTTGGCTTTGGTCTTCTCTTCAAAAACAAACACACACATCGGATTAACATCACCATCACTGGATTCACTGGTCCATTATCTGCGTGTTTCTATGGATACGATATTTGGAATGTTCCACAGTGTGACATTAAACAGCTCTGTGTTACATTTATTCAAGTACAGCTGGTTTTACAGCTTAAAAATACCTAGAAAAACACGTGCTGTGACTCCACACTGAACTGAACTTCTGAATTTTCCTAAAGCATATTAAAACATTTACTGCAAAATTCAAGATAATGATTTTAGTGGCTGATTTCTTCTGTGTATTTGAGCAAAATTGTTTTTAATCCTGTACAAATATATTGTAAAAGCAGCTCTTTAGGTAGTATTTTAAACATGTCCAAGAATTAACACTGAAGACTGAAATATAAACAAATCCAGAAGTCCTATGCATTTTAGAACATGTTTGCAGAAGGCTCCAGCTCAGTTTTGTAGTCTGAAAATGACTTAATAAGTAATAATTGCAGTCTTTGCACTTTGGTAATGGCCTCTATTCAAACTGCAAATTCGATGCAATTACTGAGTCAATTCAAACTGTAATTACGATTTGATTACCACCACTGTTTGTCACTTGTATTATGTGAGTAAAATGGATGCAGAAGCATCAAAGGTGCCACAAATGAACCTCGCACTGGAAAATCAGAGCTCTCCTGGATGTACTGGGAGGTGGGGGTCAGGTGGCAGCTGGGGTTTAGTTTGCATAACAGTTGTTTTCACATCTTAAAGGGGACGTGTTACTGTAGTCAAGTTTGATTTTATTGTTCATACAACTTTACTAGACTCATTCTGAGTATTTTCCCACTTAACTGCCTCTATGTGACATCCAAGAATTCTCTGAACTCAAAACTAAGGTGCTAATCTTTCGGCTTTAGCAAAAGTACAGGACTGAACCTCTAGCACCTCCACCCTGTCCAGTCATGGTGACTCTGCCCCTGGTTAATTCAGCACAGCAGCACGGGCCAAAGCAGCAACACTGCGCTGTTGTGTCAAATACTACTATAGTACTATAGTACTATACTACTACAGTACTACAGAGGCATCCTCGTCAGTGGTGGTGCCCTCACCAGTCAGGTCTGTGCCTTCAGGGAAGAGCAGCAGCTGCAGAGGCTCTCTGATGTCACAGAAGTACTGCAGCATGCTCTCCAAGTGTCTCTTGTCCTCATCCCACCGCCGCTGGATAAACACGAAGCACGCCACCTGCATGGCCCAACCTGCACGCACACACATACGTTACACACACGTGACTCTCGCACACACAAAGACACAACACAAACTAGGTTTACCCCACATCAGTCAGTTCTGATCATGCACGTGGAACATAGAAGAACGTTTTGTTTTGGAGGGGCAGTGAGCAGCTAAAGGGTCTTCTGCTGTTTTTAAATGACAGTACATTTCATGGCAAAGGTTGAACACTCTGGTCTCCACCTGCTCCTGAAGATCATCTAAACTGGCCCTCATCAGTCACTGTGCCTGACTGTTGTGTGTTTCTAAGTGGTAGCTGTGCAAGTATCTATCAATTGTTCAGATTGTCACAAACTGGACCGTAAAATACCAACAAATCTTTATTTGAAAAGTCTCTCATCATAACCATGACCAAATCTTCTTCTCTAAAGTGTATTTGACAGGCCCACTGAATTGAGAAGGGTCTGGCTGCAGCTGATGGGGACAGGACAGCTCCACCAGCTCCACCTCTGAGGACTGTACAGCGCTGGGTGAACTTATCCTGGACCTAGATAGACTAACCCAAACATGACAGTCTCTGGATAAACAATCCTATGAGGCAGGTTCACAACTCGTGCTGTCAATGTCAGATTTTGTGAATGAAGGCGTGCGCTTTCATAGAATGGGGGCGGGGTTAGTGCCAGTTAACCAATCAGAACAATGAGGAAAGAGACCTAATTTACATAAATAATCACTAAAAATCTCCAAGGATTCAAAATTAAAGTACAAGCCAAAGGAAACACTGTTGCTGTGTTTGTGGATCTTCGACATTTAGCGTCCATCAGGTCTCACACAAATGTGCACTATGAGTTTCATTTTTAACTCTTTACAGATTGTTAAAGTGTCTATTTAGTGTAATGCCACAGCCCACAGCCCGTCACCCACCAAACCCGGGCACGGCCTTGAGTCCGGCCTTGAGGCAGATCTTCTCCAGGCGCAGATAGCTGTAGCGGAGCAGGCAGCACCACAGGAACATCCAGTCCAGACGCGTGCGGTGGTTCATGATGATCACGCTCCTCTCCCCGGGAACGAAGCCATCTCCTGTGATCACCACCTTCACCCCGAACACCAGCTCCAGCAGGGCCTGCCGGGCACAAGGAGGAGGTCAAGTAGAACTAAACACTCCATTAGATAGTATACTAGTGGTCAAAATTTATCATTGTTTTACATCAGTTAAAATCTTGAGAAGAAAAGTACAAAAATACAGAAAGTAGCACAGAGTTGTAAAATGGAATACCTCTATCTATGTCATCAATAAAACTTCCAAAACTTAAAGATGATTTATGCACAAGGAAGGCTTTTATTCTGACAGTTTAAACATTGATTTAATGAAATTAAGGCGTTGTCATCTTTCACTTGTCTAATAACAACTGTAATTTGAGTCATTTAGGTTGTGTGGTTGTGTAACATTACGGTTGCTAGGTAACAGAACAGGAATTACCTCTTTATAAGTCACATCTGCTGCCCATGTCCAACCAGGGAGTCAAATTATAAGATTAACCAGAATTAAAAGGTCCCATGGCATGAAATTTTCACTTTGAGGTTTTTGAACGTTAATGTGAGCTCCCCTACCCTGTTTAGGCCCCCCCCCCATGGCTAAAAGTTGCAAAATGTGTAAACTGAGCATTTGCGATCCTTTTCCGCGTTTGAAAAAAAAGACAGCCCAAACGGGCGATTCTGAACAAGGAAACTATGTGACGTCACACTGAAGCAAAAATGCAAATGCAGTTCCACCTCCCGTCTGGATGTCTAACCACCATCACGGCCAGAGTTTGGACCGCGAACGAGCTACGCAATGCGAAATGCGTTTTTTTATTTGCCTGGAGGCACGTGAGAATGTTTCCAGGCTCGGAAGTCCTTTATCCGAGCCTCTGGACATCTGAAACAGCAGTGGTTTATTTTTATTTTCTGTGAAAATTTGGTTTTTTTCATTGAAACGCCTCTCCTTTCTTCCTTCACGCATAAAACGCGGAAGTGGAGCCAGCGCACAGCGCACCGCTAAAACGAGGAAAGTTTGCCCCTCCCACCCGCTGCTCTGGCCTGTCTCTGTCCTTCTCATTTGCATTCAAGCAACAACGCCCATAATGAGGTGTTCAGAGACATATTTTTTGACTCTGCCTTAGGGATGTCAACAATTAATCGATTAACGATTAATTGTTGATTAAGACGTTAGTCGAACAAAATGCATTAATTGTAATTAACCGCGTGGTCACGAAACAAGGCAACCGCGCACCGCGCTGCGCTCGATTCACAGCCGGCCGCAGGCACCAACGGCACTGCTCAGCAGCCCCGGGTGTACGCGCGAGGCGAGATCGAACCGCGGCGCCCAGGAATGCGCCGCAACATGCCGCTGCTGGTTGCCCGAGCCCCGAGTCCCTGGCCTACGGCCCGGGCCCCGAGCCACAAACCAGCCGCACGAAACCAGCAGCGGCCCAGTCCTGGTTCAGTCCAGGTCCAGACCCGGTCGAGTCCCGGTCCAGTCCAGGTCCAGACCTGGTCCAGACCTGGTTTAGTTCTGGTCTAGACCTGGTCCAGTCCACGTTTAGTACTGGTCTAGTCTCTTAGCCAATCAGGACAGAACACAATGTTACACTATAAAAAAATGTTACACTATTAAAAAAATAAAATAAAAAATCTGCGAACCGCGATAGAGCGAGGGATTACTGTATTTTGTAATTCAGCATCAATACATTTGTCTGCTTTTTACTAAGGAATAATTAATTGAGGAATATACAATATAATAATACTATGATATATTTTTGACTCAGTGTTATGTTACTATAGCTTATATTCTTAAAGATCCTATTGAAACACTAAAATTCAGGTGAAAAACGCTGCTTATCAGTTAATCGTTAATCGATCGATAAGGTCAATCAACTATCAATGAATGAATTAATCGATAATTTGCATCCCTACTCTGCCTGTGTTCATGGGTCTTTCTCATGCACTGAGTCTTGATTTTGAAGAAGGATTCGTTTACAGTATTAGGGAACCATTAAGGCGCCATATAAAAGCATCAAGAAGTACCATGTCATGGAATCTTAAAAAAAAAAAAAAAAGACAAAACCAAACTTAAAATAAAATAAAATCTTAAATATAATTATGTATTCTAGTGAAAAAAGTACTGTAACCTGTCATATGCACTTTTTTAGCTACTAAAATGCCTTTACCTTCACTGTGTACAAATTGTCCCTACATTTGGGTGTAGGGACGACAGTAGCTCAGTTGGTAGAGCGTTTGTCCACTAACCCACAGGTCGGCTGGTGTGATTCCAACTCCCACAGATGAATGTTATCATTGTGTCCTGGGCCCCAGTGTCTGTGTGCACTGGTGTATGAATATGTGTGTGAATGGGTGAATGCTTCTTTGATGTAAAGCTTTTTTTTTTTTTTTTTAAAGGAGAATTAACGTTTTTTACAATCTGAGCCTTATTTCGGTAATAAAACAAGTTGTTTTACTCACCCTTTAGCACTTTTCAAATCATAGAAGCTCAATGTCTTAGTCTACACTTTCGTTTGAGTCAAAAGTGGCCTGTAATCCGAGATTTATCCATAGTTTCGAGTAGATGAGGACGCCAGTAAGCATGTGCGGAGTCACAGCTTATTTCGCTCTCAGCTCTCGGGACCCAAACATGAAACGCAAAGATGTAAATTATGGATAAATCTTGGATTACAGGCCACTTTAACAACGAAAGCGTAGACTAAGACATTGAGCTTCTATGATTTGAAAAGTGCTAAAGTTTGTGTTATTTGGAGACCACAAACATATGCTCCGAGAACTCACATTATGGAGATCGCAAATCTAAAACATCTCCGGAAATGCTCCAAATGACACCAAAGTGCTATGGGTGAGTAAAACAACTTGTTTTATTACCGAAATAAGGCTCAGATTGTAGAAAACGTGAATTCTCCTTTAAGTTGACGACAGAGATATTTTGTTTTTGAACGTTGAGCTGGCCAATGTGGTCTCAAGCAGGAGGCAGACTCAGAAAATTTTCCATTTCACCATAAAATAAATAAATAAATCATATCTAAAGTGAATATGACAGTCTTCTGTCAGAAAACAACAATGTTTCTCACTGATTTGAGAAGGTCTGGCTGCAGCTGATGGGGACAGGGCAGCTCCACCAGCTCCATCTCTGAGGACTGTACAGCGCTGGCTCAACTTATCCTGGACCTAGATAGACTAACCCAAACATGACAGTCTCTGGATAAACAATGCTAAGAGGCGGGGTCGCAACTCATTCTGTCAATGCCAGATTTTGTGAATGAAGGCGTGCGCGTTCACAGAAAGGGGGGTCGGGTTAGCGTCAACCAAGGACTGGTTGACGCTTGATCAGAACAATGAGGAAGGAGGCCTAATTTACACACAGGGAACTGTTACTCAAAATCACAAAAAATATCCAAGGATTCAAAAATAGAGCACAAGCCCAGAAAAAAAGCCCAGAAAATAAATAAATCAATAAAATCATTGTGATATTATGGCAAAAAATATAATATTAATATTTACAAAAAAACCCTGCTCAAATTAGGCAAAAGCAACAGAAATAAACAAAACTAAGGAAAAACCCACATGTTCCCGGCTACACCACCCGAGAGATTAAAGGTCCCATGGCATGAAATTTTCACTTTCTGAGGTTTTTGAACGTTATTGTGAGCTCCCCTACCCTGTTTACGCCCCCCCCCCCCCCCCCCCATGGCTAAAAGTTGCGAAATGTCTAAACTGAGCATTTGCGGTCCTTTTCTGCGTTACACAAAACCAGTGTTGAAACGGGCGAGTTCGGACAAGGCACCTTATTGACGTCAGATCGGCAAATCCAGCTCCAGCCCCTCCCTCTGTCTCCGCTCAGCGTCCCTGTATATCCCGCCCATAGAGTTTGGACTGTGAATGCGCTACGCAATGCAAAATGCGTTTTTTTATTTGCCTGGAGGCACGTCCGAGTGTTTCTAGGCTCGGAAGTCCTTTATCTGAGCCTCTGGACCTTTGAACAGCAGTGGTTTAATTTTATTTTATGTGGAAATGTGTTTATTTTTCAATGGAACTCTTCAACTCTCTCCCCCCGTGCAAAAACAAGGAAATGGATCAGAGAGCGCTCAGAGCAGACAGCGGAGCGTTTAGCCACGCCCCCACCTTCTACTATTGGCCAGCTTTTTTCTCCTCATTTGCATTCAAGCAACAACGCCCATTATAGAGTGTTCTGAGTGAGAAAAATTACTCTTTGTCAGCTTATCTCTGTTTCTCATGCACTGAGTGTTGATTTTGAAGAAGGATTAATTTACAGTATTAGGGAACCATTAAGGAGCCATATAAAAGCATCAAGAAGTACCATGTCATGGGATCTTTAAGCTGAACTGTTTTTATAGCTCCCCCTGCAGGATGGACCTCCCTCCAGGCAAGCGCTTACTCCTACATGTCAGATAACGAAGGTAACTTCACTTTACGCTAAAGTTCATTCATTCATTCATTTCTTCCGCTTTTCCATTTTCTGGGTCGCGAGGGCAAGCAGTGTTCTGCTGCCCAGAACACAATGCACCAGCCCCCATGAATCCTTCCGCGGGTGGTGGGTCCAACGGCGCGGCTCACGTCACAACGGGCCTTGATGTATCTTCTGCCATGGGGGCTACCAATGTTCACAGACACTGGGGGCGAGGTGGGGTTAAGTGTCTTGCCCAAGGACACAACGGCAGCACTCATCTGTGGGCGCTGGGATCACATGCGTCAAGAGCGGGATTCGAACCGCCAACCCCTGGATCACGAGGCATATGCTCTACTGCCGCCCCTACGCTAAAGTTCACCATTAGATTTACTCCAAGGGCCTAAGTCCCCTTTACGTTAAAGTGCTTAACATGAACTATAAACCCTGAAAAACCTACAGTATGTATGTCATATGCACTTAAAAAACGGTAGAATATCCAAACATGTAACTGTTATCGTATGGCACTCACAACAGGGAGGGTGAGCCACGTGGCCACGATGCGGTCAGTGAGCCAGCGGTACCAGGCTGGAGACAGCAGCATGAGGGGCAGGAAGGGCCCCAGCATGTAGATGCTCCCGAAGAAACTGCCCAAAAACAGGGTGACGATGAAGTACAGCCCCCTCACCGACACAGCCATCTGGAACACACAAAGACAATATTTGTGTTATTATTTGAATGTTTGTGCTGGGATTCAAGATTCAAAATTCAAGATTGTTTATTTGTCATATGGAGGATCGACACAAGGTCAACAATGCAATGAAATGCTTAGGATTAGAAGAACCCGTTGACTCGCCAAGATAGTCAAGAAGTACTAATAACATGCAATAAAAATACAAGGGAAAAAAGTAAACAATATAGTAAAAAATATGTAATAAAATACAAAGGTACAAGTCGGATTAAATAAGGTGTAAGTAGTATTTCACAGGTAAAGCAACTGATCAGTGCCACCATCGTGCGGCGCAGCTTGATGACGTAACTGATTGGACTGAAGCAGGCAACATTTTGATAATAGATTCTTTCCCATTTTTGCAGAATTTGCACAGTACTTTCCATTACAGGTCTCCACCAGGATTCACAAGTGTCAGGGTACAAACGTACCATGTGTGTTCAAACCAGTGAGGCAGTAGTGTAGTGGGTTAAGCATTCAGTAGCTGGTTCAATTCATGAAAGCAGCAAAAAATTTAAATAAATGGACACAAAATTTAAATAAAACCATAATCAGATAATGAGACACAAGATGCACTATAGAACTTTTCTGGTTACATGCTTGTGACCATGGAGATGTCATGTTCCACAGCAGTGTTTCCCAACCACGGGTACAAGTACCCCTAGGGGTACGTGAGCACATTGCAGGGGGTACTCACCAGTGTTGCTGCCCTGCACGGGGGACAGGGGCCAGACTTGAGGTCTGAACCAGGTCTAAACTTGGACTGGACAGGACTAAAGCTGGACTAAACGAGGACTGGACCAGGTCTAGACCTGGATTAAACCAGGACTAAAGCAGGTCTAAACCAGGATTAAACCACAGCGTGCGGCTCTTTGCTTGGTTTCGTGCAGCTCTTGCGTTCGTTCATGTCGAGGTTTGATGTGCTCGGACTGCGTGCCTTCTCCTCAGGACCATGGAGGAGGAGGCACGGTTTGGGCACGGGTTTCGTGCTCGCAGCCCCGGGTGGGACGCTGGTCATGCTGTGCTATCACGGATTTGAGCACGATGAGCGCACGTGTCCGCGCGCACACTTCTCCCCCCCACGCTTCACTATTAATACATTTTGTTGAAAATCTACGAAAGTTTTAGTGTTTAAACGAGAGAGAAATGTGAAAAAAACGTTAATTCGAGGGATTACTGTACTGACAAATATCGGTCGTTAATAACATTTCCATGGAATCAAAGTGGCAAACCATCAAAAAAGCTACATACTGCACCTTTAGTTGAATATCTCACCTTTTTCGATTTATATAATTTTAGATTATGTAATATTATAATCAAAATGGTTTGCTTTGGTTCAACTAAAAGAGTGACATAATTTAATACATTTATCCAAGGTCAACGTCAGGTAATTTTAATGCAGAGTTTCTAATTATTATTTTATGTTGCATGAATTAAAAAAAAAATGGTATTGTTGTATTAAAAAAAATGTGAAATATATGACCAAAAAATGTATTGACTGCATTATTATAAAACATGTCAAAACCAGTGTTGTCTTAAAATCTGTATCTCTTCTTTCCCCTATGAGGCGCTGTGGTCGGCACTGCGGTGACCGTCCAAACATCCCGCTGCGCGATTGGACATTTTTGGACCCCGCTCATTTATCAATAATAAACCGACGGAGCCGTTTCAGAATTCCCCATGTAACAGTGGAAAGAGCAGGCAGACAGTTTCTCGCTGGAATGTAAATATGGGAGCCTGCGTGATGGATGGCTCGGACGCCGACATTAAATCAGGGCCTGTGGATGGGAGCTATGTGCAGAATGGCGAGAATGGCCGTGGCAGTACAGTTATGCCACAACACAAGTAAAATATGAGAATGCATGATCAACGTGGGCGCATTCCTCTCCGTTTCAAAAGCTAAACATCGGGACATGCTCCACACCAGGGTTTGTCAAACGTATCGAAAATCAATTTAACCAGAAATGAACCTTTCCTGAATGGCTTTAGAATGATCTTGAGCTGTATCCGAACAAGTATAAGAGCACGTAGACTAGTATACGCCCATGGACCTGGTTTAGACCTGGTTTAGACCTGGTTTAGACCTGGTTTAGACCTGGTTTAGACCTGGTTTAGACCTGGTTTAGACCTGGTTTAGACCTGGTTTAGACCTGGTTTAGACCTGGTTTAGACCTGGTTTAGACCTGGTTTAGACCTGGACCACTGAGGGATTACACAGATACAAGACCACATGGGAATAGAAAAGAAAGTACTGCGATTTAATGTGGAAAATCACATTCTTTGGCCTAAATATGTATTTTTTATTATCATCATGGTATCGGAATTGACAAGGAATTCCGATAATGTAGCTTTGATTATCTGTCGATACCCGATATCAACAGATACCAGTGCTAAGACAGAAAAAAGAATTTATTTCCTTAAAACAAAACTAAGTAAAACAGAATTGACGCACTGAAGTGTGTTTTATATGTAGCTGTGATTTATCTCTCATTATCTTATCTTCCATCTTGAAAAAATACAGATTCACATATCATAGGGCTTTCTGAGTCAACAGAAAATGGTCTTTTAAAAACAATTGGAAACTGGATATCGACTGAACCGATATTTGGAAAAAAGATCAGTCGACCAAAATTTTCAGTATCATATCGGTGAATATCAAGTCTATTCCTTAGTATCGAATTAAAATTTGACATTTTAGTATCATGACAACACTAGTTAGTAACAAGGCATAAATTATTCACTATTGTTGACCTGGAGTCGGCACGTCACCTTAATGGAAACAAAAGTTCAAAAGTTAAAACTATAGAGTTTTAACAAGAGATTTTATGCCATACTGTGGAATATAACAGCCAAAGAAAAAACATTTTCGTGTAAACAAACAGGAAGAGGCCCTCCTCCAGGCCAAATAAGAGTCAGGTTTGTGGAAATGCAAGCAGTAGGGACGCATGTTTTTCTATGTTTTCAAGGCAATAAATACAACCAGAATGAAAAACAAAAACAAAACAGAACAAAAACACAGTATTATTTAAAAGGTGCATTGTGTAGCTTTTCTGGTGGAGGGTCAGTCAAACGCTTTTCTCTGTGGGGATGTTGGGCCTAAAAAAAAAATGTTGGTTTCCGATTTGTTGACAGTTCTAGACATGGGTAGGTAGGGAATTTATTTTATTTTTATTTTTTTTCCTGTGGGAATATGGAAATTTTGAAATTTTATTTTATTTTATTTCCTTCCACAGCAGTACTATTTCAATAAAAACTATAATTGACATTGGCATAATTTCCCAAAGCTATCTCAATGCTAAGGGCATATTCTATACTTAAGTATAGTCGAACGAAGCTCCAACATGCCATGCGAAACCAGGTCGTTGACTGTACCAGAGTACATGTAGAATATATCTTACAATGTTACAAAAATACATGCTGATTTTGTATTGTTTTTTATGTTCTTCTTTCAGATGGCAGTCATTAAATTTAGAAGCAGTAAACAATTTTGAATACTACATTTATTTAACACGGTGTTGACATTGGTCAACTTAAAACTGGCACTGCATAATCTTAACAATGATATGTACAGTATACTTAACATACAGATATGCTTTAGGCCTAACAGTAGAACTCTACACAGTTTGTGCAGGGGGTATAGTGAGAACAAAAATCTGTTCTGCAGAAATTGTGGTGACAACACAGACTTAGTGACAACACTCATTCACCATTATAAAAGAAGAAATTCAATTTGTCATTCACCATTCTAAACATGTCCCATTACAGGCCAACAGAGGCCTACTGGAAGAAGAAGAACAAGATAAGATAACCCTTTATTTGTCCCACAATGGGGAAATTGCACAATGGGGAAATTGCAAGCACAGTACAGTACAGTAAGAACAAGAGATGTATTGAAAAAGGTACAGTTAAATAGTTTCCTCCTGGGCATGAGTCAACAAACCTAATGCTGATGTAGGTTAGCTACTGTACTGTTGCAAGCAAACAGCTGTTGTATGTATGTAAAAGCAAATGGGACACAACCCCACATAAAACTGTGTGTTTGTGTGTTCAAAACAGTCATTTCTCCTTTCCCAGACCCCCCAGGATTTCGTGGGCATTTTTTGTGATTGTTGCGGGCTAAAATCCCTGAATTTCCGGGAGCTTTTCCAAAAAGTCGCGATGAAAGTTGCGGCGCTTTTAAGGCTTTTGTTGCGATTTTGTTGCGGGAGGAAGTGAAAGTTGCGATAAATAGTTGCGATTTTCGCTTTTTGTAATTAAAATTGAATAATATTTTGAATACTGAGTTATTACTGACAAAGAATAATACAAAGACACAGAGATCACACATATGGTCCTAAAACAACCTTACCAACATCGAAAATAAATTACTACTAGGAGGGGAACTGTTTCGCCCGGTCTTTTGCTGTTATTTTTGTGGGCAAATGGTGCCGCAGACATGTTTCTTTGCCATTAGAAGCCGTGTCTCAATTCCCAGAGCGCGCGGCTCGGAGCGTGGCCCGAAGGGCATGTGCGTCACACATTTCGACAGTACACCAGCTCGACGACTGCTGTCCCACTTCTTTTTTGTCCCATGCGCAGTTAACACGCGGTCCGAAGACCGCAGTCGTTAAGCGGTCCGCGGACTGCAGTCGGGGCTGAGCAAGTGTGCACCTCCTTGACTGCAGTCTGAGCCCCCTTCGGGCCACGCTCCGAGCTGTGCGCTCTGGGAACTGGGACACGGCCGCAGTTTTGTTTAGCCACACGAAGTAAAGCAGAATGTGGCGGCTTCCAAACTCAAACCTTTTAGCCGCAGAGAATATGAGGTTGGGTCCTATGGCTCGCAGATTTGTGACGCGCAAAGAGGAGGCTGTGGTGACAGATACGCTGAGATCCAGATAGGCGTTTTGTGCATTTATTACAAAAAGAGCGCACACAGCTATGACAGCGCAGCAGGATGAAATGGAACTCATGAAAACAGCAGGATGAACAGATTAACGTGAAAGATGAATGAATGGTTTGCATTCAACAAAAAATACGGCTACACCCCAACCCTGACTCTCTCCTCTGTGTGACAGGTGAGCGCGCGCTCAGAAGCACATTACATTACACATCGCAGCGCAGGCGTGGTGAATGACGTCGATTGTAGTCTCACGGAAATCGAAAAATACAGTAGGCTATTAGTTTTCTTTCTTTTTTAACCGAAGCTTGTAAAATTAATTTCAGTATCAAATTTATTTTATTTTATTAAGTCCAATAAAATAATTTGGGTCGCATGCAAATCAACAGGGTCGGTCGGCAACCGGAAACTTAGATTTATTTTTTTTAGGCCCTGTTGCTTTGTCCAGACCAAGTTACAGGCCAGATCTGTGGAGAGGCGACCCCGCTCACAGTAAGAATGCCTGTTTTTCTATGGATTTTTGATCTATAAAACCACCTGTAATTGAATACAGAGTTGTTTAACGTCATACTGTGGAACATTCCAAGCAGAGCATTGACATATCCATAGAAACAAGCAGGTAACAGACCCCAAACCAAAAAGCTACAGTATTTTTGGCTAAAAGTTACATGCTATAGCTTTAAATACCTAAAAATTAAGGAAAACATGAGACGTATAGTAGAAAAGTTACACACTGCACCTTGAAAATGCCAGATTATAATGTTGTTTTTTTTTTTTTTTAATCCCAGGCTCATTTGGAAAGCCCATTCAAGGCATCACGCTAACCACAACAGTGAAACAAATAAGACAATTACAGAGAAGAAGTACAATGTTCAAAAACAACACCATTATAGTATAGAAAATCAACACAAAGAGATGAGGACCATTCAAAACAAAACGTCTTCTGTGGCTCAGTTTGTGGCCAGTCAATACTTTCACAGCTATCATTTAGAAAAACACACGGCAAGCAGGTATTGACTAGGGGTAAATTCGATTATCTTGAGTAGCAGTTGAAGTGAAATTCAAAAGCATGTAGGGTAAAAAGTACCCAAAATCTGATACTAATCAATGTTAAAATTAGTATCAAAACTAGATACTTATTTGAGCAGCTATTGGTGCTAAAAAAAATCAACAGGACAGAAAAGAACCTTTACTGAAAAGTTACACAGACATAAGACCATATTCGACCGTCAAAAGGAAGTGCTTTTTATCATCTTGGCATCGGAATCTGTATTGTGTATCGAGTCTATTCCTTAGTATCAAAATCAGAATGTTCAACTATTAAAATTGAATGTAACTGTCATGTAAAAACAACAAACTAAAAAATTGCAATAACATTCTGAAATATAGCTGCAAGCAGAAATGTGGGGCCAATGAAGGTGCATGTAGGCCTCAGTATGTATTATCGTTTTGTCATGACAGCCAATGAAACGCTATGTTATAAGCAGAAATGTCTGACAGGGTTTAACAGGGTTTAACAGGGTCTGACAGGGTCTGACAGAGTCTAACAGAGTCTGACAAAGTCTGACAGGGTCTAAGAGTCTGACAGGGTCTAACAGGGTTTAACAGGGTTTAACAGGGTTTAACAGGGTTTAACAGGGTTTAACAGGGTTTAACAGGGTCTGACAGGGTCTGACAGGGTCTGACAGGGTCTGACAGGGTCTGACAGGGTCTAACAGGGTCTAACAGGGTCTAACAAGGTTTAACAGGGTTTAACAGGGTTTAACAGGGTTTAACAGGGTCTGACAGGGTCTGACAGGGTCTGACAGGGTCTAACAAGGTTTAACAGGGCCTGACAGGGTCTAACAAGGTCTGACAGGGTCTAACAGGGTCTGACAGAGTCTGACAGAGTCTGACAGAGTCTGACAGGGTCTAAGAGTCTGACAGGTTCTAACAGGGTCTGACAGGGTCTAACAGGGTTTAACAGGGTTTAACAGGGTCTAACAAGGTCTGACAGGGTCTGACAGGGTCTGACAGGGTCTAACACGGTTTAACACGGTTTAACAGGGCCTGACAGGGTCTAACAAGGTCTGACAGGGTCTAACAGGGTCTGACAGGGTCTGACAAAGTCTGACAGGGTCTAAGAGTCTGACAGGTTCTAACAGGGTCTGACAGGGTCTAAGAGTCTGACAGGGTCTAACAGAGTCTGAGTAAAGGTCTAAACTACAGGGTTAGCAGCGTTTACAGACACAGTGGAGACAGGATACTTTGTTCTCTACACTTAATCCGGTACATAATTTAGGGTTGCAAGATTAATCGCAAGTACCATAATTCCTCCACAAAAAACTAAATCTCCTGGTCTGTATTCTGCATAAAAACTGCTCACCCTGGAGTTTGGATTTATCTTTTTTTATTTATCTTCTTGATGCGTTTGAAATGTGAACTTTGAACATATAATATTAAAACAGAAATCCCAAATCTAATCAAAATGCTTGCCAGAAAAATCACAATTACATATCTTTCTTAAACCATTCATTCCTCAACTGCATTTGATTAAAACTATAGAGTTTTAACTTTTTAACTAGAGATTTTATGCCATACTGTGGAATATAATAGCCAAAGGAAGAACATTTTCATGTAAACAAAAAGGGCCAAATAAGACTCAGGTTTGGGGAAATGCAAGCCCGCTCACAATAGGGATGCATGTTTTTGTTTTCAGCGTAATAAAATTTGATTAATATTTGTAAAAAATAAGCATTTTAAAATCATTGCCACGTTGTCATTATATTAAAAAATTTCAACTGGATTTTGATAATAAAGAACTGACTAGAAACTCAAAGCTCATCCCGGTACCACAATGATACAAAAAAACAAAACACTATTTATATAGACAATATAATGTGATTTTCAACATGAAATCATAGTACTTTTGTTTCTATTACCATCTGGTCTTATATCTGTGTAACCCCTCAGTGGTCCAGGTAGGTTCCATAGTGGTCCATGGGCATATACAAGACTATGTGTTCTTATACTTGTTCTGATACAGCTCAAGATCATTCGAAAACTATTCAGGGAAGGCTCATTTCTGTCCTGTGAATGTGACTTTTATAGTATCGATTAGGGATGCACGATATATCGGCATTAGTGTGCGCGCGGACACGTGCACGCGCTCATCCTGCTCAAAGCGCAGCATGACCGGCGCGGGGCTGCGAGCACGAGACCCGTGCCCAAACCGTGCCTCCTCTAGACCAGGTCTCAACTAGGATTAAACCACCGGGGGCTCTTGCATGCGTTCGTTTATGCCGAGGTTTGTTGTGCTCGGACTGCGTGCAGCGACGAGTGCCGAGGGGAGGGTATGTGCCTCCCCTCGGGACTCGTCGCTGCTAGCCTCAGCCGTGACTCAAAAACACGACTAAGAGCAAATCAGGCAAGAAAAGAGCAGGTAGAGCTCGTTTACAGAGGGATCCATATGCCGGCTGCATTTCCTCAAACTCACTCGCCTCTGTTCGGTTGTTAAGGCAGTACACCGATGAAGGTGCTGCTGCTAATAGCAGAGCCGCACGAAACCAGGAAAAGAGCCAAACGCGGTGGTTTAATCCTGGTTTAGACCTGGTCTAGTCCTGGTTTAGTCCAGGTCTAGACCTGGTCCAGTCCTGGTTTAGTCGAGGTTTAGTCCTGGTCCAGTCCAGGACTAAACCTGTTTAGACCTGGTCTAAACCTGGTTTAGTCCGCGTTTAGTCCTGGTCTGGTCCTTTATAGGTATTGGCTAATATCGTTATCGGCCGATATCAGCAACCTGGATATCGGTATCGGACAAAATTTTCACATCGGTGCATCCCTAGTATCGATCCCTGCTAAAATGAGTATCTAATTTCGATATCAGTTTTAGTAGCAATTATATCAGATTTTCATTAAGATTACATTAAAAAGAACATTATCTACTAGGGCTGGGGGGTATACCGGTTCATACCGAATACCAGTGTTTTTTATTTTATTTTTATTTTTTTTATGATATTAATTTTCCATATACCCCAATACCGGTGAGTGTGTGCATTAGGGATGCAAATTATCGATTAATTCATTAATCTATAGTTGACTGACCTTATCGATCGATTAACGATTGACTGATAAGCGGCGTTTTTCACCTGAATTTTAGTGTTTCAATAGGGTCTTTAAGAATTATAAGCTATAGTATACATAACACTGAGTCAATAATATATCATAGTATTATTATATTGTATATTCCTCAATTAATTATTCCTTAGTAAAAAGCAGACAAATGTATTGATGCTGAATAACAAAATACAGTAATCCCTCGCTCTATCGCGGTTCACGGATTATTTTTTTTTTCCCCAATTTTTTTTTTATAGTGTAACATTTTTTTTATAGTGTAACATTGTGTTCTGCGTCCTGATTGGCTAAGAGACTAGACCAGGACTAAACGTGGACTAAACCAGGTCTAGACCAGAACTAAACCAGGTCTAGACCAGGTCTAAACCAGGTCTAAACCTGGACTGGGCCTGGACTAAACCAGGATTAAACCACCACGTGGTGCCGTTGAGTGAGCGCGGTGCGCGGTTGCCTTGTTTCATGACCACGCGGGTGCGCGTGTCCGGGATTAGCGATTAATTACAATTAATGCATTTTGTTCGACCAACGTCTTGAGCGACAATTAATCTTAAGTCAATTAATTGTTGACATCCCTAGTGTGCATACAAAATGCCGCAGGACACTGCATGCATGAGAGCGGTGGAAGCTCAGTGTGTGTTGAGCGGTGAACAACATGGACGGAGAAAATGTTACAGACAGAGGAACTTATACCGAAAAGAGGAGCTGTGTCGGTTGTCTGGAAGTACTTCGGCTTTAAAAAATGTGACGCTGATCAAACAACCGTATTCTGTAAATGTCGTTGGGCTAAAGTTGCAGCCTCAGGAGGCGACACGAGCGATCTGCTTCACCACCTCCATCACAAAAATGTCCTGGAATATGAAGAATGCACGAAACTAAGATCTGAATCCTCTTCCACGTCTGCAGGGAACGTTCAAGTTGGCGCCGCAACACAAAACGCAACTCAGACGTCACTCCAAGACGCGTTTGCTAAGGGGACTGCCTACGACAAGAAACGCAAACGGTGGAACGATATTACCAATGCTGTTACTGTCCACTTCGCCAAAGACATGGCACTACTTAGTCCTGCTTCAAGGAGAGGATTAAATCACTGGACCCAGATATGTTTTACCAAGTCCAACTTACTGCAGTAATTATTCAGAAATGGGTTAACACCTGGTCATCAAAAAAAAAACAAAAAAAAAACTTTAAAATACCATGACACCGATATAATTTTGAAAAATACCGTGATATCAATTTTTGGTCATAGCACCCCACTCGATAATCTACTCTAAAAGGTAGGTCTTGTTATTTTGTACACAATGCAGTTGAGTGAGATGATTCTAGTTTCCCTCAAAATGTCCGTTTAGAAGTCTGTGTCCGTTCTCTGGTATTACTGAATCCTTGCTGACACTTCCACCCTTGGCTTGATGATAATTAGAGCCCCGTGATGACTCAGCGCCTGTGGCTTTGGTAACATTTATAATGCAGAGTCAGTGCCCTTTAATGACACACTGCCAAGACCGAGACAGGTGAGAACGCACTTACTCAACAGAACGTGAATGACTCAGCACATGGAAGTCTCTTATGGTTGTTTACATTTTCATATCTTCAGGTATTTGTGTCCCGCGAGTGTTCTTCTGCGTTTTGAAAGCTGCTCCATCAGATTTTTACGGTCTTGAAAGCATGAAAAACAAGACTGGTTCATTTCGCAGTGGTCCAAAGTTCTTTCTGAATATCTCAATTACACATCATGACGAGTTTATAAGAGCTTATCACAACTCTCAGAGACCAGAGTGGAGTTCTGCCATGCCGGTAAAGCTAACACCAACTAGCAAGCTAACTCACACTTCCTGATTGCTGGACATTAAAATGGTTTGTGATTAGATGCAGATTTATTTTGACCTCAAGAGCTGCTACAATCTGTCCTGGGGCAAAACACATTTTAAGAATACATGGAAAAAGCATCAGACTCCGAGTCCTAATCCAAGCATTTAAAAACATCTATGTGTGTTTCAGTAATTTTGTGATCTCTCCCGGGCACTATTCGAACCCTCCTTACAGGTAGTAGTAGTATGATTCCGTCCAATACATTAAGAGCCCACAAGCCTACATTTCTCATGCTCCCACATGACAATTCTCCACAAATACACAAAAACAAAACTGTACACAGCAACTCGACAAACCTGATGCGATGTGCAGTAGTTTCATTAGCGGGATGCACGTTGATAGTAATACGATAGCGCTCTGAAGGGGGAGTGGCTTAAGCCGAAGACCAAAGGGAGGGGGGCTCAAGAGTGTCAAAAATTAGGGATGGAGATGTTAAAGAGCTGTCAGGTTTTTCCAACATTATGGCATTAAATTCTCTCTTTGGTTTACTTATACTGGTATTTTAACCCTAGAACACTTTCGCTATAAAAAGTAAAACCATCACTTTTGCCGGGTAATTTTTACCCGATATAATATACCCAACAAAAAGAAGAAAAATAGATCAAAATATGACAACACATGATAAATATGACAACACATGATAAATCAGAGTGGTTTTCTTTTATTTTCACCTGTGGTATGTGTAACAAATTGGAAAAAAAACATAGGAAGACCCTACAAACATGCTCCAAAATAGGAATTGGAGAATTGGAGAACAAAAAATTCCTAAAAAAAAAAAAAAAATGATACTGGAAACTTGGGTGTTTGGTCCACCCATTCCTGGGACATGTGAGACTTCCCTGGTGAAGCACAGACTCCTTGACACACACAACAGTTGCAGGAGAGAGGAACAAAAAATTGTATTGTTTCAGTGGGTAAAAATGACCAGTTGACTAAAATATTGTTTTCACCATAAGAATTCCCTTTGAAATCACCACTTTGTGATATTTATTCATAACCACTGCACTAAATTAAGATTTTTTTAAGATTAAGCCTTTATTGGTCTCACACACAATGACACACAGTGACACACGGGAGAAATTTGACTTCTGCATTTGACCCATCCTTTTCAGGAGCAGTGAGCAGCCATCTTTTTCGGCGCCCGGGGGGCAGTACCGTGAAGGGTCTTGCCCAAGGACCCACACTGGTTAGCTCATTGCCCGGGGGGGGTTTGAACCCACAACCCCCGGGGGGAAAGTCAGTGACTTACCAGTTGAGCTAACCAGCCGGTTAAATAAGGATAAATAAGGATAGATACACATTCCAGGACCACTCTTACTTACCTATTCCTTACATCCTCTTTAATTCATTACATTCTTACATTCCTCCTTCACTATCGCCGGGTGAAAATCACCCGAAAGCCTGGGGCCGAAAGTGGG
Source organism: Paratrypauchen microcephalus (assembly GCA_036785185.1). NCBI lineage: Eukaryota > Metazoa > Chordata > Actinopteri > Gobiiformes > Gobiidae > Paratrypauchen > Paratrypauchen microcephalus. Next base: position 573,761 of record JAVJIX010000017.1, read on the forward strand.
CTTTGGGGTAGGGAAACACCTACACCTTCAAAGATGTCAAAAACAATGGTGAAGCTCCCCAGTGACCCATGACACTCAGAAAAATGCAACATAATATTGAAAATCATGTAAATACTTTTGCGTGACGGGTGAAAAATCACCCGGCGATAGTGCTCTAGGGTTAATTTGTACAAAAATGCCTTCCTCCACAGCTCTGACTTGTAACTTGGCCTGGTGGCTTGTCTCCATAGAAAGTATACTAGTAGATAGTTTAATGCCATACTGTGGAACATTCTGGGTTGTAAGTAGATAGTAGTTTCACACTGAATACAAAAAAAGATCCAGCAAAAAATGTATTACACAATTCGACTCCTTGCAGACAATTCCCAAAGTCCCTGTTATGATTTATTCCATGTTTACACCGTTCCATTTCCATTATTGTCCTGACTTTGTAATAACCTCCAATGTTGTAACACTGTCCAGCATACTTTTCATAGCTCATATCTATAACCATTACACAACCCAGACGTCCCCAGAGACCCAAGTATGTCCAGGCCAAACAAGAGCGGGGGGTGCTGCTGTGTCTGAAGAGAGATTCCACTGTATTCGCATCTCAGTGTTATTGATAAGTGCGGGGCAAAGGGCACACCTATGGAAAACTGCATTTGCAAAGACGTCATGCGAGTGGCCAATAAGTCACTTTAATGTCTGACTGCTTACGTTTTCACAGGAACACAAGCCTTCCTTACGGACGAACAATAATTTACTGGTGGTGGAAATTCAACATGTGGGATGCAGAAATGTATGGAACAAAATGTGCTGTATTGCATTATTAAAAGGTTCTATATTATACAAAACTGACTCTTTTTTGACCCTTTAAGGCATGATAGAACGTAGTTGCCTCCTCAAAAACATCCCTGGAGAGGTGTTTTGTTTCAGCCACACATGAGTAACGCACTGTCTATATCTCCAAAGCTCAAAATGCTCTGTTCCACCTTGTGACATCATGAAGCAGTGGTTTTCAAGTTAATAGCTACCTTTTTACTTTTTGTTCAGTAAAGATTGGCAATTCCAGGTCTGAAATTATCCAAATTATTCTAGTGAAGATGTATGAAGTTTGAAAACACAGTAGAGCACTTCCTGTATTACCAAATGACGTGTAGATGTGTTTTCAGTTTGAGAGAAGAACTTGTGTGTTAAACATGTGTGAATGAAACAAAACACAACTCCAGGTATGTTTCTGATAAGGACATTAACATTATAAATTGACAATGAGATAAATTAATTGATAATGTAAGATTTTTTTAATTGTTTATATGGGTTTTATTTAATTGACTGTAATAAGCTCCCTCCTCCCGAGGGAGGCGTCCAGGAGGCATCCGGAACAGATGCCCAAGTCACCTCAGCTGGCTCCTCTCAACATGGAGGAGCAGCGGCTCTACTCCAAGCTCCTCCCATTTGACTGAGCTCCTTACCCTATCTTTAAGGGAGCGCCAGGCGACTCTGCGGAGGAAACTAATTTCGGCTGCTTGTATCTGTGATCTGTGATCTTGTCATTACCCAGAGCTCATGACCATAGGTGAGGGTAGGAATATAGATTGGCGGTAAATCGAGAGCTTCACTCCCGATGCAGCACCGATCCGCCTGTCAATCTCACGCTCCATCCTCCCCTCAGTCGTGAACAAGACCCCGAGATACTTGAACTCCTCCACTTGAGGCAAGGACTCTGCGGAGAGGGCAAGCCACCTTTTTCCGGTCGAGAACCATGGTCTCGGATTTGGAGCTCCTCCAAATCTGGAGCTCCTCCAAATCCGAGGAAGTAATATCTGATTTTTTTATTTAAAGATCATGTAATTGGGAGGAGAAAATATTAAATAATAGAAAAGATATAAAAAAAGACAAAAACTAAAGGAGTGGTGCAAGAAGATTAAGCTTAGGCTTAAGCCTTTATTGGTCTCACACACAATGACACACAGTGACACACGGGAGAAATTTGACTTCTGCATTTGACCCATCCTTTTTCAGGAGCAGTGAGCAGCCATCTTTTTCGGCGCCCGGGGGGCAGTACCGTGAAGGGTCTTGCCCAAGGACCCACACTGGTTAGCTCATTGCCTGGGGGGGATTTGAACCCACAACCCCCAGGGTGAAAGTCCATGACTTACCAGTTGAGCTAACCAGCCAACCAAATGTTTAAATAATTTCATATTATCAACATAGATCTTTTGTCACTTGTAGCATACTACTACACTGTACAATATATAACTTTAGTAGGTAAAAATTATGGTGTCTGAAAACTACTTAAGTCAGACCTGGGCACTGTCCAGCCCCCCAGGCCACATTCGACCCATTGGTTGACTCTGACCGGCCCCTTTAAGCTAGAGGCGTTTTATTTTTTAAATGACATTATTTGTAAGGCAACCTCACTAAACCAGAACTAAAAAAGGGCTAAACCTGGACTAAACCTGGACTAAACCTGGACTAAACCAGAACTAAACCAGAACTAAACCAGGTCTACACCAGAAGTAAACCAGGTCTAAACCAGGTTTAAACCTGGATTAAACTAGAACTAAACGAGGTCTAAACCAGGTCTAAACGTGGACTAAACCAGAACTAAAGTGGGTCTAGAATTAAACCAGGCCTAAACCAGGTCTAAACTAAGACTAAACGGGTTTAGTTGTTTACTGCTTTTGAATAAAGAAATATAATTAATATTATGCAGAACTGAGGTAAGGATTTTGGCCCGGCCCTCCACAGTATTTTGTTTATCATGTGGCTACATGGAAAAAAAGCCCGGACTTAAATAAACATACTTTATAAACTATAACTTAACTACAAATCATTACTTATTTTTGTTATATTATTAGTAATAATTATGGACCTGTTGGCTAGGTAACATGGAAATTGCACTGTTTAATTTGCATCTAGGAGAAGAACATGTAGGATAAGTAAACGAAAACGAAATACAAGTGGATTAAGCCAATGTAAACAAACATCCGGCACCCTATTTGCTTCTGGCTAATGCTAAGAATAGTGCTGTTTAACTGGTTATTACATAATAGCCGACTAGATCTCAACAATCGGGACAAGGTTTGCTCAAAAATAATCGTAAAATTTAATGATGAATCACTTGACAGCCTGTTTGATGCCATGCTCGCTCGCTCAGCTCTTTCTAATCACGAAAAACAAGGGAAGGCTACGAGCTAAAGTATTAACACACACAAAGCTAAACGGATCGATTTTTACAACGATGGCAGTTTAAGAAGGCGATCAGATCACTCACCTTTCCTTGCGTAATCTTGAGGTAGAAAATCAGAAAGTTAACTATCTCCACACGCCACTTCTCGATTGCGACATTATTGCAGCAGCAGCAGCAGCAGCAGCTAGCATGTTAGCATGTAGCAGCCAGTAGCATCTCAAAACATCGACTTTGGTTCGGGTTATTCGGCTCTGACAGCTGTTGGCACCGAGTCGAAACTAAACGGCACATAAGTTGAAGTTGTGGCACGGTAAAAAAAAAAAAAAAAAAAAAGGTTGGCTTGTAATAATTTGTAATAATATAGCGATCTTCTGGCACGAGAGACGACCCAGGTGGAGTGTTGTCAGAAATGCTGCAGCGTGACCTTTGAACTTTCCACCCCTCACCTGAGACAAATTTTCAACATGTTTATTTTTATTATATATTTTATGTATTTATTTACATGGGACATCTCTATGATATAATAATGAAAAGCTACAAAAAAAACAAAAAAAACTACTACTTCTGCTACTACAGTACTGTGTAACCTCTCTCTGCAATGTAGAGACTCAAGTGTATGTATATGGTTGTACGTGTCACCCCTACTGCAATATCTGAGCAAGACTTGCAATAACCTGGATAACTAATGTGTAGTACAGGACTTGTTAGCACTATTTTTTGCACCATGCTGTGTTGTATATATCTTAAAGGGACAGTGTGTAAGATTTTTACCTGTTAATTACTGAAATTGAAGATACCCATTCAAAAATACATTGTTTTCCTAGCCTTTTCACTTCCATCATGAAATCAAAGTATTCTTTTGGACTTAGATATAGTCACATAAAAGGGGGATCTTCCCCATATAGAGGCAGCCATTTTGAATACGAGAGCCACAGAAGGACATTTGGGCTCATCCTTCGCCTCGGCTCCTGCTAACAGCTGCTTAGCCGCGCTGCGTTTGGGAGTGAAGGACAGAAGGAGAGAAGGGGAAGGGGAGGGGGGAAGGGGGGAGCCTGTGTAAAGAAGCATGCTGCCGGATCACACATCGTAATGGATACAACACGTATTTTGGACTAAATTGTTTTACTGGATTTTATTCGCTGGATCCTTATGGACAGATTGAGACCAAGTTTATGATGAAATACAGAGTTTGACCTGTGCAAAGCCTTCAAAGGTAAGCTAAGTAAGCTAAGTTTTGTGCTTTTCCGTATAAAAGCCCCATGTGCTCGGGGAGTGATTGTTTTGCAGGGAAATGAATTGCATAGTCAAAAAGAGGAGACTGTAAGGTTTCATTTGATGTGTAGATTGTCATGAATCATGATCGGGATTGTGTGTTTTCATGCGAAAAGAAAAAAAAAAGTGAACGGGGGACCGCGCTTTATGTATACAGCGGTGTGCGGTTCGTGCGCGGGCACGCGCGATGTCGGCGGTACGTCGCGTCCGGGTGACCCTCGAGGTCTGCCGTAGCCAAAAGAGGAAGTGGAATAGCTAGTAACCACCTATGCGCCACGAATCCTACACACTGTCCCTTTAAATGTCTACTTAAAATTTTCTGCGCTGAAGTGAGATGCTTTCAGTCTCATTGTGAGTATGTATAATGTAAATTGTACATATGAATAGTGACAATAAAAGGCATTCTATTCTATTCATTCTATACTACTACTACTACTACTACTACTGCTACTGTACTACTACTACTACTACTACTAATAATAATAATAACAATAATAATAATAATAATACTCGTACATTGAGCACATTGAGCAATTTTTAAACTTTTAAAATTTGTATCTTAATTTTTAAATTTGCAACATATTTTCTACACCAAATATGGTAGTAGACATTCCAGAGAGACTGACCTTCTTCATCATCAACCGAAACAGTGAAGCTTAGAAGAGGATTTCCTTTTGTGTGTCTGGGCCTCACCTGGCTCTCCCTGGGCTTCAGGACAGAAAGGAGGGACACTTCTGTCCTGAAGGCTGTTACTCTCCTCAAACTGCCCCGACACTGAATCTGGTGAACCATAGAGACTTTTTTTTTTTTTAATTATTATTATTTTTTACTGTTGAGTGTGCTTAAATTTCCCCTCTGGGACAAATAAAATGATATTGATTAATTGATAATAATATTCTGTTTACATAGCTTACTCATAGAATTTTCATACTAATACAGAATAGCAATTTTTAAAGAGCTTTGATTTATGGTTCACCTTATTGATTTAAAATTCAAAGAGTACATTTCATTTTATTTCACTCAGTTGTCACAAAGTTCTTGCTAAATAACATTTCAAAAGTTCAGATTTGATTCCATTCGATTTTCTTAACAATAGACTATGATCACAGATAGTCCTTTTATTCTGAGTCTGCTATTTTCCAAAACAGCAACATGCCCGACCTGTCTGCAGCATGAGTGTTATCATCTTTAAGAGCTGGAAAGCATGAGTCAAAACTGGGCTGACTGATAGTTATCTGTTTGTCTCACAGGGAGGAGAAAAACGTGCCGCTAATTACAGCTGCGTTTGCATGTGTCAGTGGTCTGTAGTTTCCAACCAGGAAGGAGGCTGCACAATTTACAGGAATCAAACCAGTAACCTATGCAGTCTCCAGTCTTATGTAGGCCATGTTATTTTACACTAGAACTGAATCTTTTAAAATGTACACCGTGTAACTCTTCTAGTGGGGGTACTCCACCAGCTTGTCTCCATGGAGATGTTATTGTTTTGCCTGGAATGTTTCACTGCATGGCATTATAGCCTACTTATCTAAGAATGCAGGTTTTATTAACCAATAAACACCTCACATGCAAATGATAGGTGGATGGTCAGACTGCAAAACATCTGAGGCAACCATAAATCCTTTCTTCCTTCTTGATGTTGGTTGATTACTTGTTCCCACATTAAAAAAATACGCTTGAAGAGGTTTTAGATGTCATCCATGAAGAATTTAGTGATCTTTTCTTATTCAAACCTTCCTTGCGGTTATCTGTAAGGTTTTGTGTAATGCTCCGCCCACAAGCCTACGTCACCCATGTTTCCACACGACAATTCTCCATAAATATACAAAAATATCACAGAAAACTGTACAAAGCAACTTCACAAACCTGATGTGATGGGCAGTAGTTTCATTATCGGGATGCAAACTGTGTTGTGATAGTGCTCTGAAGGGGGAGTGACTTAGTATACCAGAGCATCAAAAACCAAAGAAAAACTCTCTATATATTATGTGGTAGTGGTTAATACCCCCATAGCAGTAAAATCCCCCCTCTTTAATCCACCATGTAAGTGCTTAATCTCTGTCTATGCATTTGGCAGCTCTCTGTACATTTTAACCCCAGTAAACAATTAATGGTTTCCTTTGATCGGTTGCACCTTTTGTTCTCTTCAAAACATTTTTAAGTACTACACAGAAGTCTGTGTGGCTTTGATTCAATTCTGGCCAAAATATACTATATACACTGTTCTTGAATGTTACTCTGGCAAAGCAAAGTTGTTAAAAAATAATTGTAACTTTAGTTCTCTGTAGGGCAGCATGATTTGGGGAAAAAAAAGATCAAATTAATCAAATCTAAATGTAACTGCGATTAGATTTGTGATATGTGAAGAAAAAAAAAATTGGATTCTGTTCAGATGTACATTCACATTAGAGGAAAGAAGTGAAAATGAACTGATAAATAAGAATCCTGTGCACCTGTCCCTGACCCAGAGGAGCAGGGACGTGACCCTCTCCAACACATGGAGCTGAGCTGTGGGGCGATAATGAGGCTCGCACCAGCACGCTGCCGCTCCCTGTGGGCAACACCAGAGAAATGGAGAGTCCAGCCCCTCTCAAGGAGTTGTGTTCCAGAATTCAGGCTGTGTGCGGAGGTGCAACCGACTATTTCTAGTGGGTAACGCTCAACCTTCTGCACAAACTCCTGTTCCCCAGTGAGGTGATGTTCCATGTCCCCAGAGCTATTGTCCATGTCGTCGAGGCCTTCGCCTTCGAATGCCACCCAGAACCCTCTGCACCAGTCCTTGAGGATCCTCCTGCAGGTGGTGAGTCCACGGGAGGACGGCCCCACGTCTTGTCTGTGCAGTTTGAGTCAGACACATAGTCATCGTTTTGTTTTGTTTTGTTTTAGATTTTTTAGAGCCATCCCCCCTTTTTAGTTGACTAAGGCTACGTTCACACTGCAGGGCTTAATGCTCAATTCTGATTTTTTTTTTTGCGACGCTGTTCACATTTCCAATTAAATGTGACTTGTGATCTGCAGTGTGAATGTTAAATGCCCCAAAACTGTCCCACATGCGCATTGGAGGACACGATGACGTCACGTGCAGTGAGCGTGCTCAGTGTTTACGGAAGTAGCCTAAAGTTGCTGTCGTACCGGAGCCAGAACATGTACAGCTTATTTGTTTTAAGGAGGAGACAGAGAAGGACAAGGTTTTTGGACACGGTGTTTTGTGGGGCAGTGGCAGCAATGTTCCCCAGAAATGAACGTGTGGGTGCGGAGTCGCAGACAAGAGTGGTGGGATTGCTATGTGCTTTACTGACACGGAGTTCATACACTATTTTCGCATGACGAGAAGAACATTTGTGTACATTTGTGAGCGCCTACTTGTACCACTCTCGCTGGAGGAAACACACCCAGTTCGGATGAACGCGACCTGGCCGTTCAGACTGAAGTCGCCTGCCAAAAGATCAGATATGTATCGGATTTAGGACCACATATCCAAGTGGCCTGGATCGCATTTGAAAAAATCGGATCTGTGTCGTTCAGACTGTCATTATAAGATCAGATACAGGTCGCATAGAGGCAAAAAAATCGGATTTTGGTCACTTCAGGCTGCAGTGTGAACATAGCCTAATGCAGGGGTCGGCAACCTGCAGCTCCAGAGCCGCATGTGGCTCTTTGGTCCCTCTGATGCGGCTCAGTACATTGGTTCCTCATTTAACGCGGGGGTTACATTGTAAAAATAACCTGCGATAGGCTAAATCCGTGAAGTAATCAGCTTTATATTGCGTGTATAAATATGTGTGTACTGTATTTCATAGTTCCTCTGACCGAGGCGCCGCTGCGCTGTTGCGGGTTTTATTGTAGTGAGAACGCTTCCGTGCGTTCTCAGGACTGGTTCCACCGCCTGGACTCCAGGTTCGTTCTGCGTAAACACTGCCGCTACTTCCCAATGCACATTGACCACCCAGAGAAGTGTGTGCTCGGACATGTGCTGCACTCATGGTCAAATCCGTAATAGAACAGCATGACCGGTGCGACCAGCCCCAGGTGAGATGCCCGGCCGTGGCCCTTCTTGCATGTGCCGAAATGCCAGACCGCTCAGTCCTCACTGCTTCAGAGTCACACTGCTCGTGATCACGTTTAAATAAATCTGCAATCTGAACGCATTCTGTAGCCTACTGTACAGGAGACACGGAGGAGAATGACTGACGAATCGGCAAAGGTCTACAGTCCCTTAGTCAATCAGGATGCAGAACACAATGCGTATTGATACACTATTTAAAAAAAATCTGCGAAACAGCGAGGGACCACTGTATTTAATTAAAATATATTTTATTTTGTTCATTTTCAAAATGTAATTCTATGGCACAAAGATGTTAAAAAAAATGTTATATGCAGTGTTATTTCATTTTAAATTTCAAAAGGGTTTTGTGGCTCCCAGTGTTTTCTTTACTGTCTGAAATGGGTCCAAATGGCTCTTTGAGTGGTAAAGGTTGCCGACCCCTGGGCTAGTGGGTTAGCTCTGTCCATTTATACAGTCCATATATAAATACAACCCTAAACCACAATAAGTCTTTTTTAACTGTGCAGAGTTAGTTATTTGGTCAGTATTGGCTTGGATCTAGTTCAGACTTTGATTCAATCCTGGTTTTGCACACACACACACACGAATAGCTCAGTGTAAGCTCCCAATCGCCCTGGTGACCTCAGCCCTCAGTCATGTTTTGGGCCCCTGCGTTGAGAGCGTGCAGGGCCAACTGACAGACAAGTGCAGTCTCTCCAACTTTTCCATGATCTGCTGGGTAAGGCATGCGCTGTATCTGAGGTCCTACAGCATTATCAGCGTAAGGGTCACCGCATCACTTCTGAAGGAGAGCGAGAGAGAGTGGCCAATGGAAAAATGTTATGCTTTCAAACCACAAACTCTATTTTTAACATTTCGGAGCCACGTCTCGACTCCAAAAAGGAAAAGTCCATGATCTGGGCGATGGATAGAACCAAGCGATGTAGCAGTTCGATCCATTCTATTTATAGTCTTCTTCTTGGAGAATTTGAAATATCTGAAGCTTGTGGAAAGACTGGCTTAGTTTATGGTACAAAAGCTTGGTGGAAAGAAAAGCACACATGATCAGGAGGGGATGAGGAGATACACGTAAAAGAAGTAAAGTAAAGCAAAGTAAAAGATCATTTTCGTTCAGAAGAAGAACTTTTTTTCTAATCTATGTTATAATGTTTCCTCATCGCAAACAGACCTGTTTCATTCACACATGTTTAACACACAAACCCTGCATATTTAGGCTGAGTTCTCGTGTTCTTCCCTCAAACACTCGGTTCCACTTTGTGATGTCACGTGGAATTGACAATCTTTACGGAACTAAAAGTAGAAGGTAGACGTTAACTTGAAAACTACCACTACACGACATCACAAAGTGGACACTCAAAAACGTTTTACAGACTGTATACGTAAATGGATTCCAAATTCCAAACAGGAAGTGAGCACTGAACATTAGTAACGGAACTGTAGTGTTAATAACTTTGACCGACGGCCATCGCACCTCGTTGCTAAGCGCCTGTCCCCAGCCAAACCAACAACCCTCTCCTGATTGGCTCTTCGGTTACAAATTAGCCGTTATAACTCTGTATCCTTGATTGGTACGGCTGCCCTGGGGGTAGATTAATGGAAGCAGTGCTGCCAATCTGCACCATCAGCCACTTTGACCACTACCAACGCTCTCACACATGCACTGATCCGAAGGTTGGCAGTTTGAATCCCGCTCTTGACGTAAACATCATTGGCTGAGCACAGATGAAGTCCTGAAGAAGATAAAGATCGGGGAACCGCAGATAAATGGCCATACCTGCCTGTCAAAGCCTGATCCCGTCAGATCTCAGAAGCTAAGCAAGGCAGGGGCTGGTTAGTACTTGGATGGGAGACCGCTGGGAATTCCAGGTGCCACTGGGCAGCTGTGGCTACAGAAAGTAGCTTACCACCACCAAGTGTGGAGTGAATGAACAATGAACTGTAAAGTGCTTTGGGTGTCATGAAAGGTGCTATATAAATGCTATGAATTATTATTATTATTATAAACGCTATAATAATAATAATAATAATAATAATGGAAACTTGGTGCTTGGTCCACCCATTCCTGGGACATGTGAGACTTCCCTGGTGAAGTACAGACAGAACAGTTGCAGGAGAGAGGAACAAAAAATATGATTTTTTCAGTGGGTAGTTGACTAAAATATTGTTTTCACCATAAGAATTCCCTTTGAAATCACCACTTTGTGATATTTATTCATAACCACTGCACTAAATAAGGATAGATACACATTCCAGGACCACTCTTACTTACCCATTCCTTACATCTTCTTACATTAAATTCATTACATTCTTACATTCCTCTTTCACAATCGCCGGGTGAAGATCAAAGACCTTCAAAGATGTTAAAAAAAAAAAAAATTGTGAAACTACCCAGGGACCCATGACACTGCAACATATTGAAAATCATGTACCATATTTTCCGCACTATAAGTCACACCTAAAAGCCTTCAATTTTCTCAAAAGCCAACAGTGCGTCTTATAATCCGATGCGCCTTATATATGGATCAATATTGGTTAATCATGGCTACCGTAGTCAGCCACTACTGTAGCTTCTATTCTATGCGCTTTATAATGCGATGCACCATATATATGAAAACAGTTTTAAAATAGGCCATTCACTGAAGGTGCACCTTATAATCCGATGTGCCTTATAGTGCGGAAAATACGGTAAATACTTTTGCTGAAAATCACGCGGCAATAATGCTCTAGGTTTAAAGGCGGAAATGCGCTACATTTACCATTTACCATTCATTCTAGGCAAAGTGTCTTGCCCCAAGGCACAATAATAATACCAGTCCGGATTGGGATCAAACCTCAACCACTGCTAATCTTACTTTTGTTGATATTTTTAACATATAGCTGTATAAGTTCACTGTTCTATCCTAACTTGAACCACTACTGCACGTACACTGAAGCTGTTGTTGAGTCCAAAACACACAAAAAACAAAACTATAACTCATACAAACAAACAAAATATGACAGTATATTTTTATCTCTTCATTTTCCATTTCCTCCCAGAGCTCCAACAACAGAGATACTCAGACTGTACTTAACTGTCCAAAACCGCTGGGGTCCGCGCAGTTCCTCTTCCCTGACTTAATTACATGTTATAAAACAATGATAAATGCAGTGGAGAATTGGCCTTACATAACATGAGCTGGGAGCGGGCCGAGGCCTTTTTGGGCATTGTACGTTTCTGTGCTGGTTTATTTGGAGTCTATTGATAGCTCTTCCACGGGTTCGGTACATTCTTGTTTTGTCTCCCGGGTCAGAGAGGGGGCACGGCTGATTTAGCGGTTCTGCTCTTTCCTAAGATGAGGGCGCACACCTGGAGACATAGCAACAGAAAAGAGCAGCGCGTCCCTCCTTTACCGAGCTTTTTTTTTTTTTTGTAGTGGATGTGGGAGCCAACCATAAAACAGATATTTATGTGGACAACAAGTACATGGAAGACACTGTTTGAACCGTACTGATGTTGGCGAGTGAAGAGGTTTTGCAACTCCAAACTTTACTATTACATGACAAGAATAACCAGGACTAAAACAGGACTAAACCAAGAACTAAAACAGGACTAAAACAGGACTAAAACGGGACTAAAACGGGACTAAAACGGGACTAAACCGGGAATAAACCAAGACTAAACCAGGACTAAAACGGGACTAAACCAAGACTAAACCAGGACTAACCCAGGACTAAACTGGGACTAAAACGGGACTAAACCGTGAATAAACCAAGACTAAACCAGGACTAAAACGGGACTAAACCAAGACTAAACCAGGACTAAAACAGGACTAAACCAGGACCAAATCAGGACTAAAACAGGACTAAACCGGGACTAAAACGGGACTAAAATGGGACTAAAATGGGACTAAAATGGGACTAAAACAGGACTAAACCGGGACTAAACTGGGACTAAACCAAGACTAAACCAGGACTAAAATGGGAATAAACCAAGACTAAACCAGGACTAAACCAGGACTAAAACAGGACTAAACCAGGACCAAACCAGGACTAAAACAGGACTAAAACAGGACTAAACCAGGACTAAACTAGGACTAAAACGGGACTAAACCGGGACTAAACCAGGACTAAAACAGGACTAAACCAGAACTAAAACAGGGCTAAAACAGGACTAAACCAAGACTAAACCAGGACTAAAATGGGACTAAACTAAGACTAAACCAGGACTAAAACAGGACTAAACCAGAACTAAGGTCGTTGTCACACCTGCCTTGTTTGTTTCGTTTAAAACGAACCAGAGTTCGTTTGCTCCTTTGATTCAGACCTTTTGGGCTGGTGTGAATAAAAACCAAAAATCTCGATCCGGAGCAAACAAGCGAACCGAGACCACCTAAAAAGGTCGGTCTCGGTCCGGTTCCATACGAACTCTGGTGCGGTTCGTTTGAGGTGAGAATGCAGACCGGACTCGATCCGACACAAGTTGGCTTTTTGTACTTAACAAGCTCCCGTCGTATGTCGAGCATTATGGGAAACCGAGGCTGACGAAACGAAACGAAACAAAACAAAACTTACGAGGTTTACTTACGTTTTGCGTGAAGAGCAAGAGTCAGAATTTGATGTGCGCACATGAGCGCTGTCCTCCGTAGTCGTCTTGTCCTGTGTCTTCATCGTTTGGAAATTGATTGTAAAATAGTGTAAACCTCACGATGCTGCTCAAACATTTGTGAGAACTGTAAAAACTGAGCAAACCATATCGCTAAGGCTAGATTGAAAACAGCACGTAACACCGTTATTCTCCTCCTTCACTTGTTTGGACACTGCGTTTTGACACTGCTCATTTTTGTCCAATGGCTGAGCGACCTCAGCACACGTGGTTTTGTTTATAGATGTTAGTTTGCTTGGGGAAAAACTGCAGTGTGAAAGCGAACCGCACCAAAATAAAAAAAAAAAAGAACTATTGGACTTTCCTGGTGTGAAAACGACCTAAAACAGGACTAAACCAGGACCAAAACAGGACTAAACCAGGAACAAACCAGGATTAAAACAGGACTAAACTGGGATTAAACCGGGACTAAACCAGGACTAAACTGGGACTAAACAAGGACTAAAACGGGACTAAACCAGGACTAAAACGGGACTAAACCAGAACTAAAACAGGACTAAACCGGGACTAAACCAAGACTAAACCAGGGCTAAAACAGAACTAAAGCAGGACTAAAACAGGACTAAACCAGACTGAACCAAGGACTAAAACAGGACTAAACCAGAACTAAAACAGGACTAAACCGGGACTAAACCAAGACTAAACCAGGGCTAAAACAGAACTAAAGCAGGACTAAAACAGGACTAAACCAGACTGAACCAAGGACTAAAACAGGACTAAACCAGGACCAAAACAGGACTAAAACAGGACTAAACTGGGACTAAACAGGGACTAAACGGAGACTAAACCAGGACTAAACCAGGACTAAACCAGGACTAAAACAGGACTAAACCAGGACTAAACCATGACTAAAACAGGACTAAACCAGGACCAAACCAGGACTAAAACAGGACTAAACCAGAACTAAACCAGTATTTAATCGAACTAAACCAGTATAATACATTTCATATTGTATTGTATTAAACTGACAATACAGGTGACTATGACTTAACATATCCTGTGTATTATTGAATTATTGAATTATTATATAGACTTTTTGTTATAAAAGCATTTCCATTTTAACAAAGTACCTTCTAATTCTGACCTGGAAGGGCTTATCTTAATGAGCTCTTAATGAGCTCCTTTCTGCTCCACAAACAGATCTTCAACGCGGCTTTTTGGCAGCTTTGTCTTTCGAGATGTCCCGCTTTCAAATGGCCACAAATTCTTCAAATGTTCTCAGATTTCCATGTGTAAAGCATCGTTGGAAAGCTTAGAATCTACACTTTCAGAATCTGCGAATAACTCAAAACACCTCCAGGATGACTTGTGACTGTTTTTTCCATGGTCAGTCACATAATGCTTTTGTTATAGAGGCAGCTGCTTACCTAAAAAGGGTGTATTATGTTAATTGATTTTCCTAGATTACACAAAATTGACTCTTGTGAGCTTTTAGTCATGTTATAACGTTGTTACCTCCTCAAAAACAGACCTGGAGTTGTGTTTTGTTTCATTCACATACTTAAGATTGAGTAACCCTGCATTATTAGTCTAAAGTTTACTGTTATGTGACAAGAATATGCTTTTGTTATAGAGACAGCTGTTTATTTGAAAAGGGGGTATTATGTAAATAGATTTCTGAGCTTTCTGCTGTTACAACATTGCAGGAAGAGGTTTTAGATGGTTAGATGGTTGGTTTAGAGGTTTTCATCTACAAAAAAGCCCTAAAAACTAAAAACAAAACTGCCTTTAAATAACTGCATGTCCTGTTTATCTGTTTCTTTCATTTTTGTTTGTGTTTAGATCTATGTGAAGTGTCTTTGAGTGTCATGAAAAGCGCTATACAAGTATTATGTATTATTATTATTATTATAGAGGTGATCCATGCATATTTGAGTAATCTATTGATCTCTCCCGGGCCCTATCTAAACCCTCCTTACTGTTAGCTGCACGAACCTGTACAAAGGCTCCCACAAGCCAACAGCATACATGCCCCAGCACGGTCCTGCACGGTTTTTCATAAATATCCACCTTATTTTGCCCTGCCCACTTTTGTTTCTAAATGCTCCTAAACCAAGCTTTTTTTTTTTTCAAAGTTCAAAAGTTCAAAGTCAGCTTTATTGTCAAAAACCATATGTACAGGTTGCACACACAGGATTTGAAATTGCAGTGCCCCCTAGGCCCACAGTGAACATAAAACATCTGATAAACAAGACAATAAACACAATGACTAAAACATCACATATACCCGTAGCAAAAGTCTTTTTTGTAGTGGCATTTCTGGTGCCACTACAAAAAAATAATATTCAAAAAAATTACAATTTAAAACAAACTTTCTAGATGCTTCACGTTTGACACGTTTTGTCAGATAACACGAGAAATCCCATAGTACAAGTTTGTGAAAATGTTGAAAAATGTTGAAAATTTGAAACAAATGCTCAAGTTTTTCAAAAATCATCAGCAAATACAAATGTTTGCATCCTTTACTGTAAAAAGCAAGATCACTGGTGAGTTAGAACAGTGTTTCCAAACCAGGGGTATAAGTACCCCTAGGGATATGCAAGCACACTGCAGGGGGTACTCGGCAGTGTCGCTGGGAGATTTTTTGGAATTTTTAAATTCTAATTTGAGTAAATTTGAGTTAAAGAAAAGAGAGAAAATGCCTGAGAATAAAATTTTCAAATTAAGAAGATGAAATAAAATTATTTTCATTTAATAATCTGTTGTGTCATGTTCTACTTTTGGAGAATTATCAACATGTATGAGTGAGGGGGTACTCAAGGTATGACAAAAAGGCTCAGGGGGTACACAAGACAAAAAAGGTTGGGAAACACTGAGTTAGAATATATAGTTTTTGCAATTGTGAACACGTTTCACAGATTGGGAACTTGCTTCGGTGTTATGGTGCAAATTTAAACAAAAAATAATGATTTTGAAGGAGGTGAAGAGCTACAGGTTGAAGATTCTCGTTGACCCAATGACCACAAGGACAGCTACTCAAATAATATTCAAAAATATTACAATTTCAAACAAACTTTCTAAATGCACCACCTTTCGCCATGTTTTGTCAGATAACACCACGAGAAATCCCATAGTACAAGTTTTGAAAATGTTCAAATAATAAAAACATACTTTGAGCTTTCGTTCCTCCTCCTGCACGATAAATCGTACAGGGTTGACGGCTGAGTAGGTAAAACTGAGGACCAGCAGTAAGGGCAGCTGGTTCTGTATGACCAGGATATAGACGTCATAGGGGATCCCAGAAAATATGACATAAAGTCGGTTCGTTTGTGTTAAAGGTTCAATTTTCATGTGCAACAACAAGTCACACTGCACGATTCTCTGGAGGCTTTAAAACAACTTTATAGTCGTATTGAACTTATTTACCGTGAGATCGGCGGCCCCATAAAAAATGTATACAACCCCAATCAGCAACCTCCAGAATAAGGTAAATACAAAAGCATAATACAAAACAATATACTTCACAAATCTGACGCAATCTGCAGTAGTTTCCTAATGTGGTAGTGAAGAGAGACATAGTACTGAGAGCAAAGGGAGGAGAGACTCAGAGTATCAAAAAACAAAAGTGAAATGTGAAATGATGTTGTTTTTGATGGTGGTCTAAATACAGTATGTTATGTGTTAGCAGAAAGTACCCCATAGAAGTGTAATATTTCATCTGTTTAATTGTATTCTTACTGTGAGCAGGGTCTGCGGAGCCACAGATCTGACCTATAACTTTTTATGGCATTATTGTGTACGATTATGTCATTTAGCCTACATTATTTCACATGTTCCTCTTATGTGAGCTGACAGATATGGACACAGTAGTCATTTTATTCCTAAAATATAGTGGAAAGAGTACTGAAAATGTAAACTCAAGTAAAAGTACAGTTACGTGACTAAAAACATTCTCAATTACAATTTCGGCTGTCAAAACTGTATAAATGTATGCATGAAAAATACTACTCAGTACTAGTTACATGTTATTATTTAAAACAGTTTAAGGCTACGTTTATATGGTGACGGTCTGAAGAGAAGACATAAAAGTGGCGCAGCGTCTTCACTTTTTATTCCACGTTTAGACGAGCATTTTCGGGAGGAAGTCTGCGTGCATACGGTGACGCAAAAGTGTGTGGAATTTGATTGGGTATGCATTCCAGGCGGCTAGGTGGTGTTGTGATACATTATCACTATGTTCCTGCGCATGAGTAGAATCTTCCTTCTTCTCATCTGCTCCGCGAAAAGCGAAACAAAAACAAAAAAATTGGTGTGAGACAGATGAAGAAGTTCAACTATTGCTTCAGACCACGTTAGACCACAAAGCAACGAAGGCGCAACAAGGTGTGGACTGGGAGTCCTGCCAAACAAAGTACACTGATATATGGACCGATGTGAAGTAAACGCGTACGTGACGTCAGCAGATTTGACCAGAGTTTTGCGTCTTGGGCAGTGTAGACGAAAACGCTACGGCGAAGCGTATTCAAGTTTTCCACTTTGGAAGGCGGTTTCAGTTTTTTGCATTTTTAGGCCCCCAAAACGCCGTCACCGTCTAAACAAAAGGCACTTCCGACAAAATATTTTGTTGTTTTTACCCGTAAGCATTCTCGTCTAAACAGGCCATTAGAAGAATTTTAGGTCATATTTAAACCATAATTTCAATTTTACATAATTTTCTGAGCTCTGGCCAATCAGAGCAGGCGATGCTGTGATGTGTTTGTGCAGAGGCAGACAACCGGGGCTTGTACTGTACACGAATGTATGTATGCATGTAACTTCTACGATTTAAAATGGAACAAAATCAAATTACATGGTTAGAATTATAAGCACAAGTACAAGTCCAGGTTACAAATCTACTGCAAAAAATACAATTACCCAGTCACATAAGCTTTTGTAAATACTTACTTTTTTCCAACCAGTGAACATAGTTTACACGGTTCTGCTGTAGTAACTGTACTTCTTCCATTTACCTGAAGGAATGTCCAAAACAACACCATAATTCATAGTTGTTTTGCTTCCACACTTCAGTTTTCTCACCCGTGTCGGCCATTTGTGGAAAACGTCTTACCCCAGTACTGACACGAGCAGCTCCTGAGGTCAAAATAAGTCTGTTGCGAACCGTCTGCACCAAACTGGAAAACGTTTTACTGCCAGCTGATCAGGAAGTGCACTGTTAGCAAGCTAGTTGTTGTTAGTTTTACCAACATCACTCTGGTCAATGCGTAAGGTAAATGAGGAATAACTTTTTTACATTTTTAAAGGTCTTCTATTACATAAAACTGACTCTTGTGAGTTATAAGCCATTTTAGAACCTCCTCAAAAACACCGCCAGAGTTGTGTTATGTTGTGTTTTTTGCAAAGTTAATGCGTATACAGCTCTGGAAAAAAATAAGAGACCACTGCATTTTTTTCTGAAATCAGCATGTCTACATGTAATACAGCCATTCCATTCCAGCGTCTGTTGAATTCCAACACAAACACAAAGCTGAGCTACTTCAGTTCTTGCACCAGGAGTGGAATAAAGTCACCTAAGAACAATGTGAAAGACTTGTGGAGAGCATGCCAAGACGCATGAAAGCTGTGATTAAAAATAAGGGTTATTGCACCAAATATTGATTTCTGAACTCTTCTTAAGTGTAAACATTAGTATTAGGTTGTTTTAAAATGAATTTGCATTGCTTTTGCATTGTTTGAGGTCTGAAAACATGGATCTTTTTTGTTATTTTGACCATTTGTCATTTTCTGCAAATAAATGCTCAAACGATAATATTTTTATTTGGAATTTGGGGGAAATGTTGTCAGTAGTTTATAGACTCAAACAAAAATGTTCCTTTTGCCCAAACACATACCTATAAGTAGTAAAATCAGAAAAACTGGTCATTTTGCAGTAGTGTCTTTTTTTTTTTTCCAGGGTTGTATACATACAATTTATTCAAAACTAATTATTCTAAACAGATATACAACAAAACAGATAAATAAATAAGTTTACACAAAGATTACAAGAACTCAGCCTAAATATGCAGGGTTTGTGTGTGCGAATGAAACAAAACACAACTTTGGGTATGTTTGTGATAAGGAAACAACATTATAACATAGATAAACAATGTGGACCCTTTAAGACTTTTAAAACTGGTATTGACTCTTATAGTGTAACTCTTCAAAACATCATTCCAAGCTCTCTGTCATGCCATTGCACCATTAAAGCCCGTTAAAGCTGAGTTACGAGAGTCAGTTATTTCCATCCGCCGCTGTTATCTAACCATGTCCCGTTTAGCCCGCTGACCCCCACATGCCCCCCTCTCCTGCTGCTGCTCCTCCCCACCGCGGTGAGCCCTTCCCTGGGTAAGGAGTGCATCTTCGGGCCTCTTGTTGACAGTGCCAGATCTGCGTCTCCAGACAGGTTAAAAATAACTCCGGACCTCTGAATGTTTTGAGAGTCTGAGAGCCATGGGAATAGGCTCTTTCCCTAACCCTCGGACCACACGCGATTGTGCTGTGCTAAAGTTTGTGTTTCCATGGTGATGATTTTACATGATGACATCCATACATGCGTTTAGATTGAGTGGATCTTAAAAGTGCCAGATTGCACAAAATGGACTCTTGTGAGCTTTAAATCATGTTAGAATGTTGTTATCTCATCAAAAACAGACCTGGAGTTGTGTTTTGTTTAATTCCAGGCCTGGACTGGTAATCGGGCATACCCGGCATTTTCCCAGTGGGCCGACAGGCCTAGGGGTTTTGTTTTTGTTTTGTTTTTTCTACTTAGAGACTGGCCCACAATTTAGAAGAGGCGGTCCATTGGTTCATTGTCAGTTTTGACAGTGGAGTAAACCAATCAGGATATAGAAGCTTACGAGAGTCCCACCCCTTTCCTTCACTGATCCTCGCCAGTTTTAGTGTTGAGCGTGGAAACATGGAGAAGCGGCAGAAAGGGGGTGCAGAGAAGTTGCGGGCTAAAAGATTTAAAAAAAATTTGCAATAGTTGCTGCAAAATGTTTTAAAATAACAGACATATTCTTTGGAGGGGCTGGAGCCTCCACGTCCTCTGCAGCCCAGGCTGAAGGTGGGCAGGGAGAAGAGCAGCCAGAGACTGTGGACAGGGAACCCGAGGGAACCTGAGGAATCCTGAGGGACAGAGTGACTAGGAAGTGTCGCACAGGCACAGCAGGTCAGCAGGTAGTAATGTTAGGATAATACCGGGACTTTTAGGTGATGAACAGGCATGAAAATCACTCACCTTTTGGCCAAATTCCCGTTTTTAAGCCAAAACAGGTGACTTGCGTGAATCATGTAGATTCGATGAGAAAAGTTTTATTTATTTATTTTTTTTTTGTGGGTATGCAAGATGCATTTTAAATAAACCATTGAATGTGTAGTTACTGCGAGTTTGCTGGTGGTTTTGGGGATTTTTCCTTTAAATGTTGCGCCCTGGTTTCCCCTCGGCCAAGACGTAACAATAGTAAAATACTTTGCTTCGGGGAACACAAATACAAACAGAAACATCATTGGTTGAGTGGTCAGATCCACTGACCCACAGGTTGGTTGGTATGATACCAGCTCCCACAGATGAACGCTGCCGTTGTGTCCTTGGGCAAGACACTTAACTCACCTTGCCCCGGTGTCTGCGTACACTGGTGTGTGAATGTGTGTGTGAATGGGTGAGTGGTTCCTTGTTGTAAAGCGCTTTGAGTGCCTTGAAGGTGGAAAAGGGCTATATAAAGATGTGACCATAAATTAGTCCATTGTGCTCCGCTAATTATGAGGGGCTGGTCTAAGCCAAAAATGCCAGGGCCGTTTTTTTGTTTTTGTTTTTTTAATCCCAGTCCAGCCCTGTTTCATTCACACATGTTTGAGTAATGTTCTACATCTCCAGAACTCATAATGCTTGGCTCAACCTTGTGATGTCATGCCGTGTTAGTTTTCAGTGCAATGGTACCAAGTTATTCCTCACATATCTTGTATGCATTCTGAGCAATTATTCACCATGATGTAAAGGCCAGAATGGAATTTTACCGTCACAGTAATGCTAACAGTGCACTTCCTGACCAAGAGTTTGTTGGTCAGGAAGCGAGACACATCATGGCAACATCACGTGACGACTCTGGGGAAGACCGCTAGTGAGTAGTCGAAACTGTCAGGTATGAACTCTTGGTCTAAACCTGATAACATAATTTACCGGAAGACCAAATTAGGCTGCGTCCCATTTCTCTGTCTTACCCCTTCGTTTTACCCCTACCCCTTGGTTTTGCGCGTTCATGTGAGGTCAGGGGGTGTCCCGATTCTAATTTTGATCAAGGGCTAGAGCCACGACCGAGGGCTACATACCCCTTGAAACAAAGTAAGCGACCAGACTTGGAACGAAGGGGAACGCCTACAAGCTCAGGCAGGTTTTGGGATCAGGATGGCAGAGTCACATCGACCAGCCAAGGAGTCTCATAAATGTATTTTCAGCAGTTGTAATTATCGATTAACAGTTTAGCAGGTTTACAATTATGACGCTTATGTTCTACGTTACTGTTAGTGAACTGTTGTTGTGGTTTTAATTGTAGAGATTAGCCGACGTTATCGTTTTCATCGAACTTTCATGCATAAACAAGTTATTTTCTTCGTCGAGCTGAGGTACGCGATAATCCTTGCCATTTGTTTACGTTTGTTTGCGTCAGTTGTTGTCGCATCTGTAGACGTAGCAGCTCAGGTAGAGGCGAGGGACAATGACGCTAACGGTAATTGAGTGGTGTCCCATTTCTTAGGGGAACATTCGTACCCCGAGCCCTCTCAGCTCTGTATCGAGGGGCAAGACAAAGACATAGATAAAGGGGTAGGGGAAGGAGTAAGACAGAGTAATGGGACGCAGCCTTAATCTCATTGGTCTAGTGCACTTCCTGATTCTCGGACAAAAGAACGCTTTATTATTAAGATGCGTGCTTTATTATTAAATCACGCATACCGTACACAGCTGACTTATTTTTTCCACCTTGTGATGTCATGAACTTATAGCTTTCAAGTCAACAGCTAACTTTTCCCTTTTGTTCAGTGAGGGTGCATGAAGTTCCTGAATTGCTGGAAGTGTTAGTGGTTTAGTGTTTTGTGTTTGAGAGAAGAACTCAACAAAACAGAACTCCACTTATGTTTGTGATAAGGAAACATTATAGCATAGATCAGAGAATAACCAAATATGGGCCTTTTAGCGGTCTATAAGAACGCTGTCCGCATTATTCGTATATCTTACCGTGTCTTTTCTGTGGGGCTTTGAAAACAGCTGTTGTTGAGGCATATGCAGCGTCATTGTTTACACTGGGCTCCCATTACATAAGCTGCTGCTGTGTGGGAATGCGCTGCACAAGCCAACCGCCAATGAGACATACTGTACATGTGAGACAATACAAGCGCCAGGCCAGAGCGCTGCGAGTCTGCCTTTTCTGATCGTTGTCATAATACAAGATCAAGTTTCAGCGTTCGAAATTGAGAAAAGACTTAAATATGACTCAAGAATCACATGCATTTCAGAGCAGATTTGTAAGAGGTTTAAATCACGGAGTTTGCAGGTGTTTTGGATTAAGAGCATAGACCGTGTAAAGAAGTGGACTAAGGGAGTGTGATGTCACCCACAGCGTCCAGTCAAATGAAACTCATCGAGGTTTGCAGTTATAGGGTGAATTTGGAGTTTCTTATTAGGAATAAGACTTAATTTATGGACAAAATAGCAGGTTAACACAATCATTTTAACACTGACATGAGGAGTCTGACAGCAGCAGATACGGCAACGCTTTTTCAATACAAAGTGAACTGGAGCCAGAGTTGATGGAGCCGAAGTGCGCCCATGCTTACTTTCCATTTTGACCGCGCAGGCAAGCGGAATAGCTACGTCCATTTATTCATAGAGTCTATGTCAAAATAAGTCCACTTTGTACTGTCTGCGTCTAATTATAATGTGTTTCATTGCCAGAGAAACAGGAAGTGTGTGGTTTGCATGCTAGTTGTTGTTTGCATAACCGTGACGGCGAAACTGGCTCTCTCTTTAAAAAGACAACTTGACCCAAAATGAGCGGTTTGGTCCGTGAACTCTTTCATCTGTGCTTAGAGGAAATTCCATGCAAAGTTTTATAAATGAGTTTTATAAATGAGACCCCCGACCTGTAACTGTCAACATAAAGCTTCACTTTGAAACTTACAGTGGGAAGAGGAATCACAACTTTGACTCCAATAAGTGTTAATCATAAAATAATAAATTTATTTGGAGTAGGAGTAAAAGTATGCCTCCAGAAGTGACTCTAAAAGGCAGAATTTCTTTAAAGGAGAATTAACGTTTTTTATAATCTGAGCCTTATTTTGGTAATAAAACAAGTTGTTTTACTTACCCATAGCACTTTAGTGTCATTTGGAGCACTTCCGGAGATGTTTTAGTTTAGCAATATCCGTAACGTAAGTTCTCGGGGCATATGTTTGCGGTCTCCAAATAACACAAACTTTAGCACTTTTCAAATCATAGAAGCTCAATGTCTTAGTCTACACTTTCGTTTGAGTCAAAAGTGGCCTGTAATCCGAGATTTATCCATAATTTACAGCTTTGCATTTCATGTTTGGGTCCCGAGAGCTGAGAGCGAAATCAACTGTGACTCCGCACATGCGCACTGGCCTCCTCATCTACTCAAAACTATGGATAAATCTCGGATTACAGGCCACTTTTGACTCAAACGAAAATGTAGACTAAGACATTGAGCTTCTATGATTTGAAAAGTGCTAAAGTTTGTGTTATTTGGAGACCACAAACATGTGCCCTGAGAACTCATGTTACGGATATCGCTAATCTAAAACATCTCCGGAAATGCTCCAAATGACACTAAAGTGCTATGGGTGAGTAAAACAACTTGTTTTATTACTGAATAAAAAAATGATTGTAAAAAAAATGATTGTATTTTTTTTTTTAATTCTCCTTTAAAAGTTCCTCCAGTAAATGTACCCACCACTGATGACAAGATGGGATTCCAAACTTTTAACTCTGGCGAGAGTTCCATCAATCCATTTTCTTCCGCTTATCTGGGGCTGGGTCACGGCGGCAACAGTCTAACAGTCTAACAGGCACTCCCAGACTTCTTTCACCCCAGACACTTCCTCCAGCTCCTCCAGGGGGACCCCAAGGCGTTCTCAGGCCAGCCGAGAGACATAGTCCCTTCAGCGAGTCCTGGGTCTTCCCCGGGGCCTCCTACCGGTGGGACATGCCTGGAACACCTCCCGAAGGAGGCGTCCAGGAGGCATCCGGAACAGATGCCCGAGCCACCTCAGCTGGCTCCTTTCAACATGGAGGAGCAGCAGCTCTACTCCGAGCTCCTCCTGTGTGACTGAGCTCCTCACTCTAAGGGAGCGCCCAGCCACTCTGCGGAGGAAACTCATTTTGGCTGCTTTTACCTTTCGGTCATTACCCAAAGCTCATGACCATAGGTGAGGGGAGGACTTTTAACTCTGGTGAGACTTATGTGAGTGAAACAGGATGACTTCAGGAGTGTTTTTTATTTTTATTTGTTTTTGTATGAGAAAACAACATCATAACATACACTCAAAGTAAAAAAGGTTTTGACATGACATAGATATAGCCCCCCTCCAGAGACCTGCTGGCAAAACTCTCAGGCCTCTGAAAGTCATCCAAAAAAACACTTACCAACTCATCGGCGTGAATAATTAGGACGTTCAGAATGCATCAGGTAAGCGAGGAATAATTTCGGACCACCGCAGACTAGTTCCGTTTATTTTCAGCGCGGTAAAAAACACAGCACGTTTAATCATGCCGTTTTCATCATCACATTTTATTTTTAGATCACAATGGGAAATGATGGAGAGCGGGGAAAATGTTGAAAGTGTTATTCTTTGACACATGAGTCGACGTCGTGAGTGTGTGAGCGGAGGAGGGAAGGGGTGTATATAGGAGTACTTCATGGAGGGGGTACTTCAGGCTAAGAAAGACAGAGTGGGACAGCAGAGGGAGGGAGGGGAAAAGGGGGAAAACAAGGTCCGCTGACACACTGGGATCAGACACGGACATTGTTTCCGTCGGAAAGAATCCCAAGAATGATCCAGAAGAGCCGCGAGTCTCTTCAACGGTCCGAACACACACCCGGGGCCGTCAGCGTGTGCCACCACTGCCAGCGTGGCCAGCGCACTCAGAATGGATGCACAGTTAAATCAAAATCAAGTTAAAATAAGTCTTGCGTTATGCATTTGTACCACCGTCAGTCAGTGGGAACTCTAACGCGAACTCCCGTGCGTTATTTTTGTATTTATTCTTTGCCGTGACGTCATTCTGGGGGGGTTCTATGTCCATCTCTAATGGTGTAATGTTTAGGAGTTACCATGGAGATGCATTGTTAGCAAACATTGTCAAAAAGTGTTTAGAATGTTTGAAAACTGAAGAAAAAAAAAACACAGAATGGACTTAAAGGAACGCACCATGGAACTTTTTGGTTGGGGGTCCATCACCTGGTTGTCACTTCTCTGCCTGGAATGTTCCGCAGTATGATATTAAACAACTCTACCTTACATTTATTCAATTACAGGTGGTTTTATAGCTCAAAAATATCTAGAAAAACAGGCATTCTGACTGTGAGCGGGGTCGCCTCTCCACAGATCTGACCTGTAACTTGGTCTGGTTTGGTCTCCATGAAGATAGAAAGGTTTAATGCCATACTGTGAAACATTCCAGACAAAGCAATAACATCTCCATGGAGAAAAGCATTAGAAGGACCCTCCACCAGAAAAGTTACACAATGCAGCTTTAAACAACGCAACTTGCAATTGAACTGAAGCAATTACAAGCGATTAAAATGAGGTTAAAAGCAATACAGTTGGTGAAGGCAACTTTACTTTGGTGAAGGTGCAAGAACTTTGGTGCTGAGTACAACTTTTATGGTGGATGGGTCCGTCACCTTCTTGTCTCTGTGCTTTGCTAGAAATGTTCCACAGTATAGCATAATAAACCATTAGTGAAGATCCTATTACATGTGTTTTTATGTCTCCCTCTCCACAGATCTGGGGTCTTATCTACAGTATATTACAAATATGACTTTCCACTTTAAGTTTGTGATCTATAAAAAGACAACTTGACCCGAAAATGAGTGGCTTGGTCCATGAACGCTGAACTTTGTGCATCTGTGCTCAGAGAAAATTCCATGCAAAGTTTTATAAATGAGACCCATGACCTGTAGCTGTCAACTGAAAATTTATGTCACTTAGAATAGAATAGAATGCCTTTTATCATCACTATTTATATGTACAATTTACATTATATTTACTCAGAATGAGATCAAAAGAGTTGCAGACTTACTCACAGTGGGAAGGGGAATCACAACTTTGACTCAAGTAAGACTTACTTAAAGGGATAATGCATTTTTATTTTTTTTTATTTTTTTATGTGAATCTGTATGGTGTCCCCTTCAGCAGTGTCGTCCATTAACACTGACTTACCGCTGACAGTGTCCTCTGAGCCGAGTTCTGCTCTGGTTTTGTAACTCACGAAAGTAGTTCCAGTAAGTTAGCAGGGACAGTGAAAAAAGCCTGTTTTCTTCTCAAAACAATATTTATCCAAAAAGTGATATATTTGCGTCACAGAACAGTTGTCCGTGAAAAATTCAGCAGTCGGAATCGCTTGTATTATTATTATTATTAGCCTGTTCACTTGTAAACATCCACTTACAAGTGAACAGGCTAATAATAATAATAGGCGCGCAGTGATACAACGTGAGAGAAAATAGGACCAAGCGATTCCAACTGCTGAATTTTTCGTGGACAACTGTTTTGTGACGCAAATATATCACTTTTTGGACAAATATTGTTTTGAGAAGAAAAACAAGCTTTTTTCACTGTCCCTGCTAACTTACCGGAACTACTTTCGTGAGCTACAGAACCGGAGCAGAACTCGGCTCAGAGGACACTGTCAGGGGTAAGTCAGTGTTAATGGACGACACTGCTGAAGGGGACGCCATACAGATTCACATAAAAAAACAAAAAAAACAACGCACCCTTTGATAAAAGGAGAAATTCAATTTGTCAACTGGACAAAGTTTGTTTGGTCGAAAACGTTTCGCCGCTCATCCGAGAGGCTTCGTCAGTTCTGGTTAGAGTGCTGGTTAGACACTGCTTATATCTAGCTGCAGGGAGGAGCTCACTACACTGAAATTAAGCTCCTGCCTGCAGCTAGATATAAGCAGTGTCTAACCAGCACTCGAACCAGAACTGACGAAGCCTCTCAGATGAGCGGCAAAACGTTTTCGACCAAACAAACTTTGTCCAGTTGACAAATTGAATTTCTCCTTTTATCATGGATTCTACCTGGACGGCTGAGGGATTCTTCACGCACTATCCCTTTAAATAAAAAAATATTAGCAGTGGGAGTAAAAGTATGCCTCCAGAAATACCTCTAAAAAGAACACTTTCTTTAAAAGTTACTCAAGTAAATGTAGCTGAGTGGTGAGCGGTGTTGGTGTTTGGAAAAGGGAAGAGGGGGCAGATAACATAAGATAACTCTTCTTTCTGCTCCCTTTCATTCAATATTTTGTATTGTTATCACAAATGTTGATGTCTTTTTATACTTTATGAATGAAATAAACAAAAAAAATAAAAAAATAAAAATAAAAATACCCACCTCTGATGACATCTCAAGACGGGATCAGGCATTTTTTCCACACTTTTAACTCCGGCGTGAGTTATGTGAGTGAAACAGAACTCCAGGAGTGTTTTTTTTAACTACATCATAACATGAACTCAAAGTAAAAAAGGGTTTGACATGATCTAGATATCTCCACTCCACAGACGTGCTGACTCCACAGGTCCTCTTCAGCACAGGCATGTTTCCACTGCTCCACTTTAAAGGCCCTATATTATGCAGCTTTGACACTCATGAGCTTTAAGTCATGTTATAATACTGCCTCATCAAAAACAGACCTGGAGCTGTGTTTTCTTTCATTCACACATGTTTGAGTAACTATTATTACTTGTTTGTCTACATCTCCAAAGTTCTAAATCAGAGGTGTCAAACATGCGGCCCGGGGGCCAGATCCGGCCCTCCAAGACCTTTAATCTGGCCCTCCGCTGATTTTCTATTAAAATATTTTAATTATATTTTAATTTTTTTAATTTAATTTAAATATTGGTAATTTTCTGTGCCGATTTTCAGGCACAAATGAAGACTTACCTCTTTCCAAACGCTCTTAAAGGACCATCGTTTTGACTGTTGACCGTGACACCCTCTTCAGCAAAATGTCAAGAATGAGAGAAGTGGACACCAAGTGCAGGATTTTCCAAGAAAAATTGACTAATTCCTATATTTTTCACGGAGGTGATTGGGAAACCTTTATGCTCGGTGTGTTTGCAATAAGTGGCGGTGCTCAAGGAATATATTCTTAAACGCCAATACGAGACACGGCATTTCGAAGAATACAATAACTTGAACAGAGAATTGAGAAGACAGAAGATAATAAATGAATTATTGGTGGGACTGAAGAAACAGCAGTCTGTAATAGATTTGTGTTTCTCTGCACAAATATTTGGACTTATTGCTATTTTTGAGGTATATAGTGTATATCATGAGTTTTCTGATCCGGCCCTTTTGGGATCAAAGTAGGTTGGATACGGCCCCCGGACCAAAATGAGTTTGACACCCCTGATCTAAATGCTCTATTCCACCTTTTGATGTCCTGGGTTAGGGTTAAGAGCACTACAGGAGTGTTATTTGAATGAGAAAACAACATCGTAAGATATCTCCACTCCAGAGACGTGCTGACTCCCCAGGTCCTCTGTAGCACAGATGTGTTTTCATTGATCCACTTTAAGTACAAGAGCTCTATGACCTATGACCTATGACCTTACATTTACTGACCTGACCTTTGCTGTTTCCACGTCCTGATAAGAGCACTGTCAGATAAGCCATTTCTGTGAATAAGTAGTGATTTTTGACCTGGGAAATAATTAAAGGTGCATTGTACAACTTATCTGGTGGAGCGTCCGTCAAATGCTTTTCTCCATGGAGATGTTATTGTTTCATCTGGAATGTTTCACAGTACGGCATTAAACCTTTCTATCTTCATGGAGACCAAACTAGACCAAGGTTACGTTTATATATCATGACGGTCTGAACAGAAGACGCAAAAGTGGCGTTGCGTCTTCACTTTTTATTTCACATTTAGATTAGCGTTTTCGGGAGGAAATCTGTGTGCATACAGTGACGCAAAAGTATGTGGAATTGGATTGGGTATGCATGCCAGGCGGCTATGTGGCGCTGTGATACATTATCACTATGTTCGCGAACATGTGTAGAATCTTCCTTCTTCTCATCTGCGCCACGAAAAGCAAAACAAAATATGGCTAAATAAATTCGTGTGGTCAAACGAAGAAGTTCAACTATTGCTTCAGACCACGTTAGACTACAATGCAACAAAGGCGCAACAAGGTGTGGACTGGGAGTCCTGCCAAACAAAGTACACTGATATATGGACCGATGTGACGTAAACGCGAACGCCACGTCAGCAGATTTGACCAGAGTTTTGCGTCTTGGGCAGTGTAGACGAAAACGCTACGGCGGAGCGTATTCAAGTTTTCCACTTTGGAGGGTGGTTTCATTTTTTTGCGTTTTTAAGCCCCCAAAACGCTGTCACCGTCTAAACAAAAGGCACTTCTGATAAAATATTTTGTCGTTTTTACCCGTAAGCGTTTTCGTGTAAACAGGCCCCAAGTTACAGGTCAGATCTGTGGAGAGGCGACCCCACTCACAATCAGATTGTTCTTTTTCTAAGTATTTTTGAGCAATAAAACCATCTATAATTTAATAAATATGAAGTAGAACTGTTTAATGTCATAATGCGGAACATTTCCAGGCAGAGCAATGACGTATCCATAGAAACAAGCAGGTGATGGGGCCCCCAACCAAAAAGTTACTTATGGCAGCACACAACACATCTATAGTTATGTACTTATTCCAGGAAGATGATTTTTTCCTATTGTCTATCCAAAGATTCCAAGTAAGATTCTCCGGGGACATTCATGGAAAACATTCATTGTGATTCCAGCATTTTGTGGAGACGTGTGTGTGTGGAAATTTTCCCTGTCAAAGCGCTTAAAGGGCTCATATTACATGATTTTCTGATCTGTTTATAATGTTTCCTCATCACAAACGGACCTGGAGTTGTGCTTTGTTTCCTTCACATGTTTAACACACAAACCTGCAATTTTAGGCTGAGTTCTTCTCTTAAACAGAAAACCACCTTGTGATGTGGTAATACAGGAAGCGCTCCACTGTGTTTTTAAACTCCATGCAGCTTCATTGGAATCATTTGGATGGACAAGAAGATGACACCTTCAGACCAACTTAGAGGTCAGATCCCTTCCTTACAGCAACAATTTATTGCAGACAACAGAAAAGTTACATGTGGTATTTTTAAGGTAGGCCCATAGTAGTTATTTGTAATGACAAGTAAATGAGTGCACTGCTCTTCATCGCCACTCGACTTAAAGGAGAATTAACGTTTTTTACAATCTGAGCCTTATTTCGGTAATAAAACAAGCTGTTTTACTCACCAATAGTACTTTGGTGTCATTCGGAGATGTTTTAGTTTAGCGATATCCGTAACGTGAGTTCTCGGGGCAAATGTTTGCGGTCTCCAAATAACACAAACTTTAGCACTTTTCAAATCATAGAAGCTCAATGTCTTAGTCTACACTTTCGTTTGAGTCAAAAGTGGCCTGTAATCTGAGATTTATCCATAATTTACATCTTTGCGTTTCATGTTTGGGTCCCGAGAGCTGAGAGCGAAATAAGATGTGACTCCGCACATGCGCACTGGCGTCCTCATCTACTTGAAACTATGGATAAATCTCGGATTACAGGCCACTTTTGACTCAAACGAAAATGTAGACTAAGACATTGAGCTTCTATGATTTGAAAAGTGCTAAAGTTTGTGTTTGGAGACCGCAAAAATTTGCCCCGAGAACTCACGTTACGGATATCACTAAACTAAAACATCTCCGGAAGTGCTCCATATGACACCAAAGTGCTATGGGTGAGTAAAACAACTTGTTTTATTACCGAAATAAGGCTCAGATTGTAAAAACAAACAAACGTTAATTGTCCTTTAAAGGTCTTATATTATGTAAAATGGACATTCTTATGTTAGAATGTGTTACATTCAGAAAATTAATTTTGTTTTCTTAAAGGTACAGTGTGTAGGATTCGTGGCGCATAGGTGGACAGTAGCTATTCCACTTCCTCTTTTGGCTACGGCAGACCTCGAGGGTCACCCGGGCCGGCGCCGTAACGCAGACAGCTTGCGTAGCCGCGCGCACCCGGCGCTGTGCGAGCTCTCGCCGACAACTACGGTATAAATAAAACGCATGAAAAACGCATGAAAACACACATTCCTGATCGTGTAGCATGACACTCTACACATCAAATGAAACCTTACAGTCTCCTCTTTTTGACTATGCAATTCATTTCCCTGCACAACAATCACTCCCCGAGCACATGGAGCTTTTATACAGAAAAGCACAAAACGAGGTTTGTTACTTAGCTTACCTTTGAAGGCTCTGGACAGGTCAAACTCTGTATTTCACCATAAACTTGCTCTCAATCTGTCCGTAAGGATCCAGCAAATAAAATCCAGTAAAACAATTTAGTCCAAAACACGTGTTATTACGACGTGTGATACAGCAGCCTGTCTTGTTTACCAAAAAACCACGAGGCTCCCCCCTCCCCCCTCCCCTTCCCTTTCTCTCCTTCTCTCCTTCGCTCCCACATGCAGCGCGGCTGAGCAGGCGCTAACAGGAGCCTAGGCAAAGGATGAGCCCAAATGTCCTTCTGCGGCTCTCGTATTCAAAATGGCTGCCTCTAATATGGGGAAGATCCCCCTTTTATGTGACTATATCTAAGTCCAAAAGAATACTTTGATTTCATGATGGAAGTGAAAAGGCTTGGAAAACACTGTATTTTTGAATGGGTATCTTCAATTTATGTAATTAATGGGTAAAAATCTTACACACTGTCCCTTTAAATAGAAACTTTGTGTTTTCTTCTATGAGACTAAATGGCTTATTTACCGGACCTGGTGGTAGCACTTTCGCCTTCATCAGAGGTGTCAGTGCTGTGATGTGTCTCTGATCAGCATACATGAACACAGACAGTGGCTCCCTCTTTTCTGCATCACTCGAGGAAAAACTAAAACTAAAACACAACACGTGGCCCCCACTTTTCCTCTCTGCCCCCCCTCAGCCCCCTGTCACCCACTAAGGACACTGTGAACTATGATGCACTACCTCACTTTTTCACTTATATGGACAATCAAATTGTTTACTTCATATATTTTGGCACTACCTCACTTTTCATCTGTAATCTCTGTTTTGTCTATTGTGTTTTTTTTGTCTATGTTTACCTGAGTGTTTGCACATTTTTGTCTTGTTTGCACATTTTTTGCCTTGTCTATTGTTTTTTTTGTGTGTGTGTCTAGTCCAGTATGTCTTTACATTTCGTTTTTTTGTTTTTTTACTTGAATGTTTTACTTGAATGTTTACACTGAGGTGGGAGAGGACAGGAATTTCATCTGGGCTATATATTCTTGTATGTATATGCACATGTGACAATAAAGAGAAATTGAATTGAATTGAATTAAATTGTTCAGACGTGGTCATTTTGACGGATTCGGCAGATCTATCAGACTGAGCACATCTACCGAAAAGAAAACCTAAAGTCTGCAATATCTGAATCAAAATCATGTCATGGACTGGGACAGAGCTAAAATAGTAGGAACAGAGGAGCACAAATGCAAAAGATGGATACAAGAAGCTATTGAAATCAGGAAGCGGGAGGCACAGACCATCAACAGAGACGAGGGGGCGTTTACCCTGGTGCACACATGGGACGCACTTCTCCAGAGACCACCACGTGACGGGAGGCGTGGTCAGTTTCAAGGATCTGACAGATCTATCAGACCGACCACACCTACCGTCACGTGTGGTCTCTGGAGAAGAAAACGAAGGTGGAAGGGCTGCCCTAAAACATGCCGAGTAAATAAGATGATTAGCTTTAGAATGCCATTATTTCATTTTGTTTAATCAATTGTTTGACTAAACCTTTATGGTTAATCTGTCTACATCTCAGAATCACAGCATTTGTGTGTTAAACATATGCAAAGGAAACGAAACGTAACTCCATGTATGTCTGTGATGAGGAAACAACATTATAAACATATCAGAAAATCATATAATATTGGTCTTTTAACCTCAATGGCCACCACACCCTTCTCCAGATTGACAACATAAATATAAAGTGACAAAAAATGTTCAATTTCATTCCAGAATCTCATATTTGATCTAATTCTGTAGTTCAAATGATATGAAATAACCAATACACATGTAGTTTTTTTTTAAATGTAGGCTACACTTTGCACTAAATCTATAACTGCATTTACAAGAAGATAAAGAGCTCTGCACCGAAACACTCAAAGACAGGAAGCAGCATGCGGCCTGGTTTGAAACGCCGCTGGTGACATTGGTTAGAGCTGTAGCTGTGTGAGTATCAGGGCAGGAAGTGAGAGCAGGTGAGGCTGCGCACAGTCGGGTAGCAAATGTTTATTTACAGTTTCACAAAGAGCTCGACATACATAGAAAAACAAAACAAAAAAAAACAAGATGGTGGCGGCGCGTCTCCCTGAGCTTTACACAAACATGGAACCTGAAGGCAGACGCGAGGAAGACGATGTTTGGTGCCCTTTTGGTATAAGATAAGATAAGATAAGATAAGATAAGACTTTATTGATCTCACACAGGAGAAATTTACTTGTCACAGTAGCTCCAGGTAGGGACAGTTTGAACAAGAAGACAAGTGCATGCAGGCAAAAAAGGCATAAAGATAGTATCTAGTGACCTACATCGTACCTTAACCTCCTGAGACCCGACCCATTCGCTTGTGTCCTTTATAGTGCACATTGAGTTAACCGGTCTATCTTTTAAGTGTTTTGAGATTCACTCTAGTTTGTGGCTAAATAAATAAATACATAAATACAGTGGTACCTCACCTTACGAAATTAATTCGTTCCAGAAGTGGTTTCGTAACGTGAATTTTTCGTAAGTTGAGTAGCTATTTCAATGGAAAAAGCCTGATTCGTTCCAAAGCCCCGTTCCAAGTTTTTTTTTAAATAGTGTAACTTTTTTTTATAGTGTAAGACTGTGTTCTGCATCCTGAGCCAGGACTAAACGTGGAATAAACCAGGTCTAGACCAAGGTCTAAACCTGGACTGGACCAGGACTAAACCTGGACTAAACCAGGACTGGACCAGGTGGATTAAAGCGCCGCGTGCGGGTCTATTTCCTGGTTTCGTGCTAGCTCTGCCGGTGTACCTCACGAGTCACGGGCAGCGAGGAGGGGAGGGGAAGTGCCTCCCCGCACGCGGTCCGAGCTCATGAATGAACGCATGCAAGAGCCGCGGTGGTTTAATCCTTGTTTATACCTGGTTTAGAGGAGGCACGGTTTGAGCACGGGTCTTGTGCTTGCAGCCCCGCGCCGGGTCATGCTGCGCTATCACACACGTGTCCGCGCGCACACTTGTCCGCCCCCCCCCCCCCTTCCCCCCACGCTTCACTATTAATACATTTTGTTGAAAATCTATGAAAGTTTGAGTGTTTAAACGAGAGACAAATGTGAGAAAAGTTTAAATCCAGTCTGAGAAAAGCGTATAATGTGTGTGGCTGAGCGCGCATTATTTAAATTTTTGAGATTTTGCGTTTCGTAACTTGAATTTTCTTTCGTATCTAGAGACCAAAATTTAACGTGAAGGCGTTTCGTAACTTGGAATTTTCGTTTGTTGGGTCTTTCGTAAGGTGAGGTACCACTGTACATAAATAAATAAGAAATTAAAAGGGAGTCTAAAAACTTTTGAGGTGAAGAAGCTTGTCAGAGATGTTTTTGTTAGGTTGTTAACTTGACATGGATTTAACACTATTACTATTTCTGTTACAGAGAACAAGTTACAACATTATTATGATCCGGCACAAGGACTCTTCCGTCTGTTACCCCCTGGTAGACGATACAGGAGCCTGCCAGCACGCACAAAAAGACTCAAAGACAGCTATTACCCCCAAGCTGTCAGACTACTGAACTCTGGGTAATACTCCAAATAATACTGAACTCTCAATAATACTGCACTAAACTACCTTTCATTATGCATAATTATGTTTACTGCTGCTGCTCTGTATGAATGTATCATGTTTGTCACTACCTCACTGTAAACTACTGTTACCTGTGCAATAAGCTGTGCAATAACCCATGTGCAATATATTATGTGCAATACGAAATCCACATGCAACACTTATACTACACCATATTATGTGCAGTCTGTGAAATACTCTACTTACACCTTATTTATTCCTACCTGTACATTGTACTTTGTATTTTTATTGCATTTTATTACATATTTTTATTATATTGTTTACTTCTTCCCCTGCACTTTTTGCAACACTTTTTTAACATGTACTATTACTGCATGTTATTAGTTACTGCATGTTATTATTATCTTAATGAGTCAACGGTTCCTCTGATCCTAAACATTTCATTGCATTGTTGACCCTGTGTTGATTCTGCATATGACAAATAAACAATCTTGAATTCTTGAATCTTATAAAAATAAAATTAATGAAATGTAAATGCTAAGGTGTTCGTTTACCTACAAATACAGCATTTTATAATAATAATAATAATAATAATAATAATAATAATAATAATAATAATAATAGTAATAATAATTTAGATACATTTTTTTTTCTTCGGGTCCCAGGAGGTTAAAGCTAAACTTGTCTTATTTAAAGGGCTCATGTTATGCTATTGTGTGATCTGTTATGTTGTTTTCTCCTCACAAAAATACCTGGCGTTGTGTTTTTTCATTCACACCTGGATATTTAGGCTTGAAATTTAATCTTAAAACAGAAAAAAA
This sequence comes from Paratrypauchen microcephalus, assembly GCA_036785185.1. Taxonomy (NCBI): domain Eukaryota; kingdom Metazoa; phylum Chordata; class Actinopteri; order Gobiiformes; family Gobiidae; genus Paratrypauchen; species Paratrypauchen microcephalus. The sequence goes on from JAVJIX010000017.1 coordinate 609,853, forward strand.
ACACTGTTCCACCTTGTGATGTCATGTCAACATGTGTTTTTAAACTCCATACACCTTCATTAAAAACATTTGGATAAGTCATTTAAAAAAAAAGACCTGGAATCACCAATCTCTATTGAACTAAAGGAGCTGTTAACTTGAAAACTACCACTTCATGACATCACAAGGTGGAACAGAGCATTTTGAGGTTTGACGCTGTAGACAGATTGTTAAAAAAGGATTACTCAAACGTGTGTGAGTGAAAAAAACACAACTCCAGGTCTGTTTTTGAGGACACAACAGCATTTTAACATGGCTTAAAGCTCATAAGAGTCAATTTTGAGCAATATGGTACTTTTAAATACACTATAGGAGATAAAAGGAGAAATTCAATTTGTCAACTGGACAGAGTTTGTTTGGTCGAAAACGTTTCGCCACTTATCCGAGAGCTTTTTTTCAGGGTAGGTAGCTCCTCCCTGCAGCTAGATATAAACAGGGTCTAACCAGCATGAGAACCAGAGCTGACGAAGCCTCTCGGATGAGCGGCGAAACGTTTTCGACCAAACAAACTTTGTCCAGTTGACAAATTGAATTTCTCCTTTTATCATGGATTCTACCTGGACGACTGAGGGACTCTTCATGCACACTATAGGAGTTTCATTCATTTTCTGGGTTTGCGTTGGACATCAGTGATCACACATGGAGCCCTCACATGATCTAATACAGTCTGTTCGAAGATTTTCACCATTTCGCTAACATGAACATGAACGCCAGCTGCCTTTCCCAACTGTTATCTTAAAACGACAATGTTATCTGAAATCTATGCTTTCTTTTGTGAAATAGGTTCATAAGTTAAGTTATTTTGGCCTATATCATCAGAGGTATAATACTCCCTACAGTGGAAGCAGAGGCAGACTGCACTAGATCAGTGTTAAGGGTTCATGTCTTCGTGTGCTGGTTCCTGGACTGATGTAAACAAAGTTCTCCTGTGTCATGCCTCCTCTCTTCAACTCTCGGACTATGATGAATTCTACAACAAATATCATCTGTAAATAAATCCCATTTTTTTGAATAAATAATTGCTTTCTATCTACACTTGAGCAGTTTGGCTGAAGGTATGAAGTGGGCATCCGCTACGAGAAGTGCAGTGTCACGCAGCCCTAAAGCCATATACTGGGGAGGTGCATGTTTGAGACCACTGCATTTTTTTTTCTGAAATCAGCATAATGTGATCTTGTTTCTTTGCACTGTTTGAGGCAGGAAAACATGTATATTTTTTGTCATTTTCTGCAAATAAATGCTCTAAACCAGTGTTTCCCAACCAGGGGCACAAGTACCCCTAGGGGTACGCGAGCACACTGCAGGGAGTACTCGGCAGTGTCGCTGCCAGGCACAGAAGGAGATTTTTTTTGAATTTTTAAATTCTAATTTGAATAAATTTGAGTTAAAGAAAAGAGAGAAAACGCCTGAGAATTAAATTTTCAAATTAAGGAGATGAAATAAAATGATTTTCATTTAATAATCTGTTGTGTCACGTTCTAGTTTTGGAGAATTATCAACACGTATGAGTCGGGGGTATTCGAGGTATGACAAAAAGGCTCAGGGGGTACATAAGACAAAAAAGGTTGGGAAACACTGCTCTAAACCATAATATTTTATTTGGAATTTGGGGGAAATGTTGTCAGTAGTTTATAGATTCAAACAAAAATGTTCCTTTTGCCCAAACACATACACTACACTGACAAAAGTATTAGGACGATTGAGTATTTCTGAACTTTCATAAATAATGATAACAAGACGTATTGGTAATGACAACAAATCAATTTATTGATATATTAAAGCAAATTTCATCATGTTTAAAGGCATATTATTGCAAAAAATGGGGACTCATCGCAGTATAGGTCTAACTCAGGTCTAAACCAGGACTAGACTAGGACTATTGTACTAATACTTTTGTCAGGCACTGTACCTAGAAGTAGTAAACTCAGAAAAACTGATGATTTTGCAGTGGTCTCTTATTTTTTTTCCAGAGCTGTTCCGCAGTTTCATTTCAGTAGAATTTACCTAGAACACTTTATTCGATTTTCTTCATTGTTAACATTTTGGTAGCAGTTTTTATAATATGCAATACAGGTCGCAAGTTGCAACAAAAATCCTGTTGTACACTATTTCTTTAGGGTTATTATTATTATTATTAACACTTCTTACAATCGCACATATACAGCTTATTGTGTGAGCTCCACATGATGTTTCTGTGTCCAATTATTAAGCATTTTATTGTCCAGTAATCAGGAAGTGTAGGTGTAGTTAGCGTTGCCATGCCACTGTGGACGCAGAGGTGTGAAAAGAGGTGTGAAAAGAGGTGTAAAAAGTGCTCATAACCTCAATGTGGTTAATAAGTAGGATGCTCAGACTAAATAAAGGTAGTGTGGAAACAGCACCATTCATGCTTCTCCAAATTCATATTAGAATTCTGTTACCCAAACTATATAAAAGTTATTAAAAAGACAAAACTAGGGATGGGACAAGATCTCGTATCACAAGATCTCGTGAGACAAAATTGCCACAAGATCATGAATACATGTGGAAAATGATCTAAAGTGACATTTTTTACATTTTCCTTGGATAAAAATGGGGTTCAACTTTCTCTCGAGAAGCTGTAATTCCAAAAAGGAGTGCTACAATGACAGCAAAACTTTAATATTGTGAACTGAATGACATAGATCAGGGGTGTCAAACATGCGGCCCAGGGGCCAGATGCGGCCCTCCAAGACCTTTAATGTGGCCCTCTGCTGATTTTATATTAAAATATTTGAGTTATATTTTAATTTTCTATTAAAATATTGTTAATTTTCTGTGGCTCTTTTCGTGCAGTTTAGCATAACAGCATCTCCAGCTCCTCTGTGCGTGGCCCCTCCCACCAGAGCAGCACAAATGAAGACTTGCCTCTTTCCAAACGCTCTTAAAGGACCATCGTTTTGACTGTTGACCGTGACACCCTCATCAGCAAAATGTCAAAAATGAGAAAAGTGGACGCCGAGTGCAGGATTTTCCAAGAAAAATTGACTAACTCCTATTTGTTCCTGGAGGTGAATGGTAAACCTGTACGCTTGGTGTGTTTGCAACAAGTGGCGGTGCTCAAGGAATATAATCTTGTACGCCACTACGAGACACGACATTTCGAACAATACAATAACTTGAATGGAGAATTGAGAAGACAGAAGATAAACGAATTATTCCTGGGACTGAAGAAACAGCAGTCTGTAATAGATTTGCATTTCTCTGGACAAATATTTGGATTTATTGCCATTTGTGGAGTATATATGCCATGAGTTTTCTGGCATAGATCATTTATTAAAAATTATACCAAAATCTCATATTATGTCTCGTCTTGTAGAAATTGTGTCTCGTCTTATCCCACATGCTGGTTAATATTACCGTTTCAGAGATACTGCCCACTCATATATTATGACAATAGAAAATGTTTGCAAAAAGGAAGACTTTTATTTTTAATACAAACCACCCAGAGGAAATCATGCTACTTTTTCTAATAATACAAAGAACTACAAATATTTACAGATATTCTTCATGGAGTCTGTACATTGCAATTTTTTTTTCTTTTTACAATTTTCATAACCGTCCCACCCCCCCAAAACAAAAAAAAAAGAAAGAAATGAACATTTTTTCACCAATTCACTCACAACATTGCCAGACCTTTTAAAATACACATAGGTAGAATATGCTGGTATGCCTTCTTCTCAATTAACATTTGTGGAAGTTATTGAACACAAGGCCACAAATCAGACAATTATTGCAAGTGAAATGGATAATATTTAACATGAAAAAATGACTAACAAGACAATTCACAAAACGGTTACAAGACGGAATTTAAAACAGCAGTTACAGAGATACGCTTCACCAAAAGACAAATCTGCGCAAGGTAGACAGAAAATTATGGAAATTATTGTATTTTGACAATAAATGTTTTAGTAGAAATGATTCCCAATTGTTAAAATAAATCAGAGAAAACAAAGATGCACCGTTTGTCGTAAAAATGCACTATGTAACTTTTCTAGTCTGCCAACTGCTTATGACCATGGAAAAGTAGCTGTAGAGTACAGTGATCCCTCGCAGTTCACTGTTCACGGCCTCGCTGTTTTGAGTTTTTTTTTTTTCCCCAATTTTTTTTTATAGCGCAACATTTTTTTAATAGTGTAACATTGTGTTCTGCGTCCTGATTGGCTAAGAGACTGTAGACCTTTGCCGATTGATAGATGAGGGACACGGGGGGACCGGAACTAGACCGGGACTAGGCCAGGACTAGGCAAGGTCTAAACCTGGACTAAACCTGGACTGGTCCTGGACTAAACCAGGTCTGGACCAGGTCTAGGCCTGGACTAAACCGGGACTAGACAAGGATTAAACCACCACGTGCCGCTCTTTGCTGGTTTCGTGCGGCTGGTTTGTGGCTCGGGCTGAGAGGACGCGGTCCGGGCGCCGCAGTTCGATCTCGTGCTCGCGGCCTCGCGCCGGTCGTGCTGCTCTGTCACAGATTTGACCACGATGAGGGGTGCACGTGTCGCGCACTTCTCCAAGGGGTTGGTGCGCATTGCGTTCCGGGACGTGGCAGTGCCGTTGGATGAGCGCGGTGCTTCCTGCGGATCCAGTGACTCATGTCTCTGCTCCCCTCGCATGTCCAGCGGGGCCCCCCACGCTTCACTATTAATACATTTTGTTGAAAATCTATGAAAGTTTGAGTGTTTAAATGAGAGAGAAATGTGAGAAAAGGTTAATTCCAGTCTAAGAAAAGCGTATTATGTGTGTGGTGAGGCATTTACAGCCTTAAAACATGTAGAATAATTGTAAAATATAAAGTTGTCCTACTTCGCGGATTTCTCTTATTGCGGGTTATTTCTGGAACCTAACCCCCGCGATAAACGAGGGGTTACTGTACTCGAAAGTTGACGGTTCAAATCCCGCTCACCATAAACGTCGCTGGTAGAGGTTGGTGGCGCCACTCCAGCTCCCATAGACGAATGCTGCTGTTGTCTCCTTGGGCAAGACACTTAACCCACCTCACCCCCTAATGTGTGTGTGAATGGGCGACTAGTTCCATGTTACCATGGGTTTGTCTGGAATGTTCCACAGTATGACATTAAACCTCTCCAGTATGACCATAAACCACAATAGGTACATTAAACTTCTCCATGAAGACAAGCAAAGGCCAACTTGCAGGTCAGGTCTATGGAGACCCAGCTCTTAGCAATAATTAATGATTTTCAAGACAATAAGATCCCCTGTAATTGAATAAATGCAAATTATATACACTTTAAAAATAAAAATACTGTGATTACGTAACATTAAAAAGGTGCAACTTTTCTGGTGGAGGGTCGCCTCTCCACAGACTTGACCTGTAAATTGGCTTCTGCTCGTCTCCATGGAGGAGTTTTATGTCCAGGCGGCACGAGGCTAGCAAGAAGGTTCCGGGTTCGATCCCCGGGTCACCCGGGCCTTTCTGTGTGGAGTTTGCATGCTCTCTCCGTGTCTGGATGGGTTTCCTCCGGGCACTCCGGGCACTCCGGGCACTCCGGGCACTCCGGGCACTCCGGGCACTCCGGTCCCCCCCCCCCCCAATCAACCCAAAACATGCTCCAGGTAAAATCCAGCTTAGGTCCTGACCAAGCCTAGCAATAAGATCATGGAGATGAGCTGCCCACTCAGCTCATCTCCTCTCCATGCTCCTTCCCTACGGGGGATAAATCTTCTTCTTCTACTGTGGTTTAATGTCATACTGGAGAAGTTTAATGTCATACTGTGGAACATTCCAGAACGCAAGATTATTTAAGCAATAGAAACGCCTAGAACTAAAAAGCCATACTGTGGGACATTTTAGGGAAACCGATAACAATCCATGGATACAGGCATGTAATGACACACCAGAAAAGTTACACAGTGCATCTTAATTTAAAAATATGATTTAATAAGACCAAATCGAATTATTTTGTTCCGCTTCCATTATATTCCTTCATTCATTAGGCTTTGTAGGGCATCAATATATACACATAACCACTTAACTTTTTAGACCGAACAAAGCACAAAATGGTCCCTTCGTTTAACAGCTTACATAATCTAGCATCTGTGTTTATCCAACTGCCCGTCTCTACCCCGATAGAATCTACGGTCAGTACGAACGTGCAGAAATCAAAGCCTTTGGGACCAACCGCAATAAAGGAGGACACAAAGCAGCCTTATCCCAGCAGCGAGGGTTTGTCCATGGGGTAAAGAGCTGCGGATACCCCCACCCAGCCCGAAAAAGAAAAATTCCTGTCGACAAAGTGGAAGGCTAAGGAAGAGCAAAATGGCTTCTCCTCAAGGCAGCTGAGTTACCGTGCCAAATTAAAACGTTATTGCTTATGTTGTTGACGTGCTACGGAAATAAAAGTTGTCCAGAATCTTGCGAAAACAAGAAATGGTCCATCCAAGAAAGTTCATTTTTGTTGGGGGGAAAAAAAAAAAAAAAGTTCAAACCAGTGTCTTTAAATTCCATCGATGACAGAACGCTGAGGAAATATTGCTGGAAGAATTGGTCTGGTGATAGAACGTCACTTTGGGTTGGAGTCTACCGTGATGGCGGCCGGTTGGGAGGAGTGGACGGGAGGCCTAGTGCTGGGGGATTTGCGTGGCTTGTCCGTTTTGCAGGTTGCCGTTGTTGTGCGCGTGTTCTTCCTCGTCTTCTTCGTCGTCTTCTTCCTCGCTGACCAGGAACTCCTCCGGGGGCCATCGCAGCTCCCCGCTCTCCACCTCCCCCTCTGTGGGCTCCACCACGATGGAGGGCAGCCGGTCCTTCAGCTTACAGCAGCGCTCGAAGTCTGACGGGTCCGGGAAGATCTGCGGACAGAAGAAGACACGAGGCGGTTAAGATTAGTGATGAAGAAGTGGGTGAATAAGCATCAGCAGTTGGGACAAAACCAGTGATTTTTGTTTAGATTCAATATCAATTCTATTGGAATCTCATTATCAATCCAATATCGACTATGGGTATATGTGATGTTTCATGGTGTTTATTGTCCCGTTTATCAGGTCTTTTTATGTTCACTGTGGGCCTAGGGGGCGCTGCAATTTCAAATCCTGTGCGTGCAACCTGTACATATGGTTTTTGACAATAAAGCGGACTTTGAACTTTGATATTGGCGACCCAGCGGCTGAGTGACTAGCACCCACGCCTCACAGCACGATGGTTCTAGGTTCGACGTTCAGGTCTTTCGGTGTAAGGGTGGGTTTCCTCCGGGCACACTGGTCTCCCCCCATCAATGCAAACAAAAATGTAGGTCAATAGGTCAAATCCTCTGGCTAAGGTAGTCTTAGACAAACTTTATTGATCCACAAGGGAAACCATTTGGGTCATTCAAATATAATATATAACAGAGGGTAACAAAAAAATTGATGGAACAGCAAGAAACCGGTGTCAAATGAGACAATTATAAAAATAAGTGTATATGTACAAATCAAAATATGTTGCCATACTGGCTTGTCAAAGCCTGATCTCATCAGAGCTCAGAAGCTCAGCAGCGCAGGGCCTGGTCAAGACTTCGATGGGAGACCAGTGGGAATTCCAGGTGCCACAGTGGGGCGCCAGTCACAAAAAGTGTTGTTGTGTCCTTAGGCAAGACACTTCACCCACATTGCCTAGTATGAAAGTGGTGTGTGTGCGTGAGTGTTGGAGGTGGTCGGAGGGGCCGATGGCGCAGATTGGCAGCCTCGCTTCGGTTACTTTTTTTTTTTACTACCTTTTTTTAATATTCTAGAAGTTATTGTGCATGTGATAAAGGAATGCAAAATGCATGTAGAGGGTGTGGCTCGATGGCTCTGCAGAAAATAGTGTCCAACTTTATTCACAGAAATTTGATTATTTTAGCCAAGATTATGCTACAATATTTTTTCTACCAACTATATTGATGCCCCTAACCTTCAAATTAATAATAATAATTCCCAGTTTATTTCCGTTAATTCCCGAAAATTCCCATGGAAAGTTTCCAACTTTGAAAATTCCCAGTATTTTGCAACCCTAGTCATGAAAGGCGCTATATAAATGCTATGAATTATTATAAAATAGAAAAATAAGTAATAATATAAAAATATCAACTCACAGCTATATACAGGAGGCAATAATGTACTGATTGACAGAGCATAAGGTTTTCCATTATTTAAGATTGAATTGTTATACAGTTGTAGGGAATATTAGATCTGGACATGGGTCCCTGCACGCAGCACTGCCCAATAGCAGCACTGAAGTACTGAGTGAGTGACAGCTGGATTTAACCAATCACAGTGACGTGACGTTTCAAATGACTTCATTAAAGGTTCTACACTACACGAAATTGAGCTTCAAGTTCAAAGACATATGTCAAAAACCATATGTACAGGTTGCACACACACAGGATTTGAAATTGCAGCGCCCCCTAGGCCCACAGTGAACATAAAACATCTGATAAACAAGACGATAAACACAATGACTAAAACATCACATATACCTGTAACAAAAGTACAAGGTAATAAACCCAATGACCAAAAGGTCAACGTAATTTATGTTAGAAATATTATAACACAGATGAGCCATGTGCCCTTTAACCTCATTAAGGCGGTAGAAAAACAGTGTACATGAAGTGTTATAAATAAAAATGAACTGGCCCCAATTAAGTCGTGTCATTATCATTTATTTAGCCCACCCAGACCATTACAATGCATTGTAAAACACATCCAGTACTCATCCCTTAATGACCTGAGCCATACCAGTCCACCGGAAAATGGAAAATTGGGTTATGTAAGCGGGCACTTGACCCCTGAGGTCAGAGCTCGGTCCAGGCTGAAGCAGGAGCCTCCTCTCCCCGCCGGGATGAGAGCGATCCTCTGCATCTGTTCTCATAAAACTCCCAAACAAACAGCCCGAGCACCGTCCAAGAACACCATTTGTCCTGCCGAGTATTTTTAGACCTGAATATTTCATTCCAAGACATGAGGGGCGGTGGGGGCAGTGCGGCTGTCTGGGCACCAAGCCCACTCGGGAGAGAGGGAAGAACAGAGGAGAGAAGAGAGAGAAAGGATAGAGGGAGTGAGAAAGGACAGAAAAAGAAAGAAAAGGAGAAATCAAGAGATAAAGAGAATGAGAGAAAAAGGAGTGAAAGGGGAGAGAGAGAACAAGAGAAAAGAAACAACAAGCGAGAGAAAAAGGGAAAAAATAAAAAAAAAAAGAGGGAGAGGGAAGAAAAGATAGAGAGAGGAGACAAATCGAGAGACACAAAGAATGAGAAAAAGGAGTGAAAGGGGAGAGAACAGAAATGGAGAGAGAGATCAAGAGAAAAGAAAGAACAAGTGAGAGAAAAAAGAGATACAATTGAGGGGAAAAGAAATGAGAAAAAGAATGAGTGAAAGAAAAAGGGATAAACTAAAAAATAAAGAGGGAGGAAGAGAGAAAAAAAAGAAAGGAGAGCGTGAGAAAGGACAGAAAGTGAGAAAGAAAAGGAGAAATCGAGAGAAACAAAGAACGAGAGAAAAGGAGAGTGACAGAGGGGAGAGAAAAGAAATAGAGAGAGAGATCACAAAGAGGAAGAAAGCACTAGTGAGAGAAAGAAAGAGGCATAAAATAAAAAGGAGAGGGAAGAGAAAAGAGGATAGAGAGAGACAGACAGAATGACACAAAGAATGAGAAAAGGAGATTGAAAGAGGGGAGAGAAAAGAAATGGAGAGAGAAAGAAAGAGAAAAAGAGGAAGAGAGAAGATGGCAAGAGAAAAAGGAGCTGGAGAAGAGAAAGGGAAGGAGGGGGGGTGGGGGGGGGGTGGAGAAAAAGAAGGAGATGGAGAAGATCCAGCTGTGTCCACATGGATTCCTCCAGGAGATGGATGAGGCCGAGGAACGCACAAAAGCAGCTAAAAATACTGGACGCTCGTCTGATAAAACAACTATGCGGCCTTTATAGACGGACTCACATGCTCCCTGAGAAACGACCAAAGAGTTTGAAAACACAGGGTATTTTGTTATGTTGTTAATCGCTATGGCAATGCTTCCAGTTTCCCATCATTCTGAAAACCATGATAGGGCTGCTGCTGCATGTTTTGGAGGTTGGATGTTTTTAATGGAGAGCTCCACAGCCAATCCTCAGTCTGTTTTTTTGAAAGCATGTGGTTTGGGGCAAGAGATCAGACTTTGGAGAAAGAAATGTGACTCTTTTTCTGTGTTAAGAAGATAGAAAAGAAAGACGAGAAAATGTAGAAAGTCTGCACTGTTCATGTTCAGGAAATAAATGTTTTAATAGCCTTTTCAGGACAGGGCAGGTGGAAATCTGCTCGACAGTTTAACTCTGAAGTCAGCGGACCAGTTTCTCTTATTATGTCATTCTAGATCAAAATTGTGATATAAAATGCCTAAAATATAACGTAACGAACCACTGATGTCAAAGAAAGTAATGATCAGTTGATTTAATGGAGAATTCTACAGCCAATCCTCTGTCAGTAAGACTTCGAAGGAAGACATTTTATGGTTTTGTGCTAAATAGCAAAGATTAAAAGGTCCCATGGCATGAAATTTTCACTTTGAGGTTTTTGAACGTTAATGTGAGCTCCCCTACCCTAGTCTAAACTGAGCATTTGCGGTCCTTTTCTGCGTTAGAAAAAAAACACAGCTCAAACGGGCGATTCTGACGTCACATCGAAAAATGCAGCTCCACCCCCCGTCTGTGTCTCTACCCACCGTCTCTGTAAATCACGCCCAGAGAGTTTGGACCGCGAATGAGCTACGCAATGCGAAATGCATTTTTTATTTGCCTGGAGGCACGTGCGAGTGTTTCTAGGCTTGGAAGTCCTTTATCTGAGCCTCTGGACATCTGAAACAGCAGTGGTTTAATTTTATTTTCTGTGAAAATGTGTCTTTTTCATTGAAACGCTCTCCTCTCTTCCTCCGGAAGTGGGGCCAGCACACAGCGCACCGCTAAAACAAGGAACCAGCGGCACATTTGCCCCCCCCCCCCCCCACCCGCTCTTCTAACCTCTCTCTGTCCTTCTCATTTGCATTCAAGCAACAAGGCCCAGAATGATTTGTTCAGAGAGAGATTTTCTGACTGTGTACATGAGTCTCTCATGCACTGGGTCTTGATTTTGGAGCAGGATTCATTTACAGTAATAGGGAACCATTAAGGCACCATATAAAAGTACCATGTCATGGGACCTTTAAGTCTGTTTTATGTTCAGGAAATTAGTGACGACTGTTTCATACCAACTTTGGCACAAATGGAAGAAAAAAAATGCTGCTCGCTAGTGTGATCTGCAGCCATTAAAGGGTAACAGCATGCGGCGCTTTGTTGTGTGGACGTTTATGGCAACGGCGACTCCCATTGGGCTCAGCGATGTTTGATTATGGAAGTCGGTCATCGGATCAGAAGAACCGTTGACTCGCTAAGATAGTAAAAGGGAGAAATTCAATTTGTCAACTGAACAAAGTTTATTTGGTCGAAGACGTTTTGGAGCTCATCCAAGCTACTTCGTCAGTTCAGGCTAGAGTGCTGATGGACACAGTTCTCTAGCCAGAACAGTTCTACTTCGTCAATTCTGGCTAGTCCTATTGTTTTCTTTATTTGTTTTGATTTAGGTTAGCCAGGTCAGGTCCAGAAGTGTGCAAACACCCATTATGGTACTGAATGGGTATGCTAAACAAGACCCCAGGCAGAAACTGAAAAGAGGTGGGATAGTTTCATAGTAATTTCATTGTAGTTAGCTCCTCCCTGCAGCTAGATATAAGCAGCGTCCACCAGCAGTCTAACCAGAACTGACAAAGTAGCTTGGATGAGCTGCAAAACGTCTTCGACCAAATAAACTTTGTCCAGTTGACAAATTGAATATCTCCCTTTACCATGGATTCTACCTGGACGACTGAGGGATTCTTCACACTCGCCAAGAAGTACTAATAGCATGCAATAAAAATACAAGGGGAAAAAAGTAAACAATATAATGTAATAAAATACAAAAGGTACAGGTAGGATTAAATAAGGTGTAAGAGAGTTGCACATAATATAATATAGTAGACACGGAGCAGCTGATCAGTGCGACCATCGTGCGGCGCAGCTTTATCAAGTCAGTTTAGATTTCCAATTGCAATTTAAAATGTCCAAATAGATCCACTGGTGTCAATAGATTAGATTGGGACAATCTTATGAAATTTAAAAATATCTGTCTAATGTACAAGATTAAACATGGTTTGGCTCCCCCTTCGCTGAATGACTTTGTTCATTTTTAGATCTAGTGAGGGCAGTGACCAGAGGAGCAGTGAGGGAAGACTGCATTATTCCTCATAGAAAAACTGTATTTGGTTAGTCCGTTTTCTCCGTCAGAGCGTCCCATCAGTGGAACTCTGAGCCTGAAGCCATCAGAACACCTCCCTCATTCTCTGCTTTTAAAAAGAATGCTAAAAAGTGGCTTTTAGAAACACAAATGTGTGAACACTAAAACTTTTATTGTATTTCTGTAATGTTATTGTACATTTGTGTAATTTTTAATGTGTAACTTTAAGTGTATTTTCTTTTAGGATGCCTTTTTGACATCTGGCAAAGGGACAACCAATGCAAATTAGCTCTCGGGCACATTTATATTGTTTTGATGTTGATTAATGTGCATTGTCCCTTTTCAGATAAATAAGTAAATAAAATTATAACTTTATAGCAAACACAAACACAGTAGATCTTCTATAAAAGGGCCCATATTTCGCTAGTTTCTGATCTGTTGTAATGTTTCCTCATCAGAAAAACACCTGGTTGTGTTGTTGAGTTCTTCTCTCAAACTGAAAACACCGTTTCTCCCGGTGTTTTAAACTGCATACACTTTCACTAAAATCATTTGGATGAGTTCTGCCCTGGAACTGCCAATCTCTAAGGTAAAATGAGCTGTTAACGTGAAAACTACAGCTTGGATGACATCACAAGGTGGAACAGAGCATTTGGAGATGTAGACGAACTAATAAAGGTTTACTCAAATGTGTGAATGAAACAAAACACAAGTCCAGGTATGATTTTGATGACGTAACATTATAACCTGTCTAAAAGCTCTCAGATGTCCTTTAACAAACTCAATTCTTGGTCGTTTGTAGAGAACATCATTTGCGACAGCTCAAATTTCAATTCAAATTCTATTCACGTTACAATCCTATGTGCGGTAATGTCCTTATCGTCCCCATCTCCATGCGTCCTCTGTAGGGTGCATGGACACGCCGTAGTGTCCTTGTTCCTGGTGTCCTCACAAGTCACAGCCGGTTTGACTTCCACCCTTCACACCTCGCACTACACAATGAGGGCTATTTTAAGAGCCTTCAGAGTGGGCTCGAGAGCGTGTCAGCAGCCCCTGGAGATTACCACAGTATGGATGCAGCCACTTCCTTATCCTCCGTACGGGCCAAGTCATTTCAATAATCTGCAGTGGATACAGCTGGAAGTGGGTTGAGGGGCTGACGGTAAACGGGAGCAGATAGTGTTAGTCATGCTAGCTTGAAACGCTATAAAGGAAGGAAGCTGGCTTTGTGGAGGTTAAATTGGATTTCCATTTGATTTCCATGCATGCGATGAGTACTTTAAGGGCAGCATTGTGGTGTGATTATTAAGCGTCTTGCTCTTGAAAACATTTTACTCCATACAGTACATTATAAAACCCATATACAGAATGATGTCGATTCTGCATGCTTTACAAACAGCAACATTTATTTGCTGCCTCGTTAAAATGAACGGGATAGATTTGGGGATCAGCTAAAGGCTGGTTTATAGCCCTGTGTCAGGCCCCGCTCAGCTAAGCACTGACATTGTGACACAGACCCGAAACCATACCAGCTTCTGCGGAACTCAGAGTCCAGGTGTGTTGTGGGAATACAAACTATTTAAATTTGGAAAAAAATCATTTAAAATTTTTTTACTGTGACGATAAGGCTACGTTTATATGATGATGGTCTGAACAGAAGACGGAAAAGTGGCGTCGCAATACCGTGTTTAAATGAGCGCATACGGTGACGCAAAAGTGTGTGGAATTCGATTGGGTATGCATGCCAGGCGGCTAGGTGGCGCTGGGATACATTACCATGTCCGCGCACATGTGTAGAATCTTCCTTAATTTATTTACTTAACTTTTTACTTAAATTAAGTTACATAAATAAAGGATATCTTCTTCTATTAACTTATTTATCCCCGCGACGTCAGCAGATTTGACCAGAGTTTTGCGTCTTGGGCAGTGTAGACGAAAATGCTACGGCGGAGCGTATTCAAGTTTTCCACTTTGGAGGGCGGTTTCAGTTTTTTGTGTTTAAAGGGATATGCCACCCCCAGGTCAAACTTGGGCATCTCCCCACAGTCCAGAGACTAAAATAAGTGGTGGAAAGCGTTTTTCTGGTGACGCAGCCATTGTCCAGGTCTGTCAGCACTGACCGCCGCGGTATCTGCAGCTCCTCCGCGTTAGACTGGAGTCTAACGTCGCCAGAGAAAGATTTCGGCCAAAAGGAATTAATTTGCTCGATGCATTTCCCAATTACTTTCTGTGTAGTGTGCATTCATATCGAGTGCAAATAAATGTGCAAATCAACACAGAGAGCTTGACTTGGTCATTTTGGGTGGGAACTATTTTTCAGTGCGGAAAAAGACAGACGAAGCACACACCACGCTGCGTAACAGGGGAACTCCCTTCCTGGTGCGTAACAGGGATTCCCCTGTCAGCGTGGTGTGTGCTTCGGCTGTCTTTTTCTGGTCTTTTCCGGTCTTTTCTCCAGTCTAACGCGGAGTAGCTGCAGATACCGCGGCGGTCAGTGCTGACAGACCTGGACAATGGCTGCGTCACCAGAAAAACGCTTTCCACCACTTTTAGTCTCTGGACTGTGGGGAGATGCCCAAGTTTGACCTGGGGGTGGCATATCCCTTTAAGCCCCCAAAATGCTGTCACCATCTAAATGAAAGGCACTTCCAATAAAATATTTTGTCATTTTTACCCGTAAGCGTTCTCGTGTAAACAGGCCCTAAATATTATCATATTCGGCCAGATGCAGACATTTCTGTGGCAAACTTTAGCTGTTCCAGGCCGTTTTAATCAGTTGTCCGTGTAGTCTTTGTGGAGCAGCCAATCACAGTCCTTGCATTCGGTGGAAGTTTGACACGTAGTAGCTTTTTGGCCGAGGTACACATGCATGGAAGAAACACGGCGTGGCAAACACCGGAAGCTTTCTGATTGGATTTCTTGTGCGCCGGGGATCTCTGTGGCACTTGTGCGTAGATTTGATGGAAAAGCACAAACCGGCCTTCTCTACAGAAGCTGAAGTAAAAAAGTATAGCTTATACTGATAACTGCTGTAAAGACTAACACAATTACAAACCCACTGGACATGATTTTCAAGTTGCTCATGTTATAATTTGCTGTGGTCAGAATGAGCCTCACTTGAGTCTCATTTGCGTTGCCAGTTGCAATGCTCAAGTCCAGCTGGTTTAAACTTAAAATGCCTCTTTCTGATCTGAACGGTCACTACCTAAAACCCCAGCACTTTCACCAGTCATGAATCAGTGCTAGTGCAGCTGCTGCAGCTCAGTGAGGGAATTCTCGAGGTTCTGAGCTTCACATGAGGTCTGTCCATATACTGAGAATAAGACAAACTTGGATGTGTTCTCCATCTGCAGGTTACGGCTCTGGCAACACAGGTTGAGTTGAAATAGCAATACCTTTTTAATATTACAGTGGTCCCTCGTTTTTCGCAGTGTTTATGTTCTAAAAATAACCCGCAATAGACGAAATCCACGAAGTAGTCAGCTTTATACTGTATTTTACAATTATTCAACATGTTTTAAGGCTGTAAATGCCTCACCACACACACATTATACACTTTTCTCAGGCATTAACATTTTCTCACATTTCTCTTTTGTTTAAACTTTCAAACTTTCGTAGATTTTCAACAAAAAAGCACAGTATTATAGAATGAAACCAAAGATCAAAACCTGTTTTCAGGCACTAAACATATTGCGTGCATTTCATAGTTCCTCTGATCGAGCCTCTTCGTCTTGACGCCGCTTCGCTGTCATGGGTTTTGTCGGGGAGAAAACTTGCAAACATAGTCACACTGCTCGCGATCGAACATTTATATAAATTTGGTAAAGCTGAATGCATTCTGTACTGTACAGGAGACGGACTGACAAAAATCGGCAAAGGTCTAAAGTCCCTTAGCCAATCAGGACGCAGAACACGATGTGCGTTGATACACTATAAAAATTGGAATAAAAAAATCTGCAAAACAACAAGGCTGCGAAAGGTGAACCACGATATAGCGAGGGACCACTGTAATAACACATTTTATATAGCTTTTTTGAACACTCCAAGACGCTTTACAGTTCAGTATTCATTCTCTCCACACTCAGTCGTGGTACGATAGGCTGCCACATCGGCCCCTCCAACCACCACCACTACTCACATACACACTTACACCACATTTAAACTGGGCAAAACTGTACGAATGCAGGATAAAGTTCCACTAATTCAGACAATTTGGGGCCATTTTGCATTAGAGTTGTATTGTGCAAGCTAAACCAGAGGAAGGCCCCGTCAGACACATGGCCGTACATGTGTGTCCAGAATAGCTCCTGAAGTGACAGTAAAACAAAGGCGTGGAAAGAACTTGTCATCGGCACCTGATGGACACCGCTATTCCTCCACACCTGCATCTGGGCCTCAGAGCAGGCATCCACAGCCCGTCTACAACAACACCTTATGTAATACTTATTTACCATCAACCATAAACTACAGTGGAGTGATGATCTGCAAATCCATGTCACATTTATTTACAGAACAAAACACAGAACATGAGTGTATGGGAACTGTTGAATATCCTTTGGTAAAATGGATATGGCCTTGCATATACTGCACCTAGCGATACATGAAGAGACACTGATATACACATAAATAAACTGAGATAAACATAAATATCGTGATACATTTTTACTTTCACTTGAATGTTGTTTCACTGTTTTGGTCTGCTACATGTGCTAGTCCACAGTGGAGTGACTAGTTTGAAATCGTTGCTGATCTAAAACAAGTGAGTACAATTCCAAACTAGGGATGCAAATTATCGATTAATTCATTAATCTATAGTTGATTGACCTTATCGATCAATTAACGATTAACTGATAAGCAGCGTTTTTCACCTGAATTTGAGTTTCAATAGGGTCTTTAAGAATTATGAGTCATAAATATATGATAGTATTATTATATTGTATATTCCTCAATTAATTATTCCTTGGTAAAAAGCAGACAAATGTATTGTTGCTGAATAACAAAATACAGTAATCCTTCGTTCCATCGCGGTTTGCGGATAGTGTAACATTTTTTTTATAGTGCAACATTGTGTTCTGCATCCTGATTGGCTAAGAGACTAGACCAGGACTAAACCAGGTCTAGACCAGGTCTAAACCAGGTCTAAACCTGGACTGGGCCTGGACTAAACCAGGACTGGACCAGGTCTAGACCTGGACTAAACCAGGATTAAACCACCACGTGCCGCTGCTGGTTTCGTGCGGCTGGTTTGTGGCTAGGGCTGAGACTACGCATTCCGAGCACCGCGGTTCAATCTCGTGCTCAGCAGCCCCGGTGTACACGCGAGGCCCGCGCGTACACCGGGCAGTGCCGTTGGCGCCTGCGGCCGGCTGTGAGTCGAGCTTGGCGCAGCGCGGTTGCCTTGTTTTGTGACAACGCAGGTGCGCGTGTCTGCGATTAATTACAATTAATGCATTTTGTTCGACCAACGTCTTGATCGACAATCGTAAGTCGATTAATTGTTGACATCCCTATTCCAAACACATGTCTAATATTTACTTGGTTGTTTCTTAGCCCATCCATCCATTTTCTTCGGCTTATCGGGGCCAACAGTCTAAGCAGGATTGTTTCTTAGCCCATGCAGCTGAATACCTCTCTTAATGGCGAAAAGAGATTCAATTTGTCAACTGGACAAAAGTTTATTTGGTTGAATACGTTTCGCAGCTCATCCAAGCTGCTTCTTCAGTTCTGGTCAGACGCTGGTGGACACTGCATTTTATCTGCCTGAAGGGAGGAGCTAACTACAATCACTGCGTGCACAAATCCGATCTCGTTACTTGGCGGGTGGTCCGTCTTAAAATCCAAGTGCACATGAAGCTCGTGTAATCGGCGACCTGGCCGGCTCCGCTACGCTATGTGGCGCTGTAGTCCAACTACTTCCGGGTGATGGCTACTCAATAAAAACACAACAAACTATGTGGCGGTATACAAAGATGGCGGTATACAAAGATGGCGCTCGAGGAGTTTAACGGAGCAGCACTGGTGTACGTGTTGTGCATTCTTTCTTCGCAGCCATGATTTCGTCTGACTTTTTGGGCAAAAATCGTTACTTATGACGGCGTCAGCCCCTCCTGCCACTTCCGAGTGAAATCCCTGGCGAAAATTCCCACCCACGCGCAGTACGCCGATCTGATATCATGCACAAGGCGGCACCAAGCGGATTACTGTCGGCCTAAGCCAGGGGTTCTTATCGGATTCGGGAAACCAATCCCTATACGATCCTTAGCCTGTGCACATGAATTCGATACGATCCCAATCCGTTTGCAATCGGATTACACTCGTCCATGTGCACGCAGTGAATGAAATTACTACACCTACTTGTTTTTCAGTTTCTGTTAGTTAGGCGAGCCTATTAAATATGCATACTTTTCTCACACATACCTCTCTTAATGTAAATCGGGGCCATTACATGCAGTGGGTACCTGAGTATGTTCCAGATGTGTTTTTTAGGATCTGGGAGACCACTACACTACTAACCCACTACACCTCAATTGTAAATCTCAGATGAAAAGTCAGTTTATATTGGACCAGGCCTGTGATCCGGGTGTACATTTGTGCATGTACCTGGTAGGAGATGCTGTCCTTTTGCAGGTGTGCACGTTTGTGTGTACGTACCTGGTAGGAGAGCCTGTCTTTGCCGGGGCTCAGCCGGATGTCGTCCATGGGGGTGCTGCTGATCATCACCTCAGTCATGTCTGAGCAGGGCACAAACACTGGGCTGTGGAGGACGAGAGAACAACACCATCAGAACTACGACAGTCCAAATCACCTTCTAAAGCACACCAGCGTCCACACAGAGTACCGACAGATCTAAACCAGGACTAAACAGCTTAAAATGGGACTACACCATTGTTACGGTAGTTATGAATCGACTTTACAAACGATTTGAAGACACTATTTGAGTTGGTGCAATTATCGGTACACAAAGGCTGCAATAATTTAGATGATTGCATGTTCTCTGCAGTCTATCCATTCTTCATAGAAAAATGTTGTAATGGAAGGGATTCTTGTAATAGTTCAGCGGTTCAGATTTGAGCCTTCTCTCAAATGTTTATACCGCAGGTTTTTTTTTTTTTTTTACAACGTGCACTTTGAACCGAGAATTGGGTTCCGTGATATAGGTCAAGATGATTTCCCGGTTGGGCATTTAAGTGGATGTAATAAGACTATTTACAAGCTGACTTTGACCTGGAACGTCTCAAGATGTTTGAACCTTCATTCATACAATCTCTTCAGTAGTCATCTGAAGGAGAAATAACAGTTACATGACACTAGTGGCTCTCTGTGTAATAAATTGTTTTAATGCCATTTTCTGTCCTTACACTGATGGCTGTTAATACTGGTGTTCGGAAACTTAAAGTCAGTGTTATCAAAAAAGCTGGATCAGTGCATACCTACTTGTAAGGCAAATCTAATCACAATTCCTATGCAGCCCTACTAAACCATAGACTGTATATATATAAAAATGGACAAAGCCAATGCACTAGGGTTAAAGGTCCCATGACATGGTACTTCTTGATGCTTTTATATGGTGCCTTAATGGTTCCCTCATACTGTAAATGAATCCTCCTTCAAAATCAAGACTCAGTGCATGAGAAAGACACATGTACACAGTCAGTCAGAAAATCTCTCTCTGAACAACTCGTTCTGGGCCTTGTTGCTTGAATGCAAATGAGAAGGACAGAGACAGGTTAGAGGAGCAGGTGGGAGGGGGGCAAATGCGCCGCTGGTTCCTTGTTGTAGCGGTGCGCTGTCTGGAAGAAAGGAGAGGCATTTCAATGAAAAAAACAAAACAAATTTTCACAGAAAATAAAATTAAACCACTGCTGTTTCAGATGTCCAGAGACTCAGACAAAGGACTTCCGAGCCTAGAAACACTCGCACGTGCCTCCAGGCAAAAAAAAACAAACACATTTCGCATTGCGTAGCTCATTCGCGGTCCAAACTCTCTGGGCGTGATTTACAGAGACGGTGGGTAGACATCCAGACGGGGGGTGGAGCTGCATTTTTCAATGTGTCACATAGTTGCCTTGTTCAGAATCGCCCGTTTGAGCTGTTTTTTTTTTCAAACACAGAAAAGGACCGCAAATGCTCAGTTTAGACATTTCGCAACTTTTAGCCATGGGGGGGGGGGGCCTAAACAGGGTAGGGGAGCTCACATTAACGTTCAAAAACCTCAGAAAGTGAAAATTTCATGCCATGGGACCTTTAATACCGCGTTCCAAATAGAAAGTTGGCAAAGGGATGCTTTCAGCTCCTACGGACACTGGCTCCCATTGACCTACAGTGGAATATTGTCGCCCCCTCTCTGGAACTGCTGCTGTGAACCTCGTCATTTTGGTATTAAAATGTTCGTACTGACCCCGCTCTACATGATCCGGGTGTTTCTATTTTGCTATATTGTCCTCTTGGCTCCAACTTTGCTCCTATAACCTTTAGCATCGTGAGCTTCCTTCGAGTGGAACAGAATGGGTGACGTCACACTCACTTAGGCTACGTTTATGACGACGGTCTGAACAGAAGACGTAAAAGTGGCGTGGCATCTTCACTTTTTATTCCTTATTCCATTTATTTATTATTTTATTTATTCCTCATTTATTTTTATTTTCAGGAGGAAATCTGCGTGCATATGGTGATGCAAAAGTGTGTGGAATTCGATTGGGTATGCATGCCAGGCAGCTAGGTGGTGCTGTGATACATTATCACCATGTCCGTGCATGCGTAGAATCTTCCTCAATTTACTTTTAATTTAATTTTAAATTAGATTTAACTTAATTAACTTTATAAATATCCAGAAATGGTGACGTAAACGCGTTTTGCGTCTTGGGCAGTGTAGACAAAAACGCTACGGCAGAGCGTATTCAAGTTTTCCACTTTGGAGGGCTTTTTTTTTGCGTTTTTAAGCCCCCAAACACTGTCACCGTCTAAACAAAAGGCACTTCCGATAAAATATTTTCGTTTTTACCCATAAACGTTCTTGTGGAAACAGGCCCTTAGTCCACTTTTTTAGACAGTCCATGCTTAAAACCAAGGACTAACCCAAAATTACAAATGTGCATGAAATACAAACTCAGATTTGCAGAGGTCAAAGCAAACGCGAGAAAACTTTACTGGTTCGTTAAAATCAAGATGAGATTAGTGCTCGGTAATCCCGGAAAGATTTTAAGTAAGGGTCACAGGAGTCCCTCTCTGCAGGATTAGCCTACCCAGAGCACCCCAAATCCCACCTATACGTACAAAACTGCACGTAGAACAGAATGGAACCAGGACCTTCTTAGTGTGAGGTAAACGTAAACCAACCACAAACACAACAACGCTAATATAGGAAAATAGGTCAGTCACAGTACATAAGCAGGCCTACAAACAGGCACAGTAAAATGTCGCCGAGTTGCTAAACAGCCGATAAGTGCCTCTTCAGCAATGACAATGACACCTATGCCCCGTGATGCTTATGCAATCATAGAGCCGTATTCATTACAACCTTCAGAACAGCTCCTTCTGTAGCGTGAACCGAAACAGAAGGGAACAAAAGGGCAAAAATATACTGTAACAATCCCGTCAAACTCTGAGGTGAGGTGGATTTGTCTTTGTTAGATTATTCCAGAGTTCCACAGATACTCTAGCTTTAATCGTACGCCGATACCAGTGCAGTGATGCGATTACAACAATTTCTTTTAAACAAAAGACAAAACTGATCCAAAAGTGTTATGTAGCTGATATTTATCCTTCAAGCAACTGCAGAACAGCTTTGCAAATACAAGTTCTGAGATTTTCCATGTTCATTGCATCAAATTGTTTTTCTTCATAAAGTATATGAGTAGCCATTTGTGACAACATCAGACCGTTTGCATCCATTTTATCCTTTGAAAGTTGAATCAAAATTGCTCTATTTGTCTCCAAGAACATAGTAAAACTGATTGCTAATAGAAAACGCAAACAAAAATCTCAGTTCAACAGGAAGAGGAACCAGGTCCAGTGTCAGAACAGTTTGAGCTAATGATGTAATAAAAAAAAAAATATTTTTTTATATATTTCAGTTTAGTTTAAAAGCAACAGTGTGTAACTTTCTGGAGGTGGTGGGTCTCCTGATTCCACAGCAATAGAAAGTTAAAACCATACTGATAAACATTCTCCGCAAAAGAACAGAATTTCCATGGAAACAACCTGGAGAAGGCCACCAAGTTTGGTTTATGGAGATGCAAGCCTGCTCAGAGTAAAGACGCACGTTTAGCAAAATATTTCAGTGCGATAAACAGAACCATGATGAAAAACAAAACAAAACATGCTTTTAGTCTGTTTATTAGCTAAAAAAAGATACATAGTGTGGGTTTAGGTTTATAGTACATTTATTTCCGCAAAAATCGCACACACACAAAATCTATTTCAAACAATTGCACTCATGTACTGCAATTTGCAAATGTTAAAACCAGTCAGGCAACAACTGCTACTAAATCTAGTGACACGTTGCAGCTGATGTCATCAAAATTCCCTGGGATGTGACGCTAACTCGAAGCACTACTCTGTCTGAAGCTCCGTTACTCAAGTTAGACTTAATCTGCTTTATTATAACACAATCTGATCAGAAAGAACTACAACAGAAGAGCTGATTTGTGCGTTTAAACAAATCCCTCTCAAAATTAAAGTCACAAGCTAGTTTGCATTCGCCAACTGGCTCCTGGATTTTTTTTTTTAACGTGGGTTGAAAAAAATTCGCATTCACACACGTGACGGCTCAGTAAATATTCAATATTCAAACGCGGAAAAGGATCGCAATTGCTCAGTTTACACATTTCGCAACTTTTAAAGTGAAAATTTTATGCCATTGGACCTTTAATAGAAAAATCAGCCGAGGGCCAGATTAAAGGTCTTGGATGGCCGGATACGGTCCCCGGGCCACATGTTTGACACCCCTGCATTAAGACCAGACCAAGTTACAGGACAGATCTGTGGAGAGGCAACTTCGCTCACAGTCAGAAGGCCTGTTTTTCTAGGTATTTTTGAGCTATAAAAACACCTATAATTGATTAAATGTAAAAGGTAGAGCTGTTTAAAGTCATACTGTGGAACATTTCAGGCAGATCTGTTACATATCCATAGAAACAAGCAAGCGCTGAACCCCCACCAAAAACTTGCACTGCACACATTTTGTATTTTTGTCTTGAGCTTTGTTTAAAAACTAAAAACGTCTTTGTGCATTGTGTTTTGTGCTGAACATTCCACCGACAGAGCTGCAGGTAGACCACCCCCAGAGCAATGTCACTGCAAAGTATCGACCGTCAAAATGAGGGAAGGCCAAGGATCTTTGCTTTCTCTTTCTATGCGACCACAAACGTTGAAGCCGTTCGCACACAGGCTTGCATTAGGTGCCTGCTAATGGCTCTAATGCTCCAGCTCTTCAGGCCATCAGTCATTTGGAGAGTGCTGGGGGCGTGCTGTGGCGTCCGACCGCCATGTACTCCGCTCAATCAAACTTTCCATTTTAGACCACCGTTTATCCACGACCGATGCATCCACTTTTGAGAATTATTATCTGGAGGAAAAAAAAAAAAAAAAAAAAAGCAGCAGTCCCATGTTTTGAGAGGAGAAACTAGCGGGCATTCTCACGAGAGTTATTTAAAGTAAAGGGCATTTTGGTCAGTGGCTCCAGGCTGGTGTGCTACGTGTGAGCTAAGTGACTTTTAAAGGACAAAGAACAGCTAGATGTTAGTCATATGGGTCTTTTTGTGTTCACAGTGGCTTTTTGACCCACTTTGCAGATGGAATTTGAATACATTTAATCGCTGGTTGGAACACAATTGTAGTGATAAAAGACGAAATTCAATTTGTCAACTGGACAAAGTTTGTTTGGTCGAAAACGTTTCGTCCAAACAAACTTTGTCCAGTTGACAAATTGAATTTCGTCTTTTATCATGGATTCTACCTGGACGACTGAGGGACTCTTCACGCACAATTATAGTGGTTTAAAAAAAATATGTAGGTGAGGCATGCACATAAAAAAGATGTATAGGAACTGATACTGAAACTAGAATGTTAAAAATAGATATTTAAATTAACAAGTATCGATAGACCTACTGAAAAAAACAAGACATGCAGTATCTACTGTATATAGACTTAGACAATCTTATTGATCCACAAGGGAAATTATTTGGATGTAGTCGCTCACTCATAATATCCTCCTGAGAGCCGGCCCATTCACTTGTGTCTTTTATAGTGGACATCGAGTTAACCAGTCTGTCTTTTAAGTGTTTTGAGACTCCAGTTTGTGACGGCAGCATTTAAAAAAAAATCTAAAAAAATAAAAAATTAAATTAAATATATAAATAAAAAATTAAAATATATGTAAATAAATACGCAATAAAAAATATTACATAATATAACAAATAAATAAACACATAAACAAATAAATAAGGAGTCTAAGAACTTTTTGAAGCGACTGTAGAAGCTTGTCAGAGAAAAAAAAAGTTTTTGTTAGGTTGTTAACTTAACATGGATTTAACACCAAAATGTCCCAGACGTCCATTACAGAGGACATGTATTATGTATGTATTATGAATACAAATAAAATTAACAAAATGTAAATGCTAAGATGTTAATTTACCTCCAAATAAAAAATGTAATAATAATAATAATAATAATAATAATAATAATAATAATAATAATAATAATTTAGATACTCTGTTATATCCTCCTGGGACAAAAAAGTGTAACAAATACAGATGGTATAGCAAAAAAGACAATTATAAAAATAAATTTACATGTACAAGTCAAAATAAAATAAAATCCGGGAAATGAATTGCATAGTCAAAAAGAGGAGACTGTAAGGTTTCATTTGATGTGTAGATTGTCATGATACATGATCGGGAATGGGTGTTTTCATGCGAAAAGAAAAAAAAAACAATTGAACGGGGGACCGCATACAGTAGTGGCGCGCGGTTCTTGCGCCGGTACGCGAGCTGTCGGCGCTACGGCGCGCCCAGGTGACCCTCGAGGTCTGCCGTAGCTAAAACAGGAAGTGCAATAGCGACTATCCACTTATGCGCCACGAATCCTACACACTGGGGCTTTAAGATTGAAGTGTTGTACAGTTGTAAGGAGTATTATCTCCTCTGTCCCTCTATGGTCTGGTGCAGTGGGTGAGCAGGAGTGTCCATGATGGAGAGCAGTTTGTCCAGTGTCCTTCTGTCCCTCACTGTGACAAATGTCTCCAGCTCACAGTCGATCACGTGACCGACTTTACGGACATCAGAACTAGAACAGGCTTATTTTGTATTGGACATTTTCCACTGTCTAAAATGTGTTGTAGGCAAGTAGACCTAGCCAAGAAACAGAAACAGTAAACAAGTAGATGTGTTAGTTTTAGTTTCATTGTAGTTAGCTCCTCCCTTCAGGCAGATATAGGCAGTGACCACCAGCGTCTGACCAGAACTGAAGAAGCAGCTTGGATGAACTGCAAAACGTATTCGACCAAATAAACTTTTGTCCAGTTGACAAATTGAATTTCTCCTTTGCCATAAAATGTGTCATTTTCCTCACCATTGTTGTGTTAAGGTGTACTGTAACTTTTTGGTTGGGTTCTATACAGTAGATGTGCCATTAATTTGCCTGGTATGTTCCACAGTATGACATTAAACAGTTGGGCTTTGCATTTATTCAGTTACGGGTGATTTTATAACTCAAATATCTAGAAAAACAGGCATTGAGAGAATTCGTTACGCAACAACAACAAAAAATAAATCACTAAAAAAGGTCTTTCTGTGACATCATGTAGCTAAATCTAGTTAAATAAAATGTTATGTCATTCAAAAAGTGCAACTTTCCTGGTGGAGGGTCCATCACCTACTTGTCTCCATGGAGATATTACTTTGCCTGAACTATTCCACGTATGATTACGTAAACAGAGGCAGCCACGTCACGCGAAGCCCATTAGCGAACACTCACATTATAAAGGCACACGGCAACGAACGGGGGAGACTGCACCAAATGTTTTTAAGTGCTCGGCCTTCTTACGGAGAGAGCGCTTACCGTTTATGTCCCTCTAACTCATTGGAGTGACCTGCCATTCTGAAGCTAACCATTACTGCGGCAGTCAGGGCGAGCATTGTTGTCCTGCAGCCCAGTCTGGACCCTAAATCTCAAGGGACATGGCCTTCTGGAGAAGTGGAAAAACAGCTAAAAACAGAAACGAACAAGCACGCGCAGCTGCAAGAAAAGAAAAGTAACACGGCAAAAGATGATTCTACTGCGAACTCCACAGAATTCATGTGACTTAGTTTGCCAGTCCTAGAAACTAAACTAAACTAAATTAGAAAAGCAGCTCCGAGGGTCAAAATGAGGCTGCTGCTGTGCGCTCTCTGCATCCGATTCTACGGCGTTTGGATGGTCAGAGATTCAGGAAGTGCACCGTTAGTATTGTAATGGATGCAAAATTCCGCTCTGGTCTCTGAAAGTTGTGAAAACCGGTTAGAAACTCATCGCAGTGACTAATTAGGATGCTCGAAATGCACAAGATCAGTGAGGAATAACTCTGGAGCAACGCAAAATTTTAAAATAAACTAGTTTGGTTTGTCCTTGTGCCTTTGACCACAGCACCTTAACTGTATAAAAGACTGATCAAGTTAAAAGAAATATTACAGATCATTTTAACTGGATGAAACTAATAAACTAATGACACTGGTCTACAAGCAAAATGCTTCCGGAACAAAAGTCGTGAAATTCTTCTTGGTTTAGGTCACTAAAAAAAAGAAAAAGTAAGTCAGAAGTGCTGATTGGCTATAGTTTCCAAGATATAGTATTGGGTCAAAATAGGAAATTTATGCAAAATAAGGCAAAAACGGTAGTTTATCAGAAGGTTCAGTGCGTCTACAAGCAACCAGTTCTATCTGAAAGCCTGTCTGCACATTCCAGTACATTCATTTTAATATGTCTAGAGTTTTAACATCAAATATTTTATGATTTCACATAAGAGAGATGCCTCGAAATTGTGTGCACCGGATGTCTTAAGATATTTCTTGTTTATTTCTTGATGGATAAAAGAAGTGCAAGTTAAATCTCTGGTTGGTGGGGGCATTCCGGTTTCCCCCACCAACCCAAAACATGCCCCATAGGTAAAATCCTCCAGCTTAGGTCTTGACAAAGCCTAAACAACAAAATCATGGGGATGGTCCCCAGGTCAAATGTAGAAATAATTTCTCCTGTGTGAGATCAATAAAAGTCAATCTTCTAATCCTTAATCACTGTAAGGCGCTTCGTGTTATATTTTGTATGAAAAGCGCTTTGTAAATCTTGATTGAAATATTGTTGTGAAGTAAAAATGCCTAAATCTATTGTGTAAACAGATGCGATTTTGATGTAAAACATTACACATCTTGAATACATTCGCTAACCAGCACAGTTATCAATTGATTTTTCAGTTCATCTTATCAATATAAATGAGATTTAGCCACTTTTATCTCAGAAACAGAGTCCAATAATTTGTAGACGAGTGCATCATGTGTATACAGACGAAAGAATCATATATACAGTATGTCATACAAGTAAGCAAAGGGTGGCTACTTTGAGGATTTGGATATAGAATATAATATAAATTATAATAAAAAGTAATGTTAGTTGACTAGACTAATTTACCTTTTTTTTCCCTTTGCTACATAATTCCGTTTATCCCACTACTTCATATATTTGAGGTCTTCTGTATGTATATCAAATAGGGTTGGGCGGTAATACGGTATACTGCGGTATCTAAAAATAGCAACGGTATCAGATTCATTACCGTCATAAAAAAAAAATCTTGCCCTAATACAATATTAACTATAATTAATTTAATGCCTAAATAAAGAGTGTTTGTCCAGCACTTATGTATGTGTGGTTGTGTTTGTTAATTTAATACTATTACAGTTTAAAACTAATATTACTATCGGAGAGATGACGTTCGATGAACTTCCTGGATGTTGCGTCGTCACGTGACATTACCGCTCAGAAGGAGGAGGAGAAAAACAAGACAACATGACAGACCGCGCTGAGTTGGTCCCAAAGTAAAACACAACGTCTGCAATTTGGCAGCATTTCGGATTTCGGCCAAATGACAAGGGAGAGTGTGAGAAGTTTTCGGGTTTCTTATTACAAACGCAACTTCCACACGAGGCTGTTGTTATTCTGGGAGATGAAGACCCCCTTCTTTGGTGGAACGAGGGTTGCCCGAAAATACCTGTGCTCTCCATCGGAACGGGTCTTCAGCACCGCGGGCAAAGTACTACTCAAGCCAGAAAAAGTGAACATGCTGGTTTTGCATTCAATAGCTTAATATTTTTATTTTCAATAAGGAGTAGCTTTTTCTGACGGACGAAAACGGTTCGGGATGTTGTATAGTTGTACGTTTAATTTATTTGATTCATGTTAATAGATTTTAAAAATATACAAACGAGCAGTATTTTCCACTGCGTTCTCAGGACAGGGTTATATATGCACATTTTCGGTTATGTCTTGTTATTTATTGTTCAGATTTTCTTATTTGATAAGATCAAGTATTTTATTTGATTCCTGTTGGTTTGTAGCTTTAGCCCACAGACAATTTGTTATTTCGTCCCGTCGGTTGGCTGCTGTATTTGCACTTTAAACATTTGTTAATAAAAGTTACTAATTTTGTACATGTTTTGTTATGTTTTCAGTATCATTAGGCCTATGTAATGCTTGCTTCTGTTTCTGAACGGTATAGGTGCAAGCTGCCATTTGGCGAGGCGACTCCACTGTAGTGCTACCAATTTTTTTTTGTTTTTTTTTAGCCTTAGCAACGGTAATACCGTATACCCCGGGAAAATGTGGAGATGGTTTAACGGTATCAAAATTTGGATACCGCCCAACTCTAATATCAAATGTAGAAACTATTAAAAATACAAGAAAAAACTGTTATTGTACCTGTCAAATACTTCCAGATTATTTATAAGATATATATGAACACTGAAGGCTATAAAAACAAGAACTTTGCGTGTACCATGACCTTTGCAGCACAGTCCAGAGCACCAGACATATTTCGAGACAATACCAGGATATCCAAAAATACAGACGAAGGTTACAGAACCCAAAATCTGCCAGAAGCGTCGGAAACAGACGAAACGACGAAAAGAGAAGTGAAGCTAAATAAGAGTTTACGCAATCCTTAAAACACTACAAATGAGATAATATTCCAGAAATTCCATCGCCAAGGGGGAAAAAAAACAACAAAAAAAAAGGATGCTAGACCTGAGCGGAGGAGTGGAGAATGGAGATAAACAGAGAGGCCTTGCCCGTCATATTTCTACACAGGGTTCCTATAAACATCCTGCTTGGCTAAGAATAACAGAGCACCGGGCTAATAAAACAAGAAGAGGACAATAAGAAGCAAGAGAGGAGGAGGGAGGACAGAGGGAGTGGAGCAGCTGGAACAGAATGCCAAGTTGTTAAATAAAAGGTTACATGGCACACTTCACAGCTAAACAAAGCTCCGAACCACAAGCTTTTATTGACAGGTCTAATCTTGATTCGATTCATAATTCATTTAAAAAGGTCATATACAGCTCTGGGGAAAAAAAAAAAAAAAAAAGACCACTGCATTTTTTTTCTGAAATCAGCATCTCTACATGTATTACAGCCATTCAATTCCAGCGTCTGTTGAATTCCAACACAAACACAAAGCTGAGCTACTTCAGTTCTTGCACCAGGAGTGGAATAAAGTCACCCAAGAACAAAGTGAAAGACTTGTGGGGAGCATGCATTGGTTGAAAAATAATCAAACATGCCCTCACAGGTAGATGTTCTTCTCTGGACCTCTTAAACTCAGAATGGTCTGTTGTGGTGAACTTGCTGTCATGTCTATGTGCACTTCTGTGTGTTCCTCTAAGGGCACATTCACACCAGGAAAGTCCGATAGTTCATTTGCTTTGGGCTGGACCAAATTTTTTTTTTTTGCATTTCGCTTTCACACTGCACTTTTGTAAGTGGACCAACATCTGTAAACAAAACCACGTGTGCTGAGGTCGCTCAGCCATTGGACAGAAATGAGCCGTGTCAAAACGTCATGTCCAAACATGTGAAGGAGGAGAGTCATTTCAATGTAGTCATAGCGACATGGTCTGCACAGTTTTTACAGTTCGCACAAATGTTTGAGCAGCATCGTGAGGTTCACACTATTTTACAATAAATTTACAAACGACGAAGACACAGGGCAAGACGGCTACGGAGGACAGCGCTCATGATCGCGCACCAAGCTCTGACTCTTGCTCGTCACGCAAAACGCAAGTAAGCCTCGTTTAGTTTCTTAAGCCTCGGTTTCCCATAATGCTCGACATACGACGGGAGCTCGTCAAGTACAAAAAGCCAAACTGTGTCGGATCGAGTCCGGTCTGCATTCTCACCTCAAACAAACTGAACCAGGATTCGAACGGAACCGTGCCGAGACCGAGCTTTTTGATCAGTCCCTGTTCGCTTGTTTGCTCCGGAGCAAGATTCGTTTTTTATTTCACACCAGCCCAAAAGGTCCGAATCAAAGGAGCAAACGAACTCTGGTTCTTTTTAAACGAACTAGGGCTGCAACGATTAGTCGACAACGTCGACAATAAAATTTTGTCGACATGAAATTTCATTGTCGACTAGTTGTATTATTTAAGTATCATTTTAATTTGAAACTTAATACTCATCTGTGTCAAGAATCCGCAGGGCCGACAGCAAACAGTTCAATGTCTTTGTTACAAATCTGCTCCTTCACTGTACAGTGTTCAGGTTTACACCATTTCTCGTTCAGAAACAGCGCTAGTCCACCTCCCTTCTTCCCGCTCTCCGTGATTTGCGGTGTTAGCCATGACTCCGTTAAAAACAATTACGCCAACGTCCCTGTACTCCCTCTGAAATCTAACGAGCGCCGCGAGCTTGTCCGTCTTGTTGGCGAGGGCGCGCACATTCCCCGTTACGACTGAGGGGAGGACCGGCCTGCAGCGTCTCTTTTCCTGGAGTTTACGTCCCACGCGGCGTCCACGGCGTGTCGTCCGCAGGATCTCGTCAGGGATAACATGCCTGTCTCGGGGGAACACAACAGCGCTGCGCAGTGCCATCAGCTGATCCTTTGTGTAGACAAGCAGAGGACGGGGTCCCTTACACATCTTAAGCCGAGACAGGTAAATAATCCACCAAAAGTGCGGAAAAAATGCAGCGTCGAGTGCAGCCCAAGCTTAACGAACAGTGTTGACAAAAATATTTACAAAAGTGGGGCGGTTTAAAGACAAAAAGTTAGGAAAGTTACGGAAAAGTGCGGAAGTGTTGGGACGAGCAGATAGCTTGCGCCAGTCACTGTATCTGCATGTGAGGAATATTCCAATATTAGCACTAGTGCTAAACGGAATGGTGGCCATACGCAATTTGCTCACGAGTCATGGACAATCTTTTTCATTTTGAATGTAGTCTAGTCGTGTTTTGGCAGTATTCCCTTAACAGAACGCTGTTTCACAGAATACTTCAACTTTTTTTTAAACTGGATACTGACAATATTCCGCTTTGAAACGGAATGCTTAAAGCACGCATGCGTAACTGCGCTCACCAAATACCAACGTTGGTATCGTTTCCATTATCCTAGTAATATTTTATTTCGTGACTAATCATCACTGGATTTATAGATTAATCGACTACTAAAATAATCGTTAGTTGCAGCCCGAAAACGAACCAAACAAGGCAGGTGTAAAAACACCCTAAATGTTCTTCTGTTCTGAACTGCCTTAGGACAACAGATGTAAACTAGGTATTGTGCCAATTCCGGCTTAATAATGCATTTTATTTAAAAGCGCCCTTCAGAACACCCAAGGACACTTATTCATGCTGTTTGTTGTCATGTTGATTAATATGCATCGTCCTAATTCAAATAAAATAAAAAATGCCAAGACGCATGCAAGCTGCGATTAAAAATAAGGGTTATTGCACCAAATATTGATTTCTGAACTCTTCGTAAGTGTAAACATTAGTATTATGTTGTTTTAAAATGAATTTGATCTAGTTTCTTTGAGGTCTGAATTTTTTTTTTTTTTTGACCATTTGTCATTTTCTGCAAATAAAATATAATATTTTTATTTGGTGGAAATGTTGTCAGTAGTTTATAGATTCAAACAAAAATGTTCCTTTTGCCCAAACACATACCTACAAGTAGTAAAATCAGAAAAACTGATCATTTTGCAGTGGTCTCTTATTTTTTTTCCAGAGCTGTATTACACAAAATGGAGTCTTGTGAGCTTTACATCATGTTATAATAAATAAAAACAGACCTGGAGTTGTGTTTTGTCTCATTCACACATGTTTGAGTAACCCCGTGTTATGTCTGTCAACATCTCCAAACCTCAAAACCCGCTGTTCCACCTTGTGATATCATGAAGCGGTAGTTTTAAAGTCAACAGCTCCTTTTACCTTTTTTTGTTCAATGGAGATCGGAAATTCCAGGGCTGAAGGTGTCTAAATAATTCCAGTGAAGGTGTAAGGAGTATTACCACATGTGTTGATTGTGTGCTAAATATGTGTGACTGAAACAAAACACAACTCCGGGGTTGTTTATGACAAGGAAACAACATTTTAAGAGGCCCTAGATTATGGAAAATTTACTCTTGTGAGCTTTAAGCCACGTCACAAAAACACGGCACAAAACTGCACACAGCAACTTGACAAACCTGATGCAACATGCAGGAGTTTCATTAGCGGATTATGCTGTGGTGGGACTTTGCATAGAGAGCAGAGAATCAAAACTTAAAATGCATCTTATTAAACATGTGAATACATACAGTTCTCACAAGAATCCAGCTTCTGTGTATCACGCGATTAAAATTAAAAACACCAGTGGGACGGAGTTTGGACCAATCACAGCGCAGCATTGACGTTTGGGCAAAGGTGAAAATCCCAAAGAAACCCAGAAATAAACATGATACAGATTGCCCACAGACATACTTCAGCCTATTTGAGCAGAAATATGTAGAATTAACGATGTCTGTGCTACAAGGTCCCATTTGAGCCCGTTTTCTGATCTATACCGTGTTGTGTTCTAATGTGGTTTTCTCCTCACAAACAGACCTGAAGTAGTGTTTTGTTTCATTCACACACACGTTTAACACACAAAACCTGCATCTTCTCTCAAACATAAAACACTCTGTTCCACCTTGTGATGTCATGTCGCAATAGCGGAAGTGCTCCACTGTGTTTTTTAAAGTCCATACACTCTGATTGTACATGTATATTTATTATCATCTTATGTATATAATTGTGTCTCATCTGACACAGGTCTATTGCTCTTTGGTTGCTTTTCCATCTATTTTTCTTTTTGTTCTTTTACCCTGTTTTATATTGTATATTTTATTTGATGTGTAAGCTACTGTACCCAAAACAATTTCCCTTGTGGATCAATAAAGTTTGTCCAAGTCTGAACTAAAGGTAAAAGGAGCCGTCAACTTGAAAACTACCGCTTCATGACATCACAAGGTGGAACAGAGCATTTTGAGCTTTGGAGATGTACAGACTAATAAGAGTTGCTCAAACATGTGTGAATGAAAAAACAAAAAAACAACTCTAGGTATGTTTTTGAGGAGGTAACATTATACAGAACAGAGATGCAGAGGCAAAAACTTACTCAAGTACCAACATAACCTACATAACGAATACGAATTTAAAAAACATGAATATAAAAAAGTAAAAGTACTGTTGGTAATTTGTTAAAATGTATCAAATCAAACATTTATAAAGCGCTTTTCATACAAGAAAATCTAACACAAAGTGCCTTACAGTGATTAAGGATTAGAAGATTGACTTTACTGACAGGAGAAATCGTTTTCTGCATTTGACCCGGTGACCATCCCCATGATTTTGTCGTTTAGGTTTGGTCAGGACCTAAGCTGGAGGATTTTACCTATGGCGCATGTTTTGGGTTGGTAGGGGAAACCCACCCAGACACGGGGAGAACATGCAAACTCCACACAGAAAGGCCTGGGCGACCAGAACCTTCTTGCTGTGAAGCATGAGTGCTAGCCACTCAGCCACTGTGCCGCCAACAATCATGTAGTGATACAGTTTTTGATGCAACTGTTAAAACACATGTAATACAAATCAATTTAATTTTTCTTATGAAATTTGTGTTTGCTCAAAGCCAAAACCTTCAGGGTGTTACCAGAAACATGGTAAAAATAAGCCTCAAAGATCCCATGACATGGTACTTCTTGATGCTTTTATATGGCACCTTAAATGGTTCCCTAATACTGTAAATGAATCCTTCAAAAATCAAACCTCAGTGCATGAGATATGACTGTCTTCAAGAGGCTAAATATGTCTCTGAAACACTTTATTCTGGGCTTTGTTGCTTGAATGCAGAGGAGGACAGAGACAGGCCAGTGCAGCGGGTGGGGGTGTAGCCAAATACACCGCTGTTTCCTGGATTAGCGGTGCACTGTCCCTACTTCTGTTTTAAGAGCGGAGGAAGATATGAGATGCTTTCCATTAAAAAAAAAAAAAAAAAATTCCACAGAAAATAAAATTAAACCACTGCTGTTTCAGAGGCTCGGAGACTCGGATAAAAGGACATCCGAGTCTGGAAACACTCTCACGTGTCTCTAGGCAAATAAAAAAAACAACAACCGCATTTCGCAATGCGTAGCTCATTTGCGGTCCAAACTCTCTGGGCGTGATTTCCGGTGTCCGTGAGACGGTGGGTAGACATCCAGACAAGGGGTGGAAACCTTTCCGCGAGCGTGACGTCAGAAATTCCCCATGTTCAGAATCGCCCGTTTGAGCTGTCTTTTTTTCAAACGCAGAAAAGGATCGCAAATGCTCAGTTTACACATTTCGCAACTTTTCGCCATGGGGGGGGGGGGGGGGGGGTAAACAGGGTAGGGGAGCTCACATTAACGTTCAAAAACCTCAGAAAGTGGAAACTTTAAAAATCGTATGAAAATTACCTTTTACTTTTCAGTCCTGTTTCAAAAATGTAGTGGAGCCGAAAGGACAGATACCTGCTCTTAAATGTAGTTAACAGTAAAAAGTATTCTTTATAAAATTATAAGTAAGTAAAAGTTTAGATCTGTACTTAAACATTTGTAGTTGGTTACCTTCCAGCACTGAACATGACCCATCCCCTCCACTGTGGTCTTAAACAAACCAGACCCACCCAGTCCTTTATATTACACATTAGTCAGACTTTTAAACCTTTTTGAACACATACGCTTTGACATTTCCCATTTTATATTATAGTCTTCCTTCAAAAACAACACAGAGGAGGGTTCAAGGACAGCGCTCGCAAACACAGCACAACGTGGGTCAAAGTAGAAGGTACAAATAAGCAGGATCACTCAAATACACACAAATGAAACAAGCCGAGTTAGTTTAGATGCAACAAAGTCCAGGCACTCCAAAAAAGTAAAAGTCGCACAAGGATTTTTGATCCTTTTTCCAAGAGTACTCTATGCCCGTTCTCACTGATGGGAAAACCTGCAGCAAACAACCACATTTTAGTTTTTTTCTGTAAAAGTTGAGCTAGGTTTTGATAAGAAAAATGCAACAAATCTCACTGCCCTATGGCCAAACATCCATCCCTCCTCTTCTGAACGAGTGACAGATGAGATATAAACTAAGGCCCCATATTTGCACTTTTTAGCGAATCAACTATCGGCTTTAAATCTCTAGCACAATTTTATTTTTCCATTCACACGTTTAAGTAACCCTTTATTATCAGTCTGTCTACGTCTCCAAAATGTTGCGTTCCACCTTGTGATTAGTTCAAGTTAACTGCTACCTTTTACCATTAATTCAGCAGAGATTGAAAATTTCAGGCCTTAAAAAAATCCAAATGATTCTAATGAAGGTGTATGGAGTTTAAAAACACAGTGGAGCACTTGTATTGCCACATGACATCACAAGGTGGAACATAGCGTTTTCTGTTTTGTTTGAGAGAATATTTTATTTTAATTTTGTGTAAAAAAAAACAAAAACAACCAGGTATGTCTAATTATCTCAAATAAAAGGTTGAAATATGGTGACTGAATTTAGTTTTTAAAAGGGACAGTGTGTAAGATTTTTACCTGTTAATTACTGAAATTGAAGATACCCATTCAAAAATACATTGTTTTCCAAGCCTTTTCACTTCCATAATGAAATCAAAGTATTCTTTTGGACTTGGATATAGTCACATAAAAGGGGGATCTTCCCCATATAGAGGCAGCCATTTTGAATACGAGAGCCGCAGAAGGACATTTGGGCTCCGCCTTCGCCTTGGCTCGTGGTTTTGGGTAAACACCACAAGCATGCTGCCGGATCAGACATCGTAATGGATCTAACACGTGTTTTGGACTAAATTGTTTTACTGGATTTTATTCGCTGGATCCTTAGGGACAAATTGAGAGCAAGTTTATGGTGAAATACAGAGTTTGACCTGTGCAAAGCATTCTAAGGTAAGCCAACTTCGTTTTGTGCTTTCCCGTATAAAAGCCCCATGTGCTCGGGGAGTGATTGTTTTGCAGGGAAATGAATTGCATAGTCAAAAAGAGGAGACTGTAAGGTTTCATTTGATGTGTAGAGTGTCATGGTACATGATCAGGAATGTGTGTTTTCAGGAGAAAAAAAAAAAAAAAAAAAAAAAAAAAAAAAAGGGGGGACCGCGCGGCGTGCGGGTCCCTCGAGGTCTGCCGTAGCTAAAACAGAAAGTGCAATAGCGACTATCCACCTATACGCCACGAATCCTACACACTGGGGCTTTAAGTGTGTTATTGAGGAAAATCTGAAACTGTTTATGCTTTTGTTTCCCTAATTTGGTGTAGTATAGTATTTGACATTGAATAGTATAGTATAGTATTTGGTATTGTATAGTCCAATATTGATTAAAATGATCAAAAATCCGATGTTTTTAAATAGTCAACCTGTGATCTATGCCAAGACAATTCAGATAATTTTTCGATAGAGCTTCAGACCAAATCCATAATTAAAGATTGGCTCAAAATAGGCAGAATACTTAAAATGGATAGTTCAACCACAACAGGGGCCCATCCTCTGCACTGTGTCCCAGAGATGTGCATCTCTCCCTGGGGACAATGGAGGTCCACTTCCAGGAAAGAACCATCCACCATCCATCATCCGTCACATCCTTTTAATACTAGAAAACTGTTTACCAATGACATATCAGTGATGGACAACTGAACTCTGTATCGATTTCAAATTCCTCCAAATCAATATCTTGAATCTAATTTTGGCTTTCCAAAAGTTTCCAGTAGCGATGTGGTCATGTGTGGATTTGGTACTTGACACATTAACCGTTTGGAGAACTTGAAAGGCCTGAAATGGGAACTGCAAAGCCAATACAAGAATCACTATTCAAAGAGGTCGAAGCTAGAGCTGGGACGAGACAATTTTCACAAGACGAGACACGAGATGGAGTCAGAGAAAACGAGACAAGATGAGATTTTAACATAATTCCCAATACAGTGGTCCTTCGTTTATCGCGGGTGTTGCGTTCTAAAATTAACCCTCGATAGGCGAAATCCGCGAAGTCGTCAGCTTTATATTTTACAATTATTCTCCATGTTTTAAGGCTGTAAACGCCTCACCACACACATTCTACACTTTTCTCAGACTGGAATTAACGTTTTCTCACATTTCTCTCTTGTTTAAACGCTCAAACTTTCGTAGATTTTCAACAAAAAAAGCAGAGTATTATAGAACGAAAGCAAAGAGTATTTCGTGTGTTTTTCACAGTTCTTATGACCGAGCCTCTTCGTCCTGGCGCCACTTCGCTGTTGCGGGTTTTGTCGAGGAGAAAACTTGTAAACATACAGCACTTCAGAGTCACACTGCGATCGAACATTTATAGAAATTTGGCAAACTGAACACATTCTGTACTGTACAAGAGACACGGAGGAGAATGACTGACGAATCGGCAAAGGTCTACAGTCCCTTAGCCAATCAGGACGCAGAACACAATGCGCGTTGATACACTATAAACAAATTGGAATAAAAAAAATCTGCGAAACAGCGAGGCCACGAAAAGTGAACTGTGCGAGGGAGCACTGTATACACATTTCATGTTGCAGTTTCTAGTTTTCTTTTAAAAAGCATGTCTAAAAATGTATTCTAGGCCATTTATCCAATATTCAAAAACAATTTGGAAAACCGTAACCACATTTAATATTCAGTTTCAGTGTTTGGCCAAGCGTTTAATTTTTCGGTTTCAGCCACAATTTTACAGATCATTCTAAAACTATTCAGAAAAGGTTCATTTCTGTCTTGTGAATGGGACTTTTTTAGTATCAATTCCTCAATGGTTTTAGAATCGATTAGTATCAGATTTTTGATACTGTTAACTAAAGACTGAGCAGTATGGGTATTTTCATGGCCGATGCCGATTGTTTAGAATTTAGAGAACCTGTGTCCGATGAGCTCTGCCGATATTTGGCCAATTTTGAGTATTTTCCCCAAATTCTGTCATTTAAATTTAGTACAAACTCACCCACAACCATTTTTTTTTAACCACAAATCTAAAACTGAGCCAAGTAGTCATGTTCTCAGCAGTCATCTCTTCGCACTTAAGTGTGTATTTTTAGCCAGCAGATCCATCAAAACAAAATGACTGACACATTGGCAAAGGTCTACAGTACCTTAACCAATCAGGACGCAGAACACAATGCGCGTCGATATTAGGGCTGGGCATCGAAATTCGGTTCCTTCATGGCACCGACCGAAATGCTTTGGTTCTTCTGGGTATCGAAATATGCCTCATCTTTCGGTTCCACGTTTTGATACCCAGAGGTTAATCACGTGTGGCTCAGATACGTGCCTGTGTGCTTATGGCCTGATAATGCCACCTGAGATTGGTTGAAACGTCCACGTGTATGAAAAACACAGCGTGGTCACGCCCCTCGTTCACAGGCAAGGCAAGATTCACCTAACTTGTACGGGGCTAATAAGTTAGCTAATCAATTAGCTTGGCTGCGGAGTCGTCAAACCCTACAAAAATGCTGAAGTCGAAAGCGTGGTTATACTTTCGCAAGACCAACTGCAATACTGCGCGCATTCGCTACCCACCACCTCTCTACAGGACATTTTACGACCAGACTCGGATTCATCTGAAAGTACCGAGGCACAGCGTTGTGTCTGATATTTCATCGGGTAGGTTTGTTCCGCGAATTCCGTTGATCTGCTTTGTTTGTTAAGGTAGGAGCTAGCTAGGTTGTTGCAAGTTTACCCATGTATGTTAACGGTACTGTAGGACATTAGCAAGTAACTATTGTTTATGGCTATGTTACTAGCCAAGTCAAAAATGCCTCCGCCTAGCTAGCCCTGTGTGTGCAGGCATCGTCCACTCCTGCTGAGCACACATTTTCGACCGCTGGGGACACCATCAGCCAGGAAAGAGCTTGTCTGTCCCCTGAGAAGGCTGATATGTTAATTTTCTTCAAGAAAAACTTAGAGGTGTGTGTGTGAGAGAGAGATAATGTGATGGTGTGCAGTTGTGTTCTAGTTCATTTTTCAACTTGAATAATGGAAAATAAATTCCAGTATGTGGAATAGAATGTAATGAAATTAAATTTTTTCCTAGAATTAATATAAAATAGGAACCGAAAAAGGTACTGGTCAGGAATCCGTATCGAAATGAAGGTATCGATATCGGAATTTTTTTATCGATACCCAGCCCTAGTTGATACAGTATAAAAAAAAAAAAAAACGAGTAAAATTCCGCGAAACAGCGAGGGACCACTGTATACAAATTTCATGTTTCATTTTCCAGTTTTGGCCTCACAATTTTAAAAAATGAGATTCCATAGTTTTGCTTCCATTCTAGTACAGCTTTTTGGAACTGTAAGAGGTAGCTCACCAACATGTAAACCTTTTTTGTCCAATCCAAATAAGAAAATGAATCATCATGGGAAGAAAAATAATAATCTCACAGTAGGATATACAATTCTCTGAACAGTTGTGTCTTGTGAGATCTTGTACCATCCTTCGTCTAAACTTCAGGATTAGCAGGTTTTACAGCTACCGGACTGAGCCCAGCTTCGGTTCCAGCATGACTCACTCCCGCTGCTCTTTGGACAAGACACTTCCAATATACTGGCCTTACTTACAAATAAATAAAATTCACTACCAGCTAGAGTTGTCAAAAGCAGAGACAAACCGATATGCAGTATTGGCTGGCCGATATTTGTACTTTTTAGAGCATTGACTAATCGGTCTTAAATCTCCAGCACAGACCGATATTTTGTTTTGGTCGATCTGCTGGCTAAAAATACACACAAAGCTTTATTTGAACACTTAAGTGCAAAGAGATGACTGCTGAGAACATGATTACTTGGCTCAGTTTTAGATTTGTGGTTAAAAAAATGGTTGTGGGCGAGTTTGTACTAAATTTAAATGACCAGAATTTGAGGAAAAATACTCAAAATTGGCCAAATATCGGCAAAAATATCAGCAGAGCTCACCGGCCACAGGTTCTGAATTCTAAACAATCGGCATCGGCCATGAAAATACCCATACTGCTCAGTCTTTCGTTAAAAGTATCAAAAATCTGATAATAATCCATTCTAAAACCATTGAGGAATTGATACTAAAAAGTGCCATTCGCAAGACAGAAATGAACCTTTACTGAATAGTTTTGGAATGATCTGAAAATTTGTGGCTGAAACCGAAAAATTAAACGCTTTGCCAAACGCCGAAACTGAATATTAAAAATGCGGTTGTTAAGTTTTTCCACAATTTTTGGAATATTGGATAAATAGCCTAGAATACATTTTTTAGACATGTTTTTAAAAGAAAGTGTTTATTTAATATTCTTTAACTATTCCAGTCATTTCAAATGATTTTACCGCGTCATTGCACGTTGTTTGATTGTGTCACACTCCACTATTTGGCTGAATATATTCGGTTGCTGAATATTCTGTGCAGATCTAACACAGATATAAGACCACATGGGAAAATAAAATAAAATACAACCATTTAAAATTTGAAAATCCCATATTGTCTAAAGATTATTGTGGTATTGGAATCAATATTGAGCATCAAATCTGTTCTTTAGGATCAAAATAGTTTGGAATTTTTGTATCATGACAAAATCAGCACAAAAAAGTATGTACGATAAATATTGACCACACTATCCACAACTGGAGTCTTTGCTATTTTCAAATTTCACTTATGTGCTTTGTCTGGATTGTTTCGCAGTATGGCATTAAACATTTCTATCTGCATGGAAACCAAACCAGACCAAGTTACAGGTCAGTTCTGTGGAGAGGCGACCCCGCTCACAGTCAGAATGTGTGTGTGTTTTTTTTTTAGTATTTTTGAGCTTTAAAACCTCCTGTAACTGAATAAACGCAAGGTAGAGATGTCATATTGTGGAACTTTCCAGGCAGAGGAATGACGTATCCATAGAAACGAGCAGGTGACAGCAAAAAGTTACACAGTGAATGCACCTTCTATAGTGCATTTCGGGATCTTCTGCAGCCCTGACAGCTACTCCCTTTCCTCGCCAGTCACAAAGCTAAAATTCCACTCTCTATTGTTGTGAAAATTGTTTTGCAAATTTCTTCCGGTTCCTTCAGAAAACCAGAACAGAACCAGAGCGGAGGGACTGAAAAGCACCGTGTGGTTACAGTAAAGAGGTGGGCCCAGAACTTCCTCCTCGCGCTGCTGCGCTGGCTGAGGTTTGAGCTAAATCATATTTCAAAGTGACAAGTTCCCAAGCTGCAGTAGCAAAGAAACATGCACGGTTACAGACAGAGGGGGGGTATAATTATGTAGGTTAGAATAATTGATGTGGAAACAATAAGTGCTGGGGTCCCCTTTAATGTTTTTTGCCGTGTTTTTCCATTGCTTGTGGGAGGTGGTGGGGTTTTGCAGGTGCACATAGACGACTCACAAAAGAGTACAAATATAGGGCCTGTTTACACGAGAATGCTTACAGGTAAAAAACGACAAAATATTTTATGGGAAGTGCCTTTCGTTTAGACGGTGACAGCGTTTTGGGGGCTTAAAAACGCAAAAAAAACTGAAACCGCCCTCCAAAGTGGAAAACTTGAAAACGCTCCGCCGTAGTGTTTTCGTCTACACTGCCTAAGACGCAAAACTGTCAAATCTGCTGACGTCGCGTACACGTTTACGTCACATCGGTCCAAATATCAGTCTGCACCTTGTTGCGCCTTCGTTGCTTTGTAGTCCAACGTGGTCTGAAGCAATAGTTGAACTTCGTTTGACCACACAAATTTATTTTTGCTACCGGTTTTGTTTTGCTAATCGCGGCGCAGATGAGAAGAAGGAAGATTCTACTCATGCGCACGGACATAGTGATAATGCATCACAGCACCACCTAGCCGCCTGGCATGCATACCTAATCCAATTCCACACACTTTTGCATCACCGTATGCATGCAGATTTCCTCCCGAAAACGCTCGTCTCACCACGGAATAAAAAGTGAAGACGCGACGCCACTTTTGTGTCTTCTGTTCAGACCGTCGTCATATAAACGTAGCCATAGAAAGTATATTGTAAAAGCTGCTTTTGTGTGCAATGCAAATACATTTTCCTGACTTACTAGTACTGTACTCCAGTACCAGGTGGTAGCGTAGACAAAAAAAATGTATTCAAGTAAAAGTCATGTCACTTCAAATTAATATTACTCAAGCAAAAGTACAAAATAGTGGTCCAAATATGATTAAAAATTTATATTTGTGTGTAGAGTAACTGTCAGGTAATATCTGATTTGAAGTTAATGCAGGAAATCTGGTATTTTCTGGTATTAAGACATGTACAAAAAATGAGAAAAAACTAAATCATATCTGAAGGAGTATTCTGCTAGAAAAGTACTCTGAAAACTACAATTTCGCTGAAGTAAATGTAACAGAGTATTACCCAGCTCTGATCACTGTTAGGAGTAGCTTTTTAATCTAAAACATAACTTTTAGTTTGAAAATCAGGTAACAAATAGTCTTTTTAATTAACAAATAGCTGCGTTATACTTTTTTTTGGGGGGTGGAGGAGGTACTCCACCTGCTCGTTTCCATGGTGAGGTTGTGGCTTTGCTTGAAAATGTTCTACAGTTAAAATTATAAAAAAATAAACAAACATACCTTGACAAACATGCATTTTTAGTCTGGCCGAGGTTTCTACTCCATCTGTAACTTGCTCTGTGCATGGGGTTACTACAGTGCTATTCTCATGGAGATAGACAAGTTTAATGCCATACTGTGGAACATTCCGTGCAAGGCAATAGCGTCTCTGTGTGGAGAAGCACAGCCAAACAAGTCCTACTTGCTGCCAGACCAAAACATGCCCACAGCTTCACCACACAACATTTATACACATTTGTAGCGGTAATAGATCTGACTCAACTCCCTTCTCGTAAAGATGCACTGAGTAACTTTCCTGGTAGAGGCTCCGCTCATTGCTCGTCTCCATGGAGATGTTATTGCTTTGCCTGAATGCGCCGCAAAGTGGTATTAGACTTAACAAGCATGTGACGCCACCGAGCAAAGTTACTAGCCAGATCCATGTAGAGATGACCATGCTCGTAGTAAGAATACATGTTTTTTTCCAGGTATTTGAGCAATAAAAACAACTTTAACTGAATGAATGCAAGCTGGGCATGTTTAATGACCGACTGTGGAATATTCCAAACAAAGCAATAACGTAAATCACAGAGACGCTTCCCATGAAAGTTACACAATACACCTTTAAAAAGGGATAGTGCGTTTTTTTTTCATTTTTATTTTTTTTATGTTAATCTGTATGGGTTTCCTTCTAAAAGTTACGTGTGTTGACACCGGCTTACCTCTGACAGTCTCAGCTGATCCCGGTTCGGCTCGCTTTCTGGAGCCCACGTAAGTAGGTCCAGTAACTTCCCTGGAACATGAAATAAAGCTTGTTTTTCTTCTCAAAACAAAACCTTTGTCCGAAAGGTGATATATTTGCGTCCGAAACAGTTGTCCACGAAACATCCAGCAGCGTAGATTGCGTTCGCGTATTGTCTGTCTCGACTCGTATCACTGCGCGCACGTTAGCTGTATTAGCCTGTTCACTTGTAAACTTCCACTTACGGCGGACCGCATCATCCGTACACTTCCGCTAAAGGTTAACAGGCTAATACAGCCAATATGCGCGCAGTGATACGAGTCGACAGACACAATACGCGATCGCCAAGTACGCTGCTGGATGTTTCGGACGCAAATATATCACCTT
This sequence comes from Paratrypauchen microcephalus, assembly GCA_036785185.1. NCBI lineage: Eukaryota > Metazoa > Chordata > Actinopteri > Gobiiformes > Gobiidae > Paratrypauchen > Paratrypauchen microcephalus. The sequence continues at coordinate 654,385 of JAVJIX010000017.1, forward strand.
TCTGTTTTGAGAAGAAAAACAAGCTTTATTTCATGTTCCAGGGAAGTTAACGTAACTTTTAGAAGGAAACCCATACAGATTAACATTTAAAAAAAAAACAACGCACTATCCCTTTAAGGTCAGAATAAGTCATACGTTTACTATCTGCATCTAGAAAACATTTTCCTGTCCGATAATCAGTACGTGCACTACTAGTTGTCGTTAGTTTTACCGCTTTGGTTTCTGAAAGTTGTGAATACGGCTTATAAGCTCATTGCAGGGAATATTTACTGTAGGATGAAGTTAAAGATCCTATGACATGATACTTCTTGATGCTTTTATATGGGCCTTAGGGGTTGCCCAATATTGTTTTTGTTTTGTTTTTGTCTTTTTTTTTCAAACATTTTGCCATGTCTAGCCATGTGGGGGTCCTTAAGCAGGTTAGGGGAGCTCACATTAATGTTCAAAAATCTCAGAAAGTGAAAATTTCATGCCATGGGACCTTTAAGTGAGGAATAACTATGAACCACTGCAAACTAGTTCAGATTTTCACAATTTTAATACAAGAAAACATCAATCAAGACAACTCATTATAATCTAAAGTGAAAAAGAACCATCACTCCTAATATCCTTCATTAAATTACTTCAATTTTTTTTCAAACTAGACAAAAATTAACACAAACCCGCATGCAAGATTCCCCCATCAACATGCACTGTGTGAAAATGTTTTAGGAAAGAATCTTTAAAAGGAAACTCCTGTGGGTGCACAACAGAGGCGGGACAGAACCAGGGAAAGTACTAAACACGCATTTATAGTCTGCGACGTTTTTCATTTCAATTTAGAAGAAGAGGTGGTTTCGCAGACTATAAAAGGGACAACATGATACATATATAAAAAATTAGAATCTGGTTGTATTGAGATTAAAATGTACAATCTGATTTTACAGCATGAATCTAGTGTGGGATTTGCGTTTTGTTTTTCAGTAAGTGAGGGAATACATGAAGATGAAACCATGTTATTGATTAAAACCTAGGTTGTAACAGGCTAAAATCGCAATTAATGATTGCCAAATCAAAGTAGCTCAAAAAGAAACTATAACAAACAGATAGAGATGGTTACACGTTTTCAGTCTTCAGTTTTTTTTAGCAAGTAGAATCCAAATGTTGCAATAAAATCTGAATCTAGGTCTAAACCAGGACTGAACCGGGTCTGGACCAGGACTGAACCAGGACTGAACCAGGACTGAACCAGGACTGAACCAGATCTAAACCAGGACTGAACCAGATCTAAACCAGGACTAAACCAGGTCTAAACCAGGTCTAAACCAGGACTGAACCAGGACTGAACCAGGTCTGAACCAGGTCTGAACCAGGACTGAACCAGGTCTGAACCAGGACTGGACCAGGACTGAACCAGGACTGAACCAGGTCTGAACCAGGACTAAACCAGGACTGAACCAGATCTAAACCAGGTCTAAACCAGGACTGAACCAGGTCTAAACCAGGACTGAACCAGATCTAAACCAGGACTGAACCAGATCTAAACCAGGACTGAACCAGGTCTAAACCAGGACTGAACCAGATCTAAACCAGGACTGAACCAGGACTGAACCAGGACTGAACCAGATCTAAACCAGATCTAAACCAGGACTGAACCAGATCTAAACCAGATCTAAACCAGGACTGAACCAGATCTAAACCAGGACTGAACCAGATCTAAACCAGGACTGAACCAGGTCTAAACCAGGACTGAACCAGGTCTAAACCAGATCTAAACCAGGACTGAACCAGATCTAAACCAGGACTAAACCAGGACTAAACCAGGTCTAAAGTAAAAAATATGGTACTGCTTCATTTTCTCTAGATACCCAAAATAATTGTAGCATTATATAATGGAGGAACAAAGCATCATTTTTTCCATTAAAAAAAATAAATAAACACATATTTGGAAAGTGTTTTTGTTCGTTCCACGTGTTGTAATTTCCCCATCTTAAAACAATTAAGCCTTAAATTACGCACGGGCATTTTTAATTAACCGTCCGTGCGCAACGCAGGCAACTTTTTTCACAAATCTTGAGAACATCCGTGAACACCGATGCACCTTGCTACTACTAAAGAGGATGTACTCACCAGTAGATGTACGGGGAAACTACAGACATGTATGCTCCGGTTCTGCCGAAGTGAATTGGAACTCCGAACTTTCCCACCGAACGAACGCAACAATCAACCCCGGGTGCCACTCGTCTACGCGCGGCCACAAAACCTTTTAATTTGCGCTTTGCCCGAGTTCCATGCGCTCTTTATACGCGAGAGGCGGGTATCGGAGTGAGCCAGTGGAGTAAGACGCACACCTCCCTCCAAACCGAACGCACGGCGCAAACGCTCAATGGCGCTGGGTGGTGGTGCCCCCCCTCCTTTACGCGCAGCGCCCAATCGCATCACAGGAGTCTAGTGACGTCAGAAGCCGTTGCAGGTTCTCGTCGGGAATAGAATTTGATGATGTCAAAAATCTCAGATCAAGGGCAACGGGTGGTGTTGGTCTATAGGTGCTGCTGTTTCAGATGAAATGTCGAAAAGTGTGCGTAAAAATGCAAAATAAACCCTCATTTTAGTTTGAAATGTCGAAACGTGTGCGTAAAAATGCAAAATAAACCCTCATTTTAGTTTGAAATGTCGAAACGTGTGCGTAAAAATGCAAAATAAACCCTCATTTTAGTTTGAAATGTCGAAACGTGTGCGTAAAAATGCAAAATAAACCCTCATTTTAGTTTGAAATGTCGAAACGTGTGCGTAAAAATGCAACACAAACCCTAATTTTAGTCTGCAAATACTGGCTTCTCGTTTCCTGTGATAATCTGGGTCATGTTGCTTTTGTTTCACATGGAATATCAAAAACTGTGCGTAAAAATGCAAAATAAACCCTCATTTTAGTTGGCAAATACTGGAATCTGGGTGGTGTTGGTCTAAAGGTGCTGCTGTTTCAAATGAAATATCGTAAAGTGTGCAGAAAAAATGCAATATAAACCCTAATTTTACTTTGAAATATCGAAAAGTGTGCGTAAAAATGCAAAACAAACCCTAATTTTACTTTGCAAATACTGTCTTCTGGTTTACAGTGATAATCTGGTGTTTTATTGTGAATGAACAAGACACGTTTTTTCGCTCTTGTGGGGGAAAAAAAGATATTTAAACGCTACTAACAGAGACGACGTACGTTTGTGCCAATAAATATCTGCAATATCTGAATTCCGTCTGAATTGTAACCTATATATGGGTCCTTTGAGTCATCTGCGCTAAAAGGGTGAAGCGTTACGTGGTGCCATTGATTTATTGTCTCCAAGGCAACGTGAGGACAGCGCCGCCTCTTGAATGACAAAACTCTCCCGTTGGGTAACGCGTGAGAGGCGAGGGAGGGACACCGCCGAGCCCATTCACAAATTTATTCCAAGGACAAGTCAATAGGATGTATTATATTCCGCTGCCGTGTCTCCGAGCCGCGCGTAATCCCGTCACTCAGGCATTCGGTTGCATCACGGTTAATTAGTGTCAAAATGTGCGCCTTGAAGTGTGCGTAACGGTGCCAAAGTGACCTTCACGGATCGTGTAATTTACGCGCGGAGCTGGTGCGCACTCCGGACCTGTGCGCGTTTTCAGGAGCCATCGGTACGTCTGCGTGGTGCTCTGCTGCCTTCTAGCGGAGGACGAGGGAAATGTTTTGAACACTAAAGGCGCTTGACGGAAAAAGGGTTTTTGTGAATGACTTGTTTGTACGGAAGCCGACAGAGGCCATATTCATAAGCAATATTTTTTTCTTCCTTGTTACCCCGAGACAACGATATAATTAATTTGAGATCTCGAGAACACAAACAGTTATTCCGTTATCTCGAGAAAAAAAAAAAAGTTATCTTGAGATCTCGAAATAACAGTTGAGGTGCCGCGGACTAATCTTGAAATTATCCCGAATTAAAGGAGACTTAATGTTTTTTTGTTTGTTTTTTTTACAATCTGAGCCTTATTTCGGTAATAAAACAAGTTGTTTTACTCACCCATAGCACTTTGGTGTCATTTGGAGCATTTCCGGAGATGTTTTAGTTTAGCGATCTCTGTAACGTGAGTTCTCGGGGCATATATTTGCGGTCTCCAAATAACACAAACTTTAGCACTTTTCAAATCATAGAAGCTCAATGTCTTAGTCTACGCTTTCGTTTGAGTCAAAAGTGGCCTGTAATCCGAGATTTATCCATAATTTACAGCTTTGTGTTTCATGTTTGGGTCCCGAGAGCTGAGAGCGAAATAAGATGTGACTCCGCACATGCGCACTGGCCTCCTCATCTACTCGAAATTATGGATAAATCTCAGATTACAGGCCACTTTTGACTCAAACGAAAGCGTAGACTAAGACATTGAGCTTCTATGATTTGAAAAGTGCTAAAGTTTGTGTTATTTGGAGACCACAAACATAAGCCCTGAGAACTCACGTTACGTAGCCTGGGAATTCGTCCAAGCGAGAGTCCCAGATTTAGGGCCCCAATCAGAGAGCGGGGGAGGTGTGGCAAGACGGTGACGCGTACTACATGACAAACGGAAGCTTGTAGTTTGAACTGACAACTGACATGATTGGCTGTGGACTTACGTATACGCTCAATGATAGACATTCATAACGCCCAATAAACGGCCGTTGGCAATCGCTAACCACACCTCCGCTCCGGGATTTTTCGAAGCGAGTTTCCAGACCCATATCTCACTTGTGATATGGTCAGGTGTTAACCAGACTACACGTTACGGAGATCGCAAATCTAAAACATCTCCGGAAATGCTCCAAATGACACCAAAGTGCTATGGGTGAGTAAAACAACTTGTTTTATTACCGAAATAAGGCTCAGATTGTAAACAACGTTAATTCTCCTTTAAAAGTCGTAATGCAATCTCCCCCTGTGTCAAAGCTAGTTCCCTCACCTGTAATGACTTCAGGGCCAATTCTCATTCTGAACAGACGTGTTTTTGGTCATTAGAATGTCTGCAATAATAATTGATCAACTGATAAGGCAATATTTTGATCAGGGGTTGACACGGGGAGATTACATTACGACTTTTAATTTGGGATAATTTCCAAATCCGCGGCATCTCAACTGTTATTTCGAGATCTCGAGATAACAGTTTTGTTTTCTCCAGATAACAAATCATTTTTTGTTTTCTCAAGATAACGGAATAACTGTTTGTTTTCTCGAGATCTCGAACTAATTACCTCGTTACCTCGGGATAACAAGGAAGAAAAAATATTGCTTATGAATATGGCCTCTTTCGGCTGTTTGGGATTTTTCTGTTCAAAGATTGTTAAGCCAAAATGAATGAATGACTAAGTTATATATTAATGCAATCAATTTATTTATCGTGATACAATGTGTGTAGAATCCCTCAGTCGTCCTGGTAGAATCCATTTGTCAACTGGACAAAGTTTATTTGGTCGAATACGTTTCGCGGCTCATCCAAGCTGCTTCTTCAGTTCTGGCGCGAGTCCTGGTGGACACTGCTGCTTATAAATGGTTGCAGGGAGGAGCTGATTACAATGAAGAACTGAAGAAGCAGCTTGGATGAACTGCAAAACGTATTCGACCAAATAAACTTTGTCCAGTTGACAAATTAAATTTCTCCTTTTTGCCATCACGATACAATGCTAAATGATAGTGACTGATGTATGATCACTTTTATATTCTGTAAACTGTAACATGAACCTGTCTTTGGACTACAGATGGAAAGTAGCATTTTCTGTATAACCTGGTACTCTCCATCTTTCCTCTTGGTTCTCTTGGTCCTGTATAAATAAAAACATACTATACTGTACCATAATCTTACTTCCTTCATTTCATATTACAGGTAGTGCTGGAAAATACTGGATAAAAAAAGCCAACCTACAATACCTATACCTTGATACCTACAATATGAAAGAAAGAAAGAAAGCTATGCCTTTATTAGTCCCACAGTGGGGAAATTCCAGTTCTGCATTTAACCCATCCTGTTATCAGGAGCAGTGGGCAGCACACATTAGGGCGCCCGGGGACCATCTCCATGATCTTCTTGCTTCGGCTTGGTCAGGACCTAAGCTGGAGGTACCTATGGTGCATGTTTTGGGTTGGTGGGGGAAACCGGAGTGCCCGGAGGAAACCCACCCAGACACGGGGAGAACATGCAAACTCCACACAGAAAGGCTCGGGTGACCCGGGGATCGAACCCAGACCATGCATGCAAACTCCACACAGAACGCACACAGAAAGGCCTTCATAACTTTATTTCCTTCTCCCATGTCCAGTTGGTCTTCAAAATTGTCCATAACCTGGCCCCACCTTTACTCAAAGAATTCATTCAACTGTCAGCTGATACGGTTACAAGAATGACAAGAGGTACCATTAGAGGCCAGTGTAACGTGCCTAAATGTAGAACAGCCTTTGCTCAAACAGCTTTTTCCTTTAGGGCTGTTCAACAGTGGAATAAGCTCCCATCTGAGTTACTGAGCATAAATAACCTCTCTGCTTTTAATCGTGAAGTGAAAGCATGTTTTTTTTTAGAAAACCAGACATGTATGCACATTTAACTGTAAGAATGAACTGTGTATGTTTATTGGGATGTATGGAGTACTTGATAACTGATGTAATGACTGTGAGTATGTGAGGATTGAGGAAATTGTATGAATGATGTTACATGGGTTGCAAGTTTTAATGCACTGTAAATATGGCACTCTGACCCCTCCCCCACAGGACTACAGAGGGAAATTAGCTGTAAAGCTAGAATCTAGTACAAGCATCTCTGCCTTTGTGCTTAATGTAACTGTACATTGTCCTTATAAATAAAAAATGAAATGAAAAAATGCTGTCAGGTGATTAAAAAAATAATCAAATTAATTACATGATTTGTAATTAATTAATCTAATTAATCGCATTTTAATCTCGTGAGAGAGAGAGTGAGAAAGAGAGAGAGGCAACCCACTTTGCAATTGAGTTTGTCAGTTTTTCTGTGGTCGCTTTGCTCATTCGTTTCCCAAATTCTGTGAGCGTGGTTTTGTGGTTTGTTGGTTTGTTGGTTTGGTGAAGTGCACTCACGCTCGCTCTATCACCGGTAATGATGGAACTTGCCCGCACGTGTTTGCCGTTCAAATGATACGTCAGGCTGGAGCAGCTTCGGTGATCGGAAAATTCTTTTTGACAAAAGCTACAAATCACGGCGTTCTTATTGATTGTCCCGTCTTTGTTCTTTTTATAAATCAACTCGCCATTCAAAGGCCCTGGCAGCGATTTGCTCACCGCACACCAAATTTAAAATGCGCACATTGAATTGCCACTCATGATTAATTGCGTTAATTTTTATAACGCAACGTGTAATTAATTAAAATAATTAACGCGTTAAACTGACAGCTCTACTAATTTCCATATTTAAACAACTGTTATAGTAATGTACTTTATTAACTGAAAACAACAATGATCTAGCGGAGAACTTTATGCTTTTTTCAGCACATTCTGGTGATAAAATGATTATTTTTTTGTTTGCCATGATCACAATTATAGAAAATGTCCCACAAACGATTATTCTTTACCCTTTTTTTCATGATAAGCGATGTTATTGTTTACCGTCCCATCCTTAGTCCTTACCTGACAGTCGATTGAGATTTTGATCGATGGACTGATAATACAGACAGGATTTGGTGGGTACATACAGTCTGCAATAATCTGCAACAAAAAAGGAAAAGCAGTTATCCTCGGTGAACTCACAAACATATGGTATTTACTCCCGCCAGCTCTTCTGAAATCACTGGATAACATTATCATCTTTACAATTCCAGATGCCTGAGCCAGCGTTCTTATCATGTCGACAAACAAGGCTCAGGGCGAGTCACTGTTACTGGTATTTGGACGCAGCCCGATTCCAACATGTTGACTTCATTTACATTTCCGTCTCTAGAGTCACACTTTCAACAATGTGTCAGAAGTGATTAGGATTATGAACAGATTATGGACTATTTTCTACTTAGTCTGCACTTTGAATTATACAGTGGAGTTATACAGTCTGATAGTGGTGGGGATGAAACACGTGTGCCTTGAAAATATAATTAAAAACCAATGCACAGTGAGTAGACATGCAATATTTTCTATACTCTCTTTTTACTTATTTTTATTATTATTACTATTTGTCTGCATGCACTTTCTGTTCAAACTTTCTTTTGCACTAAACTGTCTGGAGCTAATGTGGCAAGTGAATTTCTCCTGTGTAAGATCAATAAAGTCTTAACTTATCTTATCTCTTATCTTATTTAAAGGGATAGTGCGTTTTTGTGTGTGTTTTTTTTATGTTAATCTGTATGGCTTCCCCTTCAGCAGTGTCCTGAGATTAACACAGACTTACCCATGACAGCGTGATCTGGTCCCGGTTCTCCTCCGGTAACGTAGCTCGTAATCGTAGTTCCGGTAAGTTCGCAGGGACAATTTAATAAAGCTTGTTTTTCTTCTCAAAACAACATTTGTCCGAAAAGTGATATATTTGCGTCCCAGTTGTCCGCGAAAAATTCAGCAGCGCATTTCGCATTTGCATATTTGCTCTCTAGATTCGTATCAATGCGCCCATGTTAGCTCTATTGCCTGTTCACTTGTAAACATCCGCTTACGGCAGACCGCATCCGCCGTACACATCCGCTAAAAGTGAACAGGCTAATACAGCTAATATGCACGCAGTGATACGAATCGAGAGGAAATATGCAAATGCGAAATACGCTGCTGAATTTTTAGCGGACAACTGTTTGTGACGCAAATATATCACTTTTCGGACAAATGTTGTTTTGAGAAGAAAAACAAGCTTTATTAAATTGTCCCCACGAACTTACCGGAACTACGTTTACGAGCTACGTTAACGGAGGAGAAGCGGGACCACATCACACTGTCATGGGTAAGTCAATGTTAATCTCACGACACTGCTGAAGGGGAAGCCATACAGATTAACATAAAAAAAAAAAATCGTTCTGCAAAACTAGTAAATAAACATATTTTTCATGCAGCTTAATAGCAGAAATTAAATAAATAGGCAATAGGAATATTCAGTATATACAACTTTTACAATCATGCATAAAACACACATTTTCAATAACACGAGAAAACTTAAAGCTTGACACATTTTTTTGTTCATAAGTTCACAAGAGAAATAAAAAATAAATGCAAGCTTGTCAGTACATTTCTGTCACACAGGAACCAACAGAATCTTTAACAGAACTTGAAAGTTGTTCAAACTTGCCTCACGTTTGACAAAATCAAGCAGTTTATTATAGTTTTATGGGCCAAAGCTGCAGTTTAAAGGAGAATTAACTTTTTTTTTTTACAATCTGAGCCTTATTCCGGTAATAAAACAAGTTGTTTTACTCACCCATAGCACTTTGGTGTCATTTGGAGAATTTCCGGAGATGTTTTAAGTTTAGCGATCTCCGTAACGTGAGTTCTCGGGGCACATGTTTGCGGTCTCCAAATAACACAAATTTTAGCACTTTTCAAATCATAGAAGCTCAATGTCTTAGTCTACGCTTTTGTTTGAGTCAAAAGTGGCCTGTAATCCGAGATTTATCCATAGTTTCGAGTAGATGAGGAGGCCAGTGCGCATGTGCGGAGTCACAGCTTATTTCGCTCTCAGCTCTCGGGACCCAAACATGAAACACAAAGCTGTAAATTATGGATAAATCTTGGATTACAGGCCACTTTTGACTCAAACGAAAGTGTAGACTAAGACATTGAGCTTCTATGATTTGAAAAGTGCTAAAGTTTGTGTTATTTGGAGACTGGTCGGGCATATCTTACATGCTCGGGGCATATATTATATGCCCCGAAAACTCACGTTACGGATATCGCTAAGTTAAAACATCTCCGGAAGTGCTCCATATGACACCAAAGTGCTATGGGTGAGTAAAACAACTTGTTTTATTACCGAAATAAGGCTCAGATTGTAAAAAACGTTAATTCTCCTTTAACCAAGATGGTTAAACCTTTTAGCGGAGGAAATAGAGGCGCTTCTGTTTTAAGATTTTACGGTCTAAAATCTTAAAACAGTGCAACATAATAAATAACAAATAACCTATACTATATACAGATTTCCAAAGTGTGCAGTGTGCATCAAAATGTGCAATGGAAGATACAGCAGTGAATTGGTCATGTGCAGTAGAATGTGCATTGGAGTTAAGATAAATAAAAATAAATGTGCAACAGTAGTAATTCTAGTGCAGTAACAGGAGTAAACAACAGTACTAAAAATTCCAGTAGTAAATGTGCAATAACAGTAGTAAACAGCAGTGCAACGGGGGTAAAAATCAATAACAGGAGTAAACAACAGTACTAAAAATTCCAGTAGTAAATGTAAGTGTGCAATAACAGTAGTAAACAACAGTGCAACAGGAGTAAAATCCAGTAGTAAGTGTAAATGTGCAACAGTGCAACGGTCGTCCTTAGCAGCAGTTTTTTTTTAAAGTGTCTAGAGTGATGTGTCTTTTATGGAATACAGGTTATGCCAATATGGGGGGTGGGGGGTGGGAGATGGGTAAGGTGGGAGTTCGGGTGTGAGTTCAGCCTCCTGACAGCCTGGTGGATGAAGCTGTTTGAAAGCCTGGTGGAGTGGGCCCGGAGACTCCGGTACCTTCTCCCCGAGGGCAGGAGGCTGAACAGGCTATGTGCGGGGTGGCTCGGGTCACCCACAATGCTGGACGCTCTGCGGGTGAGGCGGGTGTTAAAAATGTCTAGGAGGGAGGGGAGAGAGACACCAGCGATCCTCCCAGCTGCATTCACTATGCGCTGCAGGGCTTTCCTGTTCTGTTCAGTGCAGCTCCCGTACCACACAGTGATGCAGCTGGTCAGGACGCTCTCAATGGTGCCTCGGTAGAAGGTGGTCATAATGGGTGGAGGGGCTCCAGCTCTCCTCAGTTTGCGGAGGAAATAGAGGCGCTTCTGAGCCCTCTTTGCCAGTGATACAGTATTCACTGTCCAGGAGAGGTCCTCACTGATGTGCACCCCCAGGAATTTGGTGCTGCTCACCCTCTCTACAGCAGCACCATTGATGGACAGTGGGGGGTGCTGGGTGGGGCCTCTCCGGAAGTCAATAACAATCTCCTTGGTCTTTTCAACATTAAGAAGGAGATTGTTATTGCTGCACCACTGGGTCAGAAGGCTCACCTCACTCCTGTAGTTTGTCTCATCGTTATTAGAGATGAGACCCACCACAGTCGTATCGTCCGCAAACTTCACTATGTGATTGGTGCTGAACGCTGGTGAGCAGTCGTGGGTCAGCAGAGTGAAGAGCATCGGACTGAGCACACAGCCCTGGGGGGCTCCTGTGCTCAGTCTAATGCAGCTTGAGGTGTTTCTGCCGACCCGCACTGCCTGTGGCCTCTCACTGAGGAAGTCCAGCAGCCAATTACAGAGTGAGGTCTGAAGCCCCAGGTGGTCTAGTTTGATAATGAGCTGCTGAGGGATTATAGTGTTGAATGCTGAACTGAAATCTATGAACAGCATTCTCACATATGAGTCTTTATTGTCTAGGTGGGTGAGAGCCGGGTGAAGTGCAGAACAGATTGCATCCTCGGTAGAGCGGTTGGCCCGGTATGCAAACTGGTATGGGTCTAGGGTGGGGGGGAGGATGGATTTGATGTGTGGAGGATCTTGTATTATAGATCCATTGATTACTACGATCCCATTATACTAGTTTTACCGCCATATCAGCCTAAAGCTTTGCAGTTGTCATGGTGATTCCCGCCTGGTGATTCACGCCAGGTGTGCATCCTTTTTACAGGTAGCGCTGTGATATTTAGCCTATACAGAACATGGACTAATGAAAATATGAATCTTCACCTTTATTTGAAGTCAAAGCCAAAAAAGGACCCAGAAGAGGAAGTAATTGCTGATTTTAACTGGAGGATGTACCCAAAAATATGGAATTAATAAAGAGAATATATCGAATGGATACAAAAAATACACCTTGAACTGCAAAAGTTCAGCACAAAGTACGTTAAAGCGAGAAAATGGAGCCAACTATCAAAGTGTAAAAGCTGAACAGTGAATAAACCATTATACTTGAAAAATGTCCTGGGACTAATCTGGAGGAAAGGAGTCCAACTTTGTCTAAAAGCTTCTGCAGAGGAAAAACCCAAAGCCCAAATCCAAACTGCACCAACAGCCCTGGACTGAACGCTGTGTAAAGAACAGATGCTGGACAGAGGAAACCAAACAATGTATACAAAAGTAAATAAAAGCACATAAAAAGATACTAAACAAATGCAAAGAAACAGTTTTATGACGCACAAAAAATGAAGTCTCTTTCCTTTGGGGTCCCATGATCAACGTTCATTCAAAGGCTGAAGCTGAGAGGAATAAGATGGAACCAAATGGAGAAATGTTCAAACCTGATCATTTAAAAAAAATTGAAGTTTACTTTTGTAATCCCTTGAGGGGAAACTCATTCTTTGTATTTAGCCACTTGACATCAACCCAAGTGTTCCTAAGGCAACCTCAGGAACAGTGAGCTGCTGCCGTACACGTGAGTGCTAACCACTCAGATACAGTCCAATTGGAGGATCATATACGTACATTACACACTTTGAATATCCTGACAGTCTTGTGTTCTGGTCCAAGGGTTGAGGCCCTTGTGTTTTCTTTTCCTTGTGACTTTCATGGTCCCAGAGTGAGGCACATATGGAATGGTTGAAACACTTGAACATTTGGTTTATGACTGAAATAATCTGGCAGGGATGAGCTCTCTGCTGCTGGTTTCACAGGTTTTATTTGTCTGTCCATGCAGACTTAAATCAGGCAGGTATGTGAGATTCTGTGAACCTTTTATCCTCTCAAAACAAGGTCTGAATATGCTGAGCGTTATGTTGCTCTAAGGCTTTGGTTTTGGGCCTAAACTGGTGTGTGCCAGATTCTAAACATTGGCACTTTTATGGAGACTGCGTGGTCTCCTTGGTCTGGTCTAAATGTGGACCAGATTTAAACAGGCTGGTAAAACATGTGATGGTCACATGGGTCTGAAAACCCCTCAGTCTAAACCAGTGCTTCTCAATTATTTTCTGTGACGCCCCCCCAGGAAGAAGAAAAAATTTCACGCCCCCCTTCCTGCGCGCGACTATAAATAGTATTATTTGTCTAGAAAATTGTTATTAGAACACCATTGTATCCTTTTATTAACATTATAAACAAAACAAAAAAAGAAAGAAACTTACAACAAAGACTGCACTGAGGACTCAAATATTAATGTGTTTTTAATGCAGCTTTGCGCACATTTGTTTACGTTTTACAGAAATGAAACTTAAAACCACCTCATTTGCATAAGCTAAAAGCACTGAAAAAAAAACGCTCTCTCCTTGTGCCACTGATGCGTCAGCTTCTGTCGGACGAAAGGACACGACTCAGTGGAATATACGTGTTTTTTCTGTGACAGAGGATGTTTTGTTAAAGATCCCATGACATGGTACTTGTTGATGCTTTTATATGGCTCCTTAATGGTTCCTAATACTGTAAATGAATCCTTCTTCAAAATCAACACTTAGAGCATGGGAAAGACACATGTACAGAGTCAGAGTCAAAAAATAACTCTCTGAACAACTCATTCTGCGCCTTGTTGCTTGAATGCAAATGAGAAGAACACAGATTGGTAAGAGGAAGGGGGGGGGGGGTGAGAACGCCACTGCCAACTACTGTTGTTGATGTGCAATTACACTTAGTTCTAGTACAGTACAGCAAAAAAACATGTTTCCCAGGGTCATACGCGCCCCCCCTGGCATCACGCCACGCCCCCCCAGGGGGGCCCGCCCCACTATTTGAGAAGCACTGGTCTAAACTAACACTTCCACAGGTTAAACAGATTTTTGTTTCTGTCCAATTACAATTTAAAACCAGGTCTGAATTGACAATCTTGGGTTTTTATATTTGGTTTGGTCTGAAATGGTCTAAATGTGAGCCAGATTTAGACTGGTTTGGAGTGAGAGGGCTCTGGTCCTCATTCTGAACTGAAATACTGGTTATTCTACTCTCCTAAACTTTGCCACAGGGGGCGCTGTGTCCCTCTGTGCCAGTCCCCAGCCTGGACAAAATGGAGAGGGTTGCTTTGGCATAAAACCTACCGCCTTTATCTTGATCACATGTTTGAGTATTTCTTTTATTAGTCTGTATACTTGGGGCTTAAAAACACACAATCCTGTATTACCACATGACATCACAAGGATTTTCTGTTTGAGAGAAGATGGTTGGTTTGTGTGAATGAAATGACAACAGAAAACAAAACTTCCAGGTATGTTTTTGATGAGCAGATCAGAAAACTGCTTAATATGGGCCCTTTTTAAATAGAAGCATTCATTTAAAAAGTCTGCCTTTGTCTTCAAGAACCTTGTTTATAATCTTAAAAGTCATTTGTTTGCTTTTCATGAAGAAACATGACATCAAATACAAAATACTTAATAGGGATTAATTTGTCATTTTGTTCAAAATTGATCCTAAACCCACTTTTTTGTCCCATACTGACACTTTTGTGTTTATCAACTATAATTTAAATACATGCAGGTCTGTCACAAAATTTTGAGCACAGCGCCGTGGACGGACAGTCTGTCACCCTTTTTCACCATGCCCCAGTTTGCATCTCTGTATTAAAATAAAACATAAATAATCATGCTTTTATCTTTTGTAGGTTATAAGACTTGTAGGGAATTGCAAAAATAAAATGTCAGAGGGTAAAGATTGTTCTGCGTTATTAAAGTCCCACATATGTGCCACAAGAGGGAGCTATGACACTGTTTTATGAACGCGCCCTTCTCATGTCTGCAATGAAAGCAAGAATAATCCAAACATGTATAATTGTTGGAATAAATCATACATACTAGCCTCACAAATCTTTTAAATGCTCATATTACGCCATTTTCTGATCTGTTATATTTCCGCATCACAAACACACAACTTCAGGTGTGTTTGTGGACCCTGCATGTTTAGGCTGAGTTCTACTCAAATAGAAAACATTCTGTTCCACCTTGTGATGTCGTGGTAATGTAGGAAGTGGTTCACTGTATTTGTGTTTGCATTTTGAGCTTTGGAGACTAATAATAAAATATTACTCAAATATGTGAATGAAACAAAACACAACTCCAGGTCTGTTTTTGAGGAGGAAACAACATTATAACATGACTTGAAGCTCACAAAAATCCATTTTGTGTTTCGTAGGCTGGAGTCCAGGGTGAAAAGCTGTTTGGAGCGACACAAGTGCACTAAAGAGCTCATTCTGTGCTCAGGTAGGATGAATAGCTTTTATTAATGCAGTAAAATACAGGAAAATAAACTAAGATCTATGGCAAGCCATCTTAACATTTAAAAGATATGTGGAAAACTGGATATGTGTTGCAGATATCTAATTCAGTTTTGCCTAGTCAAAAAAAATCCGCAACTACATTCTTCCTATCCATAAGTGTCATTTCAGATCTCTAAAGATATTCTTCCTAGGGCAAATGACGTCACTTTTGCCGTTCATTTGTATGGGGCTCATCATTACGGATATCCACTATCTGAATTACGGATATCTGCAACTGAATTATAGTTTGAGATATCTACAATTTTTGATTTTGACTAGTCATCGCTCCAGTTCAAGATGTCTTTAATTCACCTCAGTTCAAGATATCTTTGTTCCTTTTCAGATGTCTTAGCTTTAGGAACAAATGGCTTTTTGGATGGACTGGTGCGCTGCTCGTAGCTCGACCACTTGGTGCGTTCAGTGTCATGTCATGACGTTTGAGATATTTTTAACTTTCAATCTGCCTAGTCAAAACTGAATTACAGATATCTGCAGTTGTCATTTATGATGTGTGACTAGTTGAATGTCGTTTTCAATGACGTAATTGCAGATATCTGTAATTCCGTTTTGCCTAGTCAAAACTAGTGTTGTCAGGCAATTTTTAAAAATTAATCGCATTTTAACAGTGAGAGAGATTGAGATGGAGAGATTGTTAGGGAGCGAACGAACCCACTTTGCAATTGAGTTTGTCAGTTTTCATGTGGTCGCTTTGCGCAGTCGTTTCCCATATTCTGCGAGCGTGGTTTGGTGGTTTGGTGAAGTGCGCACTATCACCGGTAACAATGTTTATCATTTAAATGATCCGTCCGGCTGGAAAAGCTTCAGTGATCAGAAAATTCTTTTTGACAAAAGCTACAAATCACGGCGTTCTTGTTGATCGTCCCGTCTTCGTTCTTTTTCTAAATAAACTTGCCGTTCAAAGGTCCTGGCAGAGATTTGCTCGTCACACGACAAATTTAAAATGCACACATTGACTTGCCACTCATAATTAATTGTGTTAATTTTCATAATGTGTTAATTTGCAGTGTGTTAAACTGACAGCCCTAATTACAGGGATTTAAAAAAAAGTGTAATTCATGTTTACTCCAGTTTTCTTCAAAAAGTAGTGCCAGATTTGAAAAAAAACTGAACAAAAGGTGCTTTCTGCATATACTGCACGTTATAGGTGGTGACAGTACTGGAAAACAGTCTCAGCCTTAGCCCCTGAACAGCCGAATGTAGTAACGTCACTGCACTATCTGTGTACTTGTGTATATGGTCCTGCCTCTTTCCGGAGTCCAAACTGAGATATTATAGACCCATTTACAACTGAAACTGAAAAAGTTATTCCGGCCGCAACAGCTCACTCTGGAGCTTTCACCGATGTGGTCACATCAAGTTTATTTAGAAAGCACATTTAAAACAACCACAGCTGCCACAAAGGTCATAAAGTCAGATAAAACAAACAAGGCATGCAAAAAGATTAAAATATATATATATACCTTATAAATATTCAGTATTCCTGCTACTGCAAAAGTTTGGTCCCTCTACAAGTTGTTCGGAGGTGGTGTTCTCTTCTCAGTTGCATCTACTTGAGGAACTTGTACTTTTCATAGTTCTTTTCTAGCAGCATGTTTACTATTTGATTTTTTTTTTTTTTAAATTGAAGTAACAGGACTCTTACATGAGTAAAAGTTGTGGTTCCTCTTCCTGTTGTGAGTAAACAGTATCTACAAGGGACAAAAGCTTCACGTGACGATATGAATTGATTGATATGATTTGAACATTTGTGTTTCTTGCACTGCTTATTCAGATATAATGGTCTCATTTTTGTGTCTGTCCTTTCAAAATAAGAGCGTACAACCACCCAGACAGAGCGATATCATGTCCATGGACACAAGCAGATGGTAAACTAGAAAAGTTACGTAGTGCACCATTTCACCTTGTCCATTCACAGTCCAAAAATTTCCAAATTTTACACAACTATTTGAGGTGGTCACCGTTGATGCAGCAGAATTAAATTGTACTGACTCAAAATGACCACAGGGTGTCAGTAGAGATTGAGGAATAAGTTGGGCCGCGACTCAATTCTCTTTCCTCGCTTCCTTTTCTTTGATTCCTCTCCTTGATCCTCCATTTTTCAGCTGTTAATCAAACGTGTCATTAAGTGGTGTCCCAAAGAAAACCACGGAGTCAAGGAGTAAACCTGAGGGAGGCTTCAGGACGCACACACCAGAAAAGATTGATTTGATTGAGGAGTTTATATCCTCTCTCCTCCCTGGCTGCATCTCATTTCTCTTTTCTCACTTCCTTCTCATTGATTCCTTCCCTTGATTCTGCAGGAAATGGGTGAGAAGGTCCCGAAGTGAGGTGAGAGGATATAAACTCCTCACTGATACCGATAAAGTTTGATTCTCCTGTCTGCCGCAGCCTGAAGTTTTAAGTTGACTCCTCCATTCCGTGGTTTTCTTTGGGTTGACAGCTGAAAAATGCAGGATCGAGGAGAGGAATCAAGGAGAAGGAAGCGAGAAAAGAGAAACGAGAAGTGGCCTTGGTCATTTTAGTATCAGGTAGAACTTCACATTCTTGGAACTCTAACTATAGATTACAAATTGATACTTCTCGACACAAATAAACAAGTATATATGACAGGTTTTCATGTTTTTTGTAATTCTGACTTGATTTGGTGGTATAGTATCTGTGGTAAATGCTTCTAATACTACTAAATCATAGTTTTACATCTGTTTGTGGACAAAATTTGATCAGAAAAATACAAAATCCTAGAAGCGCCGAGTTCTAAAACAGAATTCCTCTGCCTACGTCACCAACACTGAAAACTTCAAAATACGGGTAGTTTATGCTCAAGGAAGGTACTTTTCTGACAATTTAGACTTCATTTAAAGGAAGGAAGGCATTGTACAAAATTAACTTTTTGGAGCTTTCTACCAAAACGTGCCTGAAGAGGTTTTAGATGTCATCCATGCATATTTGAGTAATATAGCGATCTCTCTCAGGCCCTATTCAAACCCTTCTTACGGTTTGCTGTAAGATTCTGTCCCTTGTGGATCAATAAAGTTTGTGTTTTGAAAAAACTGTTGTGACATCGCTCTGAAGGGGAAGTGACTCAGCGCAGCGAGCAGACTTGGACTGAAGGCCTGTTAACACAAGAACTCTTATGGGTAAAAACGTCAATATTTTATCAGAAGTTCCTTTCGTTTAGACGGTGACGGCGATTTGGGGGCTTAACGCCAAAAACTGAAACCGCCCTGCAAAGTGGAAAACTTGAATACGCTCCGCCATAGCGTTTTCGTCTACACTGCCCAAGACACAAAACTCTGGTCAAATCTGCTAACGTTGTGTTCGCGTTTATGTCACATCGGTCCATTTATCAGTGTACTTTGTTTGGCAGGACTTTGTTGCTCCTTCGTTGCTTTGTAGTCTAACGTGGTCTGAAGAAGTTGAACTTCTTCGTTTGACCACACTTTTTTTTTTTTTTTTGCTACCAGTAGCCATGTTTTGTTTTGCTTCTCCCGGTGCAGATGAGAAGAAGGAAGATTCTACACATGCGCGCGGAAATAGTGATAATGTATCACAGCGCCACCTAGCCGCCTAGCATGCATACCCAATCCAATTCCACACACTTTTGCGTCACGGTATGCACGCAGATTTCCTCCCGAAAACGCTCATCTAAACACGGAATAAAAAGTGAAGACGCGACGCCACTTTTGCGTCTTCTGTCTTCTTGCATCTTCTTGCGTCTCATATAAACGTAGCCTAAGACTTACAGCCTTAGACAAACTTTATTGATCCGCAAGGGAAATTATTTGGGTCAAAAAACGTGAAAAACGAAAGTGACACTGTTAAATATGTTAGTGCATTGTTTTTGAATATAGCATTTTGAAAACAGAAAAAGGTAACATTGAAATATTCCAGACAAAGCAATAGCATCTCCATGGAGAAAAGTATTTGACAGATCCTCCACCAGAAAAGTTACACAATGCAGCTTTAAATGAAGAGGTATTGTTCTTCACATACTTAGATCAAAGTATGGCATTAAACCTTTCTATCTTCACGGAGACCAAACCGGACAAAGCTGCAAAAGAAAAGCGTTGTCTTTTTTTTTTTTTCATCAGTCCAACCATATTACGGAATTTTTAAAAAAAGTTTACATTATGGTTGCTATAGGTAACGGCTATAGAATTACCTTTAAGCGTGTCATATCTGCTGCCTATGTCCAAAAAGGAAGGAACTTCACTAAAATGAAAAAAGAAATGAAGAAAAAAGGGGGGGGGGAGGAAGATTTTGTTCATTTTTTGGTCAAATCTTAAACAGAATTGTGTTTACTATGTTACTGAAACGAGTAGTCCGACCTGTCAGATCCACTCATACGAGCTAAACAAAGATGGAACGTCGTGTGATGTTTCTTGTTTGTGTGGTCGGTTGTGTTGTGGAGCTGTTTGGACGGGCCTGCTCTGGTGCACATCTGGAGTGGCCCCGATGCCTTCAGGGCCCGGTCTGGAGTCTGTACACTGCAGCTCTCCCACACAGAGTAGAGCAGGTGGGGCCAGAGCAGAGGAGCCTGGTCTCTGGTCCAACAGGTGGTTTAGAGTAAGTCCGTACAGAACGTGGAGGTACAGCCTGGTTATATGGGACAGTGACTTCAAAGGACCCTGATTTATTACAGAAATCGGTTTTACGCTATTTTCTGATCGATGTTCTATTGTTTCCTCATCACAAACAGACCTGGAGTTGTGTTTTGTTTCATTCACACATGTTTAACACACAAATCCTGCATATTTAGCTTGTGTTCTTATGTCCGCTGTGTGCTGACTATCTAGTAGAATTAGTTAGGGCTTGTCAAACAATCAGGAAGTGCTCATTAACATGCTAGTTGTTGTTAGCTTTAAAGGAAAAGTAACGTTATTTTACAATCTGAGCCTTCTTTCGGTAATAAAACAAGTCGTTTGACTCACCCATATCACGTTCGTGTCATTTGGAGCTGTTTGAAGAAAGTTATGTTGTAGCGTATCCGTTAGCATTTGTTAGCATTTGTATTCGGGGCATTACTTTGCGGTCTCCAAATCACACAAACTTTAGCACTTTTCAAATCATAGAAGCCCGATGTCTTAATGTAAGATTTCGTTTGAAGCAAAAGTGGCCTGTAATCCGAGATTTATCCATAGTTTTCAGCTTTGCGTTTCATATTTGGGTCCCGGGAGCTGATAGCACAATCCGCGCATGCGCACTGGCGTCCTCATCTACTCGAAACTATGGCTAAATCTCGGATTACAGGCCACTTTTGCTTCAAACAAAATCATTCATTAATACATCGGGCTTCTATGATTTGAAAAGTGCTAAAGTTTGTGTTATTTGGACACCGCAAAGTAATGCCCCGAGCAAATGATACAGCACCATGTTAACAGATACGGGATCATTACTAGAACAGAACGGCTCAACATAAGTTCTGCGATACTGCTCCAATTGACAGAAAAATGCTATGGGTGAGTAAAACTACTTGTTTTATTGCCGAAAGAAGGCTCAGATTGTAAAAAAACGTTAATTTGCCTTTAAGTAGATTAGAAGTTTCAAAATGTTGTTACCTCCTCAAAACAGAGCAGGAGTTGTGTTTTTTTGTTTCATTCACACGTTTAATGCACAAATTCTGCATGTTTAGGTTGTGTTGTTCTCTCAAACAGACTCCTTTCTACCTTGTGATGTCATGCGGTGATACCAGAAGTGCTCCACTGTGTTTTTAAATTCCACACACCTTCACTAGAATCATTTGGATCATTTCAGACCTGGAATTGCCGATCTCCACTGAACAAAAAACTAGCTGTTTGAGCTTTGGAGATGTAGACAGCCTGAATATGCCTGCTGAGTTAGTTAGGGTTTGTCAAACAATCAGGAAGTGCTCATTAACATGCTAGTTGTTGTTAGCTTTAGCACGTGGACAAATCATTTCAGTACTTGCCGATACCGAGTACCAATACTATACTTTTTAACCCCCACCCACCATAAATAAATAAATGGAAATGCAGGTTTTAGTTTTATTCTCATAAGTTATGCATAGTTGCCACTTTGCAAACTGTGAAAACACTTCATCCACTGAGCGGTCAGACTTGAGAGCGAAACTGGGCAGACGCTGCTGCTCCAAACATCGGTGGTGAAACTTACGGACTTAATGTCACGCACCACGCTTGAGGACATCTGTCAGTCGCTGGAATCCAATATCGTCCACAATTGAAAAGGGCTGGTCGTTGAGCGCAATACAGTGGTCCCTCTCTGTATCGCGGTTCACTATTCGTGGCCTTGCTGTTTCGTGGATTTTTTTTTCAATTTTTCAATTTTTTTTTTTTCAAAATTTTTTATAGTGTAACTTTTTTTTTTTAAAAATAGTGTAACATTGTGTTCTGCATCCTGATTGGCTAAGAGACTAGACCAGGACTAAACGTGGACTAAACCAGGTCTAGACCAGGTCTAAACCAGAACTATAAAACCAGGATTAAACCACTCTTTGCTGGTTTCGTGCCGCTCTTTGCTGGTTTCATGCGGCTGGTTTGTGGCTCTGACTGAGAGGACGCGGTCCGGGTGCCGCGGTTCGATCTCGTGCTCGCAGGCCTGGTGTATGCGTGGCCTCGCGCCGGTCGTGCTGCTCTCTCACAGATTTGTCCACGTTGAGGGGTGCACGTGTGGCGCACTTCTCCAAGGGGTTGGTGCGCGTCGCGTCCCGGGACGTGGCAGTGCCCCTCGCGCATCCGGCGGGGCTTCCGGGGCCATGTCTCCCCCCACGCTTCACTATTAATACATTTTGTTGAAAATCTATGAAAGTTTGAGTGTTTAAACGAGAGACAAATGTGAGAAAAGGTAAGTTCCAGTTTGAGAAAAGCGTATAATGTGTGTGGTGAGGCATTTACAGCCTTAAAACATGTAGAATAATTGTAACTTCGTACTTCGCGGATTTCTCTTATTGCGGGTTATTTCTGGAACCTAACCCCCGCGATAAACGAGGGATTACTGTATACTCAATAAGTGCCTCGGTTATTTTTTTTTTGCCCGGGGGCTGTCTCTGGACATTTTCCCCTTCTTCTTTAATCCTTCCGATAAAGTTGGCTGATGTTGGCGGCTGTTAGCCTTAATGAATTTGGCATGTTCGCCAGCATGGCGTGTTGGAGTTTGAGTATTTTACTAGACGTGTCTTTTTCTCTGGACATTGGACAAGTACTTTTCTGACTCTTTGTCCCCCCCCACCCCATCATTTAAGATTGGTAAAACAACAAATGGCATACTGAACGTTACAGTAATGGTGCGCTATGTCGTCTAGTAGTGGTATCGGTGCATGGTATCGGCCATTGGTTGACGAGTATGAGTATATTAATGAAGTATTGGGCCAATACCTGGTATCGGTGCATCCCTAGTAATAAAATTGGATGAAATTTAACCAATGAAAGTCAGCTTTTCAACCATACTTCAACAGAATTATTTAAAAAAAAATAAGCTCATGAAACAGGCCAGGACAAAAATGCTGGTACCCTTAACTTAATATTTTGTTGCACAACCTTTTGAGGCAATCACTGCAATCAAACGATTCCTGTAACTGTCAGTGAGACTTCTGCATCTCTCAGCGGGTATTCAAGTTATTTCTGTGACCATTGTGAGTTTTTCTTTCATTAACCGACGGGTACCAACAATTTTGTCCTCGTGTGTAAGTACATTAGAAGTTTCACAATGTTACCGCCTCAAAAACAGACCTGGAGTTGTTTTGTTTCATTCACATGTTTGAGTAACACTTTATTATTAGTCTGTCTACATCTCCAAAGCTCAAAACACTCTGTTCCACCTTGTGACGTTATGAAGTGATAGTTCTCAAGTGAACGGCTCCTTTTACCTTTAGTTCATTAGAGATTGGCAATTCCAGAGCTGAAACGATCCAAAATATGATTCTAGTGAAGGTGTTTGGAGTTTAAAACACAGAGCACTTCCTGTATTACCACATGACATCACAAGATGGAACAGAGTGTTTTCTGTTGGAGAGAAGAACAACTGTCAAACATGTGCGAATGAAATAAAACACAACTCCAGTTATGTTTGCAATGAGGAAACGACATTAGAACATTATAGATGAGAATCTAGCGTCGTATGGGCCCTTTAACATGTTTTCCCATCCACCTGCAGTGCCTGGCCCTAATGAGATCTCAAAGCCCAGAACCTGTTTCAGATTGAAGACAGATGACAGAGCCGGGGATTAACGATTTGTGGCTGACGTTTAGCATGTAGCATTTAGCCGTTAGCGTTGGCGGATTGCGTCTCAGCTGCGGGTACGAGAACACTGGTAAAACGAACAGCTGTGAAGAGCCTGTGTGCCAAAAAGGAATCATGAGGTGTGACTGTGGTCCTCATGCACCTGCCTGTGTCTGCAGGCGTGCACGAGAGGGGCGTGCATGTGATTGCTTCGAGGTAACAGGTCCAAATCATGTGTACTTAAAGGCTTATTATGTTTTTATCTGGTATTTAGTAATAATTTCTTCCATATGTAAATCATTATTAAACATTTAGATGGAAAACTCTTGCGTTGGACACACATTTCTTCAATACTTTATGAAGATGTGAGTCTGGTCACTGGCGGATGGGCCAATCTGGAACACGCATGTCTGCACGTCTTCTTCTTCTTCTCCTTTCGGCTTGTCCCTTTTTCAGGGGTTGCCACAGCGAATCAACTTTTTCCATCTCGCCCTGTTTTCTGTATCTTCTACTCTGGCTCCAACTACCTCCATGTCCTCCCTCACTGCATCCATAAATCTCCTCTTTGGTCTTCCTCTTTGTCTCCTACCTGGTAGCTCCATCTCTAACATTCTTCTACCAATATATCCACTGTCCCTCCTCTGAACATGTCCAAACCATCTCAATCTGGCTTCTCTAGCTTTTTCTCCAAACCTTCCTGTCTGTGTTGTCCCTCTGATGACCTCATTCCTGATCCTGTCCATCCTTGTCACTCCTAAAGAGAATCTGAGCATCTTTAACTCTGCTATCTCCAGCTCTGCCTCCTGTCTTCTGCCTATTGCAAGTGTTTCTAATCCATACATCATGGCTGGTCTCACAACTGTCCTGTAAACCTTTCCCTTCACCCTAGCTGGCACTCTTCTATCGCAGATCACTCCTGACACTTTTCTCCAGCTGTTCCATCCGGCCTTCACTCTATTCTTCACCTCTCTTCCTGCACGTCAGTTTGTATCAAAACAAATATGGTGGCTTATGAGGAAAAAAGGAAAAAATATCATAGGGAACTGAAAAAGATCAGATTTCTGCAGAATCACAGAGTAAAGCACTAAACTCTATTTAGATCAGCGTTTTTCAACCTTCAGGTCGCCTGAAATGTACGGAGCAGTGCAGTCACAATAACTAGTGATGGGGAAATGAGACGGAGCTCCGGAGCACGTCTCGTTCTTTCTGAAACAAATAGCTCTGAAGAACTGCTTGTCTCGCAGCAGCCGCTCACGTGACCGAAGTGTCGGTCCCTCCCCCCGCTGCTTCGCTCTGCGTGTCAATCGCTTCAGTGTATCGAAGTGTTTCATTGGCTCAGTGAATGTTCCGCTCTGCGATTGGTTCAGAGTGCTTCCGAGTGTTCAATGTGCTTCCTTGGTTTGACAAGCGCTAAACTGCAACAGTATAAAAGATGCACCAATGTTTCTTAAAAATGTTGGGTAGTGAGGAGTATTGTGTGACGTTAGTGGTGATTTTGGTGACTTTTGGCGACTTTTTGCCTTTGTTTCATTTTCGATGGCATCTACAAGTGGAAAAAAGCGATCATTGTTAAAATGCAATGGTAAATTTGTCCACTAGAGGTCAGTGTTTCTCCGAGGCCTCAGACACTTCGAACCATTTGACACAATGTTGCGACTGAGGTGTCAATGCTTCACAAGGCTCCATTCGCCCATCACCATGAAACATGATTTAAAAAAAAAAAAAGTCTATGGGGTCGCCAGAAATGTGTGATGTCAAAATGGGGTCACAGGCCAAAAAAGGTTGGGAACCACTGATTTAGACTGAAATAACCTCAAAATGCTCAGAGTCTGGCCCTAAGAACAGACTTAAAACTGGTGGACAGGGCCTAAGACCAGACCAAGGGACAGGAGATATCATTCTCAATGTGCCAGGCAAAAAAATTTATACAAATAAATAAATTAATTAATTAATGAAATAAACAAACTAAAAATAAAAATAAAACCACAATGATGATGATGATCTTTGACTGACTGAAAGGTGCACTATGTCACTGTGTTGCAGGTTTGAAACTCGGTTGTCTCCATGGAGATGTTTTGCTTTGCCTGTAATGTTCCACAGTATGACAATAAACTTCTAACTTGTATTGATTCATTTACAAGAGATGTTATATGGCTGAATATTCTGGTATAACTTGAGAACATTCATTCTTACTGCGAGTGGGGTCGCCTCTTCACAAGTGAACTTAAAGGAAAAGTAACATTTTTTACAATCTGAGCCTTATTTCGGTAATAAAACAAGTTGTTTTACTCACCCATAGCACTTTGGTGTCATATGGAGCATTTCCGGAGATGTTTTAGATTAGCGTTAGGCTAACGCCGTTAGCCTAGCGCGACTTATAGCCATAGCTCGGGGCATTCCCCGAGCATGTAATATGCCCCGTGCGGGCTCCAAATAACACAAACTTTAGCACTTTTCAAATCATAGAAGCTCGATGTCTTACTCTACGATTTCGTTTGAATCAAAAGTGGCCTGTAATCCGAGATTTATCCATAGTTTACAGCTTTGCGTTCCATGTTTGGGTCCCAGGAGCTGAGAGCACACTCACTGGCGTCCTCATCTACTCGAAACTATGGCTAAATCTCGGATTACACGCTAATCTAAAACATCTCCGGAAATGCTCCATATGACACCAAAGTGCTATGGGTGAGTAAAACAACTTGTTTTATTACCGAAATAAGGCTCAAATTGTAAAAAAAAAACGTTACTTTTCCTTTAAACTACACTTCATGACGTCACAAGGAGCTTTGGAGATGTACACGGACTAATATGGGTTATTCAAATGTGTGAACAAAAAAACACAACTCGAGTTATGTTTTTGGTGAGGGAACATTTTAACATGTCCTAAAGCTCACGAGTAATTTTTGTGTAATTTAGGACCTTCAAACTAATGAACCTTTTATACTGATCCAACCACCTCAAAGAAAATACACATGTGGACAAAGACTTCACATTTTCCCGTGTTCTATGTGAATTCTGCTCTGCTTTTTGAACTCAAATAGCTCTGAACGGATACCACCTTGAAGCAGATCTCCTCCACAGACCCTTCTGGGCCTGCTGAGTGACGAGGGTCAGGTATGGAGATGGAGCATGTTATGGAGGTTCTTCGACTTTCTCTGGTGGATCTGGTGCTCTTTACGAGGTGTGTGTTCTTCCTCCAGGACCTGAGCGGCCTTTGGAGGGACCGCTCCGTGTGCTGCTCCTGCATGTTTTCAGGATGAGCTCAGTGTCAGGGCTGTGTGGATGGGAGAGGGAAGAGACGTGTCCAGCAGGTAGCTTGTTTAGGCCAGAAGAACATGCCAGCAGAGGGCAGTGGAGTGCTGTTTGTGGGCGATGTTTTGAATAGAAAACTGAAAAAGCTACATGAATGAGTGAAAGGAAATGCAAAGTTCCATAATTGCCTTCATTTCAGATCAGTGACAAGTATAATCCTATGAGAGTTTGACAGATTTAAAAAAGAAATGTCAACCTTCTGCTCCACAAATGTTGAACCTTATGTGTTAATTGTCTGTAAAGTCCAGAATATCGGCCCATAATCGTGCAATCACATTCGTTTAGTTCAGTAACCTTTTTACAGGCATGTATGTACTCATAAAATCACATTTAGCCCTTCACTCATTGATTCTGCAGAAATCTGTGATGGTTTTCAGTCCCCTGTGATATTCTTTGATCCTCATAAGCAGACATATTTGTTTTTATACGGGCGGATCATGATTAGCCTAATCCATTTGTCAATCACGCCCATCTGAACTCTGGAGATTCACTGGTGACCACTCACAGCTGTGTAAAGGATTGAAGTAGAGTATATTCTGGAGTCCAGGCAAATTTGTTAAAGCAACATTATGTAACTTTCTGGAAGTGGCATGTCATAAACGATTCCACGGAAATAGTTAAAAGTTAAAACTATTCTCCATGGAGATAATGAAGTTCGTCTGTTATACTGTTTGATATCACAGCCACAAGAACAGCCTTTCCTGGAAAGTCTATTCTTTGATTAAAAAGTTAAGTACTGGGACTTTAAGGATCCGCTCCACAAATGAATTACGTTTATTAATTAAAAATTAATTAAAAATTTACATGATTTTCAATATGTTGCATTTTTCTGAGTGTCATGGGTCCCTGGGGAGCTTCACCATTGTTTTTGACATCTTTGAAGGTGTAGGTGTTTCCCTACCCCAAAGCCACCTTTTTCCTACAGGCTTTTGGGCGATTTTCACCCGGCGATAGTGAAAGAGGAATGTAAGAATGTAATGAATTTAATGTAAGAGGATGTAAGGAATAGGTAAGTAAGAGTGGTCCTGGAATGTGTATCTATCCTTATTTAGTGCAGTGGTTATGAATAAATATCCCAAAGTGTTGATTTTAAAGGGAATTCTTATGGCGAAAACAATATTTTAGTCAACTGGTCATTTTTACTCACTGGAAAAATACTATTTTGTGTTCCTCTCTCCTGCATCTGTTCGTGTGTCGAGGAGTCTGTGCTTCACCAGGGAAGTCTCACATGTCCCAGGAATGGGTGGACCAAACACCAAGTTTCCAGTATCATTTTTTTTTTTTTTTTTTAGGAATTTTTTGTTCTCAAATTCCTAATTTTTCAGTAATTTTGGCATGTTTTTTTTTTTTGAACTTCTTTTTATTTATTTTCAATTATCCTGTACAGTCTTATGACATCACACACACACATCACATTTACAGCATAAAATAGAACATATAGGTATATCCACAGGTATAAAGTCTCTGGAAAGTTCTCAGTCTCTTGGTTTTTAGTCCCATGTCGCGGACTTAGGTGGAAGCAGAATAAGAACGTTTACCATATTTCACAGATTATTATTTTGTTTGTTTGGTTCCCCCCTTCCCCTCCCTACTACATAATAATTTTGGCATGTTTTTAGGGTCTTCCTATATTTTTTCCCCCCATTTTGTTTACACATACCACAGTTGAAAATAAAAGAAAACCACTCTAATTTATCATGTGTTGTCATATTTTGATCTATTTTCCATGACGAGTATTTTTTGTTAGGTATATTATATCAGGTAAAAATTACCCGGCAAAAGTGATGGTTTTACTTTTTATAGCGAAAGTGTTCTAGTGTTATGTTTTTTGTTTTTTTTCCCATTTATATTGTCTAAAAATCACCCCATGTAACATGGCTTAAAAAAACCTCCACAGACCAAAAAAATCGAAAGATAAAATGAAGACCTTTTTAGTTGTCACATAGTTGCAGATGTATTAGGGTTAGCACTGTGTATGTATGACTTTTAAATCAAACTCAAAATGTCTACAAACGTTTGTCCACCATCCAACCCCATAAAACACGCCGTTTTTACCTCTTCACCTACTTTTCTACAACTTCCCCATGAACCTATCCACATCAGTCCGTCTGCAAGTCCTCCAACGTGCATCGAATTTACGTCAACATATTATATCAATGAAGGAAAAAAAAAAAGAAAAAAGAAAAACGATCAAATTGTATCTAGTCACATGTTGCGCATATGGCTCTGCTTCTTGTTAAACGCTAGCTCGCCGCGGTGGAAGGGCTAAAGAGAAAAGGCATGCGTCGTGATCCGATTTCTGCTTGTCAAAAATCCGGTCTTGTATTCTCGTCTTTCGGCTCGGTTTGCTTCCTTGGGAGTGCGGTTGAGAGATGAGTCCTCCATCGTGGGGCTAATGGGTGTCAGATGTGCGTTAGCGTGTTTCGTGTTAGCGTGTTTCGTGTTAGCGTGTTAGCATGATGAGCAGGGTAGCAGCTGGAGTTCTGCCGGCCCTCCCCGCTCATCATAATTCTGTATTTGGATTCCCGCTCCTCCTCCGCAACATAATATATTGGTATTAATAAAGCGAAAAGTTCCGAATCCATGCAACAGATCATTTTCCAAGTTTTTTTTTTTTTTTTTTTGTGGAAGCTGTCAGATGATGCAGATGTAAGGACGATGCTCAGTGCACCACATAGGTTATATATGTGGATAGATAAAAAAAAACCAAAAAAACCCATAGTACTCAATAAATAAAAAAGGTAATACATTTTTACATAGTTTGTCTGCTCATAGCCAGTACTGTATGTAACTTTTTATCCAAAAACACTCAAATAAAAGCATGTTTTTTTTCATTGTGGATGTTTTTATTGCACTGAAGATCTTATATATATATATATATATATATATATAATATGCATCATTACAGTGACAGTGGCTTACATCTCCACAAACCTGACTCTTATTTACCTTGGGGACGGGCCCAAGTGTTTTTCCTTTGGGTATAATATTTCGGAAAATGGCATAAAACTTTTCGCTTTTAACTTTTCGTTTCTATGGAATCATGCAAGTGACAAGCCACCTCCAGAAAGTTACACACTATCACTTTAATGGCATTCAGGGCCTGTTTACACGAGAACGCTTACGGGTAAAAATGATGAAGTGCCTTTCGTTTAGACGGTGACAGCGTTTTGGGGGCTTAAAAACACAAAAAACTCAAACCGCCCTCTAAAGTGGAAAACTTGAATACGCTCCACTGTAGCGTTTTCGTCTGTTTCATCTTGCCCACTGCCCAAGACGCAAAACCCTGGTCAAATCTGCTGACGTCGCGTACGTGTTTACATCACATCGGTCCATATATCAGTGTACTTTGTTTGGCAGGACTCCCAGTGCACACCTTGTTGCACCTTCGTTGCTTTGTAGTCTAACGTGGTCTGAAGCAATAGTTGAACTTCTGCGTTTGACCACACAATTTTTTTTTTTTTTTGCTACCGGTAGCCATGTTTTGTTTTGCTTTTCGCGGCGCAGATGAGACGAAGGAAGATTGTGATAGTGATTGTGATAGTGATAATGTATCACAGCGCCACCTAGCCGCCTGGCATGCATACCCAATCGGATTCAACACAGTTTTGCGTCACCGTATGCACGCAGATTTCCTCTCAAACACTCGTCTAAACACAGAAAAAAAAGTCAAAACGCGATGCCACTTTTGCGGCTTCTGTTCAGACCGTCATCATAATGGGTGAGTCATATCAGATTATTTCTGCATCTATTTCGGCACTAAACCAGAACTAAACCAGGACTAAACCAGAACTAAACCAGGACTAAACCAAGACTAAACCAGGTCTACACCAGGACTAAACCAGAACTAAACCAGGACTAGACCAGGACTAAACCAGAACTAAACCAGGACTAAACCAGGACTAAACCAGAACTAAACCAGGACTAAACCAAGACTAAACCAGGTCTAAACCAGGACTAAACCAGAACTAACCCGGACTAGACCAGGACTAAACCAGAACTAAACCAGGACTAAACCAGAACTAAACCAGATCTAAACCGGGTCTAAACCAGCACTAAACCAGGACTAAACCAGGTCTAAACTAGGACTAAACCAGGTCTAAACCAGGACTAAGCCAAGACTAAACCAGATCTAAACCGGGTCTAAACCAGGACTAAACCGGGACTAAACCAGGACTAAACCAGGACTTAACCAAAACTAAACCAGGTCTAAACCAAGACTAAACCGGGTCTAAACCAGCACTAAACCAGGTCTAAACTAGGACTAAACCAGGTCTAAACCAGGACTAAGCCAAGACTAAACCAGATCTAAACCGGGTCTAAACCAGGACTAAACCGGGACTAAACCAAAACTAAATCAGGTCTAAACCAAGACTAAGCCAGGACTAAAACAGGTCTAAACCAGGACTAAACCAGGACTAAATGTTTTTAATCATTTGTAATCATTGTTTTCTCATCCTTGTTCACACAGTTGGAGGGTAATCGAACAGTACAGTACTGCATAGTAGCTGTACAAAAGCTTTACTTTTGTATGATGAATTTGGCTTTAAGTTATTTATAAAATGCCAATCAATGAACATTTATGATTTGCATAAGACTAAACATAACGGACATAAGAAATCAACACACAATTACAACATGGCGTGTAAGTGTCAGAAACTTTCCCTGTATATTTAAAGAGGGACTAAACACCTAAACTCCACCCACAACCACATTTCAATGGCGTTGCGAAATTGTTAGTGGGTTGGGGTGCACGGTCTGGAGGCATAAGGAACAGTGTGATTGATACAACAGGTCTCCACACTTCAAACTCCACCCCTGCAGCCAGATGTTTGCATCAAATACACCTGTCTGTAATCAAGACTCTTTTGACGTCACCAACTACTTGAAATTGCAAACGTGCCTAGTTTACACAAAAATGGCCAAAAAATAACTGGGAACAGTGGATAACGCTATTAAAACATCATATTTAGTAACAAAAAAAGTGTATTTAGTGTTCCACCCATTAGAAGTTTGCGTGAAGCCATGAAAAAGCTATTTGATCGATCCAGTATGATGCTGAATCTTCTGAATCTTCAGATATCTCCACTGGACTGCACCTGGGTGACATTACCTGGCAAAAAACAATTCCTGGAAGGATGGGGACCACAGTCTAATGCAAACATGCTTTAAAAGGCCCGTATTCATGTAGTTTCCCCACCACAAACATACCTAGAGTTGTGTTTTGTTTCATTCAATCCTGCATATTTAGACTGAGTTCTTCTCTCAAACGGAAAACACTCTGTAATACAGGAAGTGCTCCATTGTGTTTTTAAACTCCATACACCTCCACTAGAATCATTTAGATCATTTCAGCCCTGGAATTGCCAATCTCTACTAAACAAAAGGTCAAATGGAGCTCAAACATGCGTGAATGAAACAAAACACAACTCCAGGTACGTTTTTGACGAGGTAACAACCCTGTAACGCGACTTAAACCTCACAAGAGTCAATTTTCCGTAACACAGTACGTTTTAGAGGTGCAGTTAGGTGCAGGACAAGCTTTGGAACTTTTCTCATAGTAAATCTGCTGTGTATGGGTTCTGCGTTAACTCTCTCCAGGGTGATTACAGCAGAGTCCAAGGCTGTGTTCTGGTCCCGCTTATGGCCAAGCCGCCTCATCGTACAGCGCGTTGGACAGCTTCAATCGCGCGCCCCCATGCAGTACCCGTTTGGGGAAGGCAGGAACAGAGGTGGCGCTTAACTGGAAGTGGCATCGCCGTCCGAGCACGACATTGGGACCATGTGCGAGCTGTGTTGTTGCAGTGCGGCTGTGTAATGTTGAAACAGCGCAGCGGGCGACCAGTTAGCGGTTATCTTCGGGGGACGGTGATCAAGAGGGGGTCATATTTCAAAGCAAACAGACAGGAGAAACTTGGGGAAGAGTTTGAGCTGATACCAAGACGAAAAGAAAGTGGTTTATAGTGGGGTTTCCTAGTTTTTTCAAGCTATTATGATGCATACTACAGTAGAGCGTGCACCTGCTCCAGTTTAGAGACTCGTCTGGACATGTCCAAGTGAACTGAGGCTGATTCATTAGCTGTGGTCGTTTGGGCTCTGTTCAGACTGCAGGGCTTAATGCTCAATTCGGATTTTTTTGTGATATCCGATTTTTTGTGTGAGGTCGTTCACATTTCCAATTAAAAACGACTTGTATGTGATCTCCAGTGTGAACTTTAAACGCCCCAAAAGTGTTCCGCATGCGCCTTGGAGGACACGACGAGGTCACATGCAGCGAGCGTGCTCAATGTTTACAGAAGTCGCCTAAACATGGAGCACGTGGAGATTTTAAAGTTGCTGTCGTATGTACAACTTATTTGTTTCAGGGAGGAGATTGAGAAGGTGAAGGACACGTTTTTTGGCCTTGGCGTTTTGTGGGTTCCTCTTCAGTGCAATTCTATTGGCTCAACGCTGGGTTTGTCTCCTAAAATACGGTCCAGTTCTGTTCAGTTTCTGCCTACTTTAGCCCAGAATAGTGTCGTTTGTTGCTTGTTGAGACGTGTAGGTCAGATGAATGTGACCTGGCTGTTCAGACTGAAGTCACATGTCAAAAGATCGGATATGTATCGGTTTTAGGACCACATATCCATGGCCTGGATTGCATTTGAAAAAATCGGATCTGTGTCATTCAGACTGTCATTAAAAGATCAGATACAGGTCGCATAGGGGTGAAAAAAATCAGATTTGGGTCACTTCAGGCTGCAGTCTGAATGTAGCCTTGGACACTTAATAATTACTATTTCATATTTTCTTATCAAAGCCCTATTCAGACTGGATTAGTTGTATGGGGTGACATGGGGTGAAGTAATAATTACCAGGGAATTTAGTCCTGTCTGAACGCGCCATGTCCGTAAACATAACGGAGTATGTGTGTGAAATTTACAGCGAGTTTCACCTTCTGTAAAACGGTCTGGAGGAATTACCATAGGTAATATTAATCCTGTGCGAATGCGACCCTCGGTAAAGATGTATGTAATATTTCGTCACATCCGTTTAAAGAAATAATTTACCGCAATTTTCAAACATGGAGGAGCTTGAAGCGCTTTGTTTTGCTGGCAAACAAAATGATGTACCGGTACTCTCAAACAAACGCACACATCGACCAATGAAAAAGCCCAAGAGGTATAAATCAGTCATCAGAGGCATGAAACTTCTGCTTGTTTTAGGTAATGTATGCTCTATTAGTCCTGATTATGGGCAATAATTTGCATAGTTCGCTAATATTTCACAGGCTAATCATGACTTCTCTATCTTCAGCTGATGCTTTATGCATAGGTGACGAGTACGTGACGGCAGAGCGTAAACAAACTCCTCCCATGTCAAATAAATAGTACGGACATTTCTTGTCCTGTGTGAATGGGGTAATTTATATTACAGAGGTCCTGTGATAAACCGACATTACTCTACATCCCCCTGGAAAACTAATCCCGTCCGAATAGGGCTTTAAAGGGCCTATATTACGCTATTTCCTGAGCTATGTTATAATGTTGTTTCCTCATCACAAACAGACCTGGAATTGTGTTTTGTTTCATTCACATTGTTTCATATTCATCCTTGGAATTGCCTGTCTACTCAACAAAAAGTGAACGTCAAAAGTGTTAACATGAAAACTACCACTTCATGACATCACAAGGTGGAACAGAGCATTTTGAGCTTTGGAAATGTAGAAAGACTAATAATAAAAGATTACTAAAATACGTGTGAATGAAACAAAATACAACTCCAGGTATGTTTTTGATGAGGTAACAGCATTATAACATGGCTTAAAGCTCACAAGAGTCCATTTTACATAATATAGGACCTTTAAAATAATTTCTAAAAACTACACCTCTGTTCCCAAAAAGTCATTTAGGCGCCGTAGCTTCCTCTGCTGTCAGAAATAAGAATTAACGATGCTAAAAGAGCCATTGGTTTGTTATGAACACAGAAGGAAAAATCCAGATTTTTACCTGTGACACAACAATCCAGGCAAAATCCTGCATATTTAGGTTGAGTTCTTTTCTCAAACGGAAAACACTTCACTCCACCTTCTGATGTCATGTGGTCATACAGGAAGTGCTCCACTGTGTTTTTAAACTCCATACACCTTCACAAGAATCATCATTTGGATGATTTCAGCCCTGGAATTTCCCATCTCTACTGGACTAAAGGTAAAAGTTAACTTCAAAACTACCTTTTGATGACAGAGCATTTTGATCTTTAGAGATGTAGACAGACTAATAATGACAGAATAACATGTGAATGAAAACTTTTTTTTTTTTTTTTGATGACGTAACAATATTATAACATGACTTTAATGTGCACTATGTAACTTTTTGCCTGGAATGTTCCACAGTATGACATTAAACAGCTCTACGTTACATTTATGAAATTACATGTGGGTTTAGAGCTCAAAAATACAGACTGTGTGGGGTCGCCTCTCCACAGATCTGAGCTGTAACTTGGTCTGGTTTGGTATCCATGAAGAAAGAACTGTTTAATACCATACTGTGAAACATTCCAGACAAAGCACTAACGTCTCCATGGAGAAAAGCATTAGACGAACCCTCCACCAGAAACGTTACACAATGCAGCTTTAAAGCTCACGGGTCAAGTCTGTGTAATGGAGAATCTGTGAATAAAATGTAGCCCAGAAAATACGACTAATGAAAGAGAGCGCGAGCGGCGTACACTAAAGCAGGCCACAGGTGCAGTGTCGGAGCGGGGCCAGTGGAGGGGCCCTCGGTGTTGCCTTGAGCGGTGCGGGGTGGGGTGAGCGGGGGCATGGGGGCGTGGGGGGCCTCATTATATCTCTTTCATGTCGGGCCCTTAAGTCCATCTCTTCATCGCCTGTTCTGTTTGTTTAGAGAGCCGGGGCCCTTTTAAGCTACGTCTGGCCTAATGAGCCCATTATCTGCCAATGATCCACAGAGAGGCCCCCCTGTCCCGGCCCCGGCCCCCCTGTCCGGCCCCGGCCCCCCTCGCGCTCTAGCCCACTTGTGTCACATCGCTCTGTCCAGTCCAATTACCGGGCCCTGGCGCTGGTGCCCATTTGGCCTGCCCGGGGTCACATGTCCACCTTAGCTTACATGACAGCACTTTCTGCGAGCGGTCAACCATCTCCGACCTCGGGCTGTGTGTTGTTACACCTGTACGGAAAATATGGACAAGCTCTGGTGTTGTCACCATAGCAACATTCAAACAAAATATTTTAATGGTGGAATACTCAAAATGGTGTTCTTTAAAGAGGCCTTATTATGTTCTTTTCTGATCTATGTTATAATGTTTTCTCATCACAAAAATACTACTACTACTACTACTAAACATACCATACTACGTTCTTTTCTGCTCTATGTTATGTTTTCTCAACACAAACATACACTGCTACTACTACTACTACTACTAAACCAACTACTACTGCTACTCCTAAACCTACTACTACTACTGCTACTACTATAGCTACCACTACTACTGCTACTAGTACTACTACTGCTACTCCTAAACCTACTACTGCTACTACTACAACTACCACTACTACTACTGCTAATACTACTACTACTGCTACTACTACAACTACTATTGCAACTACTACAACTACTACTGCTACTACTACAACTACCACAACTACTACTACAACTACTACTACTACAATTACTACAGCTACCACTACTACTACTACTACTACTACTACTACTACTAAAGCTACCACTACTACTACTACTCCTAAACCTACCACTACTACTACTACTACTCCTAAACCTACTACTGCTACTACTACTACTACTACTACTACTACTCCTAAACCTACTACAACTCCTAAACCTACTACTACTACTACTACTACTACTAAACCTACCACTACTACGGAGCCTTCTTCTACTACTAAACTTACTATTACTACTACTAAGCCTACCAATACATTTACTACTAAATTATCTACTAATACTAATACTATTACTGAACCTACCACTACTACTACTTCTAATTCTACTTCTTCTCACTCGGGGTGTGATCCGGGAGGCGTGCAGGTGTGAGCCAGTTTAAACCGGACTCAACAACATAAAAAGTGTCCCCGGGGACGATCGCACAGTGTGGGACAGGATTAGAGGGAGGACAAGACAAGTTGTTTACGGAAAGTAGAACTTTTTTTTTTCCTTTAAGGAATTTGCGTAAACATGAGTCACAAAAGCTGGAAGGTGGAATTTATAGTAGAAGACGAGTGGGTTTAAGGGTTTTTTATGCAATGCACCTGTCGACTTTTTTGGACTTGAGTTAAAGGTCAAAATTGACTTTAAGCAATGTTAGAATGTTGTGACCTCCTCAAAAACTAGTCTGTCTACATCGCCAAAGCTCAAAATGCTCCGTTCCACCTTGTGATGTCATGAAGTGGTAGTTTTCAAATGCCATTTTATGTTTAATTTTTAACATGAGCGATCAAGACAGACATTGCACATTGTATAGAATTTCTTCTGTTTATAATATATCTTTGAATTATCCTCATGATAATATATATATATATTAGGGCTGTCAAACGATTCATTTTCTTGATCGCAACTAATCTCAGAAATTTCATAGTTAATCGCGATTAATCGTGATTTATTTTGCATGTTTAAAATTGATATCTTGCAGTAAGACCGTTCGAATCTAAAGTTAAACTCACAATGCAAAGTATTTCTCACCATTTTTTTTATTTCAAAAAAGTGAAAAGTCCCTCAGTCGTCCAGGTAGAATCCATGATAACAGGAGAAGTTCAATTTGTCAACTGGACCAAGTTTGTTTGGTTGAAAACGTTTCGCCGCTCATCCGAGAGGCTTCGTCAGCTCTAATAAGAATACTGGTAAGACACTTGCTTATATCTTGCTGTAGGGAGGAGCTACCTAGCTAACTACTTTCCGGAACTATCTCATTGGTTTCGGTCTTTTGTTTCTCTGGCGTCTAGCTTAACGATCCCTATTCATCCCTACACGCCTGCTTTTTCACACCTCTGGCCCTGACCTGGCTAACCCTATTGTTTCCCTGTTTGTTTGATCTAGGCTTAATAATGGAATTGTAGATGGGATGCAAATTATATCTTACGCCACCATTTCTGTTCAGAGAAGGATTCTCTTTTTTGACAAAAATAGCCTCTTTAACTCCCCTCTCAAACCAATTCTTTTCCCTGGCTAAGATCTGAACCTCACTGTCCTCAAAAGAATGTCCCGTGGCTTCTAGGTGAAGATATACGGCAGAAGACGGTCCACTCTGGCACGCCCGTCTGTGTTGGTACATCCTCTTGTGAAGTGGCTGCTTGGGAGACCGGGGACTCCAAGTAGAAGTCTTCAGGAAGCCCACACACACAGACCAATACCTGCTTTTTGATTCACACCACCCACTGCAGCACAAACTGGGTGTTATTCGGACATTACAACACAGGGCCCAAGTGGTTCCCACAAGCACAGAGGGTAAGGAAAAAGAAGAACAACATGTGCAGGAAGCCCTCTCTGTTTGTGGTTATCCCAAATGGGCTGTTAACAAAACCAAGAGAGACAAGGGCAAGAAACAAGATAATAGAGAATCCGAACCCAGGAGGAAAGGGGTAGCGATTCCGTACCTGGCCGGCGTGTCGGAAAAACTACAGAGGATTTTCGGACAATATGAAATCCCAGTTTATTTCAAACCCACAAACACTTTAAGACAAAAACTCGTCCACCCAAAGGACAA
This sequence comes from Paratrypauchen microcephalus, assembly GCA_036785185.1. Classification (NCBI taxonomy): domain Eukaryota; kingdom Metazoa; phylum Chordata; class Actinopteri; order Gobiiformes; family Gobiidae; genus Paratrypauchen; species Paratrypauchen microcephalus. The sequence goes on from JAVJIX010000017.1 coordinate 692,953, forward strand.
AACACCGAGCCACAAACAAAGCAATGTGGTCTACTCCATTCAGTGTAGTGAAGACTGCAGTGAGCGCTATATTGGAGAAACCAAGCAGCCACTTCACAAGAGGATGTACCAACACAGACGGGCGTGCCAGAGTGGACCGTCTTCTGCCGTATATCTTCACCTAGAAGCCACGGGACATTCTTTTGAGGACAGTGAGGTTCAGATCTTAGCCAGGGAAAAGAATTGGTTTGAGAGGGGAGTCAAAGAGGCTATTTTTGTCAAAAAAAGAGAATCCTTCTCTGAACAGAAATGGTGGCGTAAGATATAATTTGCATCCCATCTACAATTCCATTATTAAGCCTAGATCAAACAAACAGGGAAACAATAGGGTTAGCCAGGTCAGGGCCAGAGGTGTGAAAAAGCAGGCGTGTAGGGATGAATAGGGATCGTTAAGCTAGACGCCAGAGAAACAAAAGACCGAAACCAATGAGATAGTTCCGGAAAGTAGTTAGCTAGGTAGCTCCTCCCTACAGCAAGATATAAGCAAGTGTCTTACCAGTATTCTTATTAGAGCTGACGAAGCCTCTCGGATGAGCGGCGAAACGTTTTCAACCAAACAAACTTGGTCCAGTTGACAAATTGAACTTCTCCTGTTATCATATTTCAAAAAAGTGCAGAGAAAGGAAAAAGTAACAATGAACCAGTAATATTGCTTACTTTGAGAAATTGTAAATAAATGATTGAAGCCCGCTCGAGCTCCCTACGGATGCGTAGAAGGAACAAAATACTAGCAAACTCAAAATAGCGCGTTTAACCAACAATGAGTTTAATAAATACAACCAAATGAGCTGCATATGGATGGTAGAATTGCGGAAAATGCTGGCAAACTCTGATCGCGATTAAAAAAATTGTTCGCGATTAAAACTCTATCGCGATTAATCGCGATTAACGCGTTAATATTCCCAGCCCTAATATATATATATTTTTTTAATCTGAAAACTAAACTAGAAAAATAAAAAAAATAAAAATTGAAAACTAAAAAAAAAAAAACTCATGATAATTTTTGGTATAAATTGTTATTTTTGCAGTTTGATGTTTTTTTTTTTTTGACTCGAAACCTACTACTACTACTACACCTACTACTACTACTAAACCTACTAAACCTACTACTACACCTACTACTACTACACCTATTACTACTACTACTACTACTAATAATAATAATAATTAATAGCATTTAAATAGCGCTTTTCAGGACACCCAAAGCGCTTTACAGTTCATTGTTCATTCACTCCACACTTGGTGGTGGTAAGCTACTCTTGTAGCCACAGCTGCCCTGGGGCAGACTGACGGAAGTGAGGCTGCCAATCTGCGCCATCGGCCCCTCCAACCACCTCCAACACTCACGCACACTCCACTTTCATACTAGGCAATGTGGGTGAAGTGTCTTGCCTAAGGACACAACAACAGTTTTTGTGACTGGCGCCCCACTGTGGCACCTGGAATTCCCAGCGGTCTCCCATCCAAGTACTAACCAGGCCCTGCACTGCCGAGCTTCTGAGATCTGACGAGATCAGGCTAAACCTACTACTACTACTACTAAACCTACTACTACAAAATCCCAAACTCCAGGTCTGTTTGTGAAGAGAAAACAATATTTTAACAGATCAGAAAACAGCATAGTAGTAGTAGTAGTACAGTCCCTGACAAAAGTCTTGTCACTTCTCCATTTGGTAAAAAGAACATCTTATAACCTGACTTTTAATTAATCCATTGGTTTTAGAAATGGCTCATATGAAAGCTAAAACTCTCCCAAATTATGTTTAATATACTAAAATAAATTTGCTCCACTCAAGAAAGATTGATCATTTAATGAACACAGAAAGGTCAGATTTTGGCAAGACAAAAGTTTTGTCGCCTACAGAGGGTAATGTGAAAATTGAACAAATAATTTACTTCAAATACAAAAATATGTTGCATAACATCAGTGAATTAAATAGTGGTGCTGTGAGATCCATATTTAATATCTTGTATGACTTCCATGAGCGTGAAGGACTGCATCCATGCGGTTTGGCAGTGATTCATACAGTTTATTGATGAAGTCATCAGGAATAGCAAAGAAAGCAGTCTTACATCCCTCCCAGAGTTCATCAAGATTCTTTGGTTTTGTCTTCCATGCTTCCTCTTTCATTCTACCCCAGACATGTTCAATGATGTTCATGTCTGGTGACTGCGCTGGCCAGTCCTGGAGAACCTTGATCTTCTTTGCCTTGAGGAACTTTGATGTAGAGATGGAAGTATGTGATGGAGCACCATCCTGCTGCAAAATTTGACCCCTTTTATAGCTGAGAAAGTAAGATTTAGCTAATACTTCTTGACATTTTAGGCTATTGATATTGCCTTCCACCCTGCAAATCTCTCGCACACCGCCATACTGTATGTAACCCCAGACCATGATTTTTCCAGCACCAAACTTAACTGTTTTCTGGATGAACCTCGGATCCATGCGGGCTCCAGTAGGTCTCCTGCAATATTTGCGGCGGCTGTGATGTAATTCAACTGAAGATTCATCTGAGAAATCCACATTTTGCCACTTTTCCAGCTTCCATCCTTTTAGCAGGCTGTGGGCCTTAGCAAATGCCACACGTTTTTTTAATTGCCTTTTGTTTAGTGCTGGTTTCTGGGCACTGATTCGACCATGGAGGCCATTTTGAGCCAGAATTCTACAAACTGTTCTGGTTGACACGGGGACTTGAGGTGACCAGGCCTGGTGGAGCTCTGCTGCAGTGGAAAACGGTCCTCCCGAGCAGTTGTCTTGCGGGGTTTACCGGACCTGGACTTGTCAAAAACATCTCCAGTCTCTTCAAATCTATTTCTTATTCTTTGTACTTGACGCTGAGACACATTGAAGGTGTCAGCCACTTCAGCAGTGGATTTGGTCTTCAACCTCTTGATAATCAATGCTTTGGTCTCAGGGTGAATCTTAGGCATGTTGTCAGAGGTCAAGTTGCAGTTGATGTGAAGGTCTGGTGTGTTGGGGTTCTTTTTATACACACCGACTAATTGATTGACAAATTATTGATCACAGGTGAGGCTGTAATCTAGGATTGGGTGCAAGGCGACAAGACTTTTGTCTTTGCAAAAACTGACTCAGTGGGCTTTACCAAGCTGTGAACATTAGAATGCTTTTCAGCAGTTTAATTTGGCACCAAAACAGTATTTCAAAATCTGCTGGGATTGAAATGAGACATTTCTTGTCAAAAATAAATTATTAGATATATATTTGGGGAGCACTTAAGGTCAACTTGTACCCAAACGACAAGACTTTTGTCAGGGACTGTAGTAGTAGTAGTAGTAGTAGTAGTAGTAGTAGTAGTAGTAGCAGTAGAGGGCACTTTCCTCCGTACATGGCGGTGGAAGATTTGTGGCCTTGGGGGCTGTTGGAGTAGGATTTGTCCAGGATGTGGATGTTCTCTCTGGGAATACAAATTATGTGCTGGCAGCGTTTGGTGTGGTCCGCTCATCTGGACGTTTTAGCACGTGCACTTCCATATGCGCTTGTGTTGTTGCCATAGCGAAATTAAAATCAAATCTTCTGATGGTCGAATGTCCTCAAAATGGCGTCCTTTAAATGGCTCATATTTAGCTATTTTTCGATCTGTGTTCTAATATTGTTTCCTCATCACAAACATACTGTACCTGGAGTTGTGTGTTGTTTCATTCACACATTTTTAACACACATACCTGCATATTTAGGCTGAGTTCTTCTCTCAAACAGAAAACACTGTTCCACCTTGCTCCACCGTGTTTTTAAACTCCATACACCTTCACTAGAATCATTTGACCCTGGAATTTCCAATCTCTACTGAACTAAAGGTAACTTGAAAACTACCTCTACATGACATCACAAGGTGGAACAGAGCATTTTGAGCTTTAGAAATGTACACAGACTTTTAATAAAAACAAAACACAACTCCAGGTATGTTTTTGATGAGATAACATTGTAACATGTTTTAAAAGTGCACTGTGTAATTTGTCTGGTAGAGGGTCTGTACCTGCTTGTCTCCATGGAGATGAGCCTACAATGTTCCACAGTATGACCGTAAACTAAAGACCCAAGACATGCTGGAGGGACTATAGCCGTGTCTCAATTCTCAGTGTGCACAGTTCGGAGTGTGGTTTTAAGGATACTCAGACTGCAGTCAAGACTGTGCATACTTGCACAGCCCTGAGTGCAGGGCTGTGCCATATGGGCGTCGGTGAAATGCGACAGGTCTCGCAACTACCAGATGCAGCCGCCGACTCCATTTTCTCCCGTAGAAGAAGTAGCGCGCGGTGCATGCTGGGATATATGACTGCGTGAAGTGTGCTCTTTTACGCAGTTGGTCCACGCCCCGATTTCCATGGAAATGACTGCGGTCTTCAGACTGTGCATGGGACAAAAATGAAATGGGACAGCAGTTGTCGCACCGGAAGTGACGTCCATGCCCTTAAAACCACGCTCCGAACTGTGCACAGTGAGAATTGAGACACGGCTTATGTCTCCCGACTGGCCTGGGAATGCCTTGGGGTCCCCCCGAAGGAGCTGGAGGAAGTGTCTGGGGTGAAGGAGGTCTGGGAGTCCCTGCTTAGACTGTTGCCCCCGCGACCCGACCCCAGATAAGCAGAAGAAAATGGATGGATGGATTTTTGGAGTAAGAATTAATGTTTTTTTTAAAGATATTTTTAGCACTTAAAAGTCTGTAGTTAAATAAATGCAAGACATTTGTGGACCTCCTGCAGAAAAGTTACACAGTGCACCTTTAAAGCTCACAACAATCTGTTTTGTGTAATATAGGACCTTTAAAATACTCGCATTTGATCCTTTCTTCAGCGCTAATTGGATCAGGACCACTGAACCGTGGATTCAAAACAAAACTACATTATTGCACTTCCTGGCCCGTAGCTGCAGGTGCATTGTGGGTGATAACTCCCAGGTGCCTCTGCCCTCACACGTCGGGCAGGTAAACCCGGGCTGACCTCTGGCAGCAGTAGCAGGCGGCTCACTCTTCAGGCTTGTCGCGCCGTTAGCGTTGAAGGCTAATGACGCTGATCTGGTAATAGCCGAGGAAATGAATGGAATGCTGTCCACGCTGCCTGCCAGAGTCACTGCCGGATTTGCTGCACGTGGAAGTGAGAGGAAGTTAGAATGTATTCAAGGTTTAATGATTTTTGATAAGCATCCTGTAAACGGCTGATCAGGCTAATTATGGTTAAGTGCGTTTGGAATTGATTTATTTGAGAGTAAAGGAAGGAAGGAAAGAAGGCAAGAAAAACATTGAAAACCTCGTGTAGTTTGTAAATTCTGAAGATACGGTGGCCACTCGTAGTCACATTTTAATGCAATACAAATAAATACATATACAATAAAAATAAATACATACAAAATAATAAGACTACTACGGCAATAACAAGACTACTTAGACTTAGACTTAGACAAACTATTGATCCACAAGGGAAATTGTTGTTGGAATGTTTTTTCTTCTCCCCACTCCTTTTCGAGAAAAAAAAACAAAAAACAAAAACAAATGTATTTGACTATATATTGGTTACATGGTTACATATATTTCTTTCTTTTTGTTGACCTGTTCGAAATGAATAAATAAATGAAATGACATTGTTTTTGGTATGGTAGCTCGCTCAACACATATAATATATAATATATAACAGAGTACTTTTACTACATTTTACTAAAACACAGTTAAGAGCATAATATTTAAGATTTTTGCAAAAAAATATTCACACTTGTTTTCCCAATTTGGCCATATTTTAGGTTTAAAATTTGACTTCCTGGTTTCGCTCACTGTTAGCGTCACTACTTCCTGTCCAGTATCTTTGAGTTTTTATTTATTTATGTATTTTATTTATTTATTAATTTTTTTGACTGACGGCTTGTTAAAAAATGCACAAATAAATAAATACTTGAGCGGAGGACTCTAGGTAAGGTAAAGATTTGTGTCTCAATGCTAACGCTAATGCTAATTTTGAGGCATAATAAATATTAAAACAGCGCCACAAACTCAAGTATTTTACACAATATGTAAATTTTGACCATTTGAATTTTAATACATTGTTCATTTTATATTTTATGATTTGATTAAAAGTGACTGTTAAACCTACTACTATTACTACTACTACTACTACTACTACTACTACTACTACTATTACTACTACTACTACTACTACTACTACTACTACTACTACTACTACTAAACCTCCTCCTCCTCCTACTACTACTACTACTACTACTACTACTACTACTAAACTACTACTACTACTAAACTACTACTAATACTACTACTAATAAACTTACTACTACTACTAAACTACTACTACTACTAAACTACTACTAATACTACTACTAATAAACCTACTACTACTACTACTACTAGCCTACTACTACTAAACTACTACTACTACTACTACTAAACCTACTACTACTACTACTACTACTACAATACTAAACCTACTACTATTACTAAATCTACTACTACTACTACTACTACTACTAAATCTACGTACTACTACTACTAATACTAAACCTACTACTACTACTACTACTAAACCTACTACTACTACTTCTACTACTACTAAATCTACTACTACTACTACTACTAAATCTACGTACTACTACTACTAATACTAAACCTACTACTACTACTAAATCTACTACTAAACCTCATGATAATAAATATTTTAAAAATCTGAAAACTAAACTAGAAAAAAATAAAATAAATAATAATAAATTGAAAACTAAAAAAAAACAACTATCCATGATCATTTTTGGTATAAATTGTTATTTTTGCAGTTTTATGTTTTATTTTTAACTCAAAAAGACCAAGACTTATTGAAGCACATTTATTGTAGCTTTGAGAGAATTATAATGTTTTTTGTGTGTAATAACTCCAGATTTTACTACTGAAAAGCTAAAGCTACATACAGTAACTGATGCAGCACATTGTAGGTTTGATATGAATACATTTTAATACTTTTTTCCCCTCTCTGTCTCACTGTTTTGAGCTCAGGTCCTTGTCTGCATCCAAATTGATCCATTGCAGCTGATCATTAATTGACACGTGACGCTAACTGTAGGCATGCCCTGTCTGAGGCTTCGTTAGACTTGAATCTGACCTTTATTTCAACACAATCGGACCAGAAAGAACTCATTTAGTTGAAACTACAACAGGAGAGCTGAAGTTCTTAATTAACAGTTATTCAGGTAGCCACTCTCAGCTTTTTGTTGATTCACCGTATTGATCACAGACGCCTGAAAATACATGGTTTAAATTTGTTTTGTATTTTTTTCTTGAGTTTAACTATTTTTAACTTAATCTATCTTTATCTTAAAACTCTTTTGGCTGCGTTTGCTCATGTGTTCATAGTGACTGAACTGATTCTGCCATGCACATACCTGTACATCAGGGGTGTCCAACCAGTCGATCGCGGTCTACCAGTCAATCGCAGTCAGAGTGTCAGTTGATCGCGTATGGATACGTTCAGACTGCAGGGCTTAAAGCTCAATTCATTTTTTTGCGAGGTCATTCACATTTCCAATTAAATGTGACTTGTATGTGATCTCCAGTGTGAATTTTAAACGCCTCAAAAGTGTCCCGCATGCGCCGTGGAGGACACGACGTCATGCGCAGCGAGCGTGCTCAAATTTTATGGAAGTAGCCTAAAGTCGCTGTCGTACCGGAGCCAAAACATGTACAGCTTATTTGTTTTAAGGAGGAGACGGAAAAGGACAAAGTTTTTGGCCACGGCGTTTTGTGGGGCAGTGGCAGCAACGTCTGCAGAAAAGAACGTGTTGGTGCTGAGTCGCAGCCAAGAGTGGTGGGATTGCTATGTGCTTCGCTGCTTCACTGATATACTATTTTCGCATGACTAGAAGAACGTTTGTGTACATTTGTGAGCGCCTACTTGTTCCACTCTCACTTGTTGATGACGTGTAGGTCGAATGAATGCGACCTGGCCGTTCAGGCTGAAGTCGCATGCCAAAAGATCGGATATGTATCGGTTTTAGGACCACATATCTTGGGCATCGTTCACACTGAAGCCTGAAGTGACCCAAATCCGATTTGTTTTGCCCCTATGCGACTTTAAAAATGAGAGACTTAATGCAAGTATTTTAAACTGGTGTGCCATATTTTTTTTAAATAAGTACTGTCGTTGAACAGTCTTTGTAATAATATTGTAGTAATGAAAGTGGGAAAGTAGGAACTCGGTTGGTGGGTGATCGGGCGAATGGGTGCTTGGGGGTGTGGTTTAAAGGAAAAGTAACGTTATTTTACAATCTGAGCCTTCTTTCGTTTGACTCACCCATGTCACGTTTGTGTCATTTGGAGCTGTTTGAAGAAAGTTATGTTGTAGCGTATCCGTTAGCATTTGTATTCGGGGCATTACTTTGCGGTGTCCAAATAACACAAACTTTAGCACTTTTCAAATCATAGAAGCCCGATGTCTTAATGAAAGATTTCATTTGAAGCAAAAGTGGCCTGTAATCCGAGATTTATCCATAGTTTTTAGCTTTGCGTTTCATGTTTGGGGCCCAGGCGCAGTCCGCGCATGCGCACTGGTGTCCTCATCTACTCGAAACTATGGCTAAATCTCGGATTACAGGCCACTTTTGCTTCAAACGAAATCTTTCATTAAGACATCGGGCTTCTATGATTTGAAAAGTGCTAAAGTTTGTGTTATTTGGACACCGCAAATATGCCCGAGCAAATGATACAGCACCATGTTAAAAGATACGGGATCATTACTAGAACAGAACGGCTCAACATAAGTTCTGCGATACTGCTCCAATTGACAGAAAAATGCTACGGGTGAGTAAAACTACTTGTTTTATTGCCGAAAAATTGTAAAAAAACTTTAATTTGCCTTTAAGTTCTATGGGTGAAAAAAGAACAAAACTTTGGTTGATGTCATAAGCTTCCTGAATCACTTTACAAATCCGAATGCATCTTTTTAAGCACATTGAAGTTCATTGTTTGATTTGTGTTTAAAACTGAAAAAATCTACAAATAAAAAAAATAAAAAATAAACCATTTGTTGCTCTGGAGATATGAAAAATTAGTACATCAAGTACATCATCTCTAATTAAAGTGATGGTATGAAACTTTCCGGAGGTGGAAAGTCAACTGCATGATTCCAAAGGTACATTTCCAGGGAAGCAAGCAGGAAAAGGCCAAATAAGAGGCTGTTTTGTGGAGGCGGAAGCATAATTTTATGTTTTTCAGTTCAATAAAAGCATCTACAGTAATCCCTCGTTTATCGCGGGGGTTAGGTTCCAGAAATAGCTCGCAATAAGTGAAATCCGCGAAGTAGGACAACTTTATATTTTACAATTATTCTACATGTTTTAAGGCTGTAAATGCCTCACCACACACATTATACGCTTTTCTCAGACTGGAATTAACATTTTCTCATATTTGTCTCTAGTTTAAACACTCAAACTTGCATAGATTTTCAACAAAATGTATTCATAGTGACGCGTGGGGGGAGCCACGGCTCCGGGAGCCCCGCCAGACGCGCGAGCAGCACTGCCACGTCTCGGGATGAGACGCGCACCGACCCCTTGGAGAAGTGCGCGACACATGCTGCTCTGTCACGGATTTGTCCACGATAAGGGTTTTATCGTCAGACAAATATGACAAATATGAGAAAATGCAGCGCGAGGCCGCGTGTACACCGGGGAGATAGAACTGCGGCGCCCGGACCGCGTGCTCTCAACCCGAGCCACAAACCGAACACGCACAAACGAACGCAAAAGCCGCACGGAGTCATTTAATCCTGGTTCAGACCTGGTCTAGTTCTGGTCTAGACCTGGTTTAGTCCACGTATAGTCCTGGTCTAGTCTCTTAGCCAATCAGGATGCAGACCACATTGTTACACTATAAAAAAAAAAAAAAGTTACACTATAAAAAAAAAAGAAAAAAAAAATTTTTTTGAAAAAAAAAATCCGTGAAACAGCGAGGCCGCGAAGAGTGAACCGCGATAGAGCGAGGGTTCACTGTATTAAGAAAAAGTAAATACTACCAAAGCTTGCACTGGGGTTAAAGGGATAGTGCGGGTTTTTTGATGTTAATCTGTATGGGTTTCCTTCTAAAAGTTATGTGTGTTGACATCGGCTTACCTCTAACAGTCTCAGCTGATCCTGGTTCGGCTCACTTTCTGGGGCCCACGTAAGTAGGTCCGGTAACTTCCCTGGAACATGAAATAAAGCTTGTTTTTCTTCTCAAAACAAAACATTTGTCCGAAAGGTGATATATTTGCGTCCGAAACAGTTGTCCACGAAACATCCAGCAGTGTATTTCGCATTTGCGTATTGTCTTTCTCCACTCGTATCACTACGCCCATGTTAACTCTATCAGCCTGTTCACCTTCAGCGGATGTCTACGCCGAAGTTTACAAGTGGTCAGGGTTTGGTGAGATTATTTTCTGTTTATATCTGCTTTTTGCCGCCTTGAATCTGCGTTCTATCTTGTCCAGTCATCTCGATTGGTTGTTTTAGCCACGCCTTGGCTAAACCAATCCAGGATCTGAAGTGACCCAGACCCTTCTACGAGCCATGCCCCGGGGTCCACTTCAGACCCCTCAAACTGGGCGGTACAGTTCACTTTAGACAGCGGAGACACTTGTGGGCCGTACCGATCTGCTCCAAAGTGAACCAATGGAAACGAGGTTTATGTTGCATCACTGCTCCAACATGACGACCACATCAAAACTATGGCTGAACCTGAGACTGATCATGGAACGAAACCTGAATTAGACCACTACTTTTGTGTAACTCTTTATCTGGGGGTCCGTCACCTGCTTATGTCATTGCTCTGCCTGGAACGTTCCGCAGTATGACATTAAACTGCTCGACATTGCATTTACTCAATTGCAGGTGGTTTCATAGCTCAGAAATACATACAAAAACAGGCATTCTCCAGAGATCTTGGTCTGGTTTGGTCTCCATGAAGATAGAAAGGTTTAATGCCATACTGTGAAACATTCCAGACAAAGCAAAAACATCTCCATAGAGCAGGGGTGTCAAACATGCGGCCCGGGGGCCAGATCCGGGCCTCCAAGCCCTTTAATCTGGCCCTCGGATTTTCTATTAAAATATTTTAATTATATTGTCATTTTCTATTAAAATATTGGTATTTTTCTGTACAGTTTAGCATAGCAGCATCTCCAGCGCCTGTGTGCGTGGCCCCTCCCACCAGAGCAGCACAAATGAAGACTCGCCTCTTTCCAAACGCTCTTAAAGGACCATCGTTTTGACTGTTGACCGTGACACCCTCATCAGCAAAATGTCAAAAATGAGAAAAGTGGACGCCAAGTGCAGGATTTTCCAAGAAAAATTGACTAATTCCTATTTGTTCATGGAGGTGAATGGGAAACCTGTATGCTTGTGTTGAAATTGCATTTTTCTTAAAGTTTCAGGTTGTTCATAATTTTATAATAAAACGAGTATAATAAAAATATTGTAAAAGAAAGAGTTCATCAAATAAAAAAGACTTCTGTAATAGATTTGCATTTCTCTGCACAAATATTTGGACTTATTGTTATTTTTGGGGTATATTTGCCATGAGTTTTCTGATCCGGCCCCTTTGGGATTAAAGTAGGTTGGATACGGCCCCCGGACCAAAATGAGTTTGACACCCCTGCCATAGAGAAAAGCATGTGACGGATCCTCCACCAGAAAGGTTACACAAAGCACCATTAACCAAGCCTACATCAGGACTAAACTGGGATCAAACCAGGACTAAATCAGTACCAGCGAGAACATTGCCACTGACAACAAAATTCAAACCAAAACATACCGTCTCCTCACAGTTTGAGAAGCTTTGCAGTAGAAAAATGGCCGCCGCTGTGTGGAATTAAACCCCCAACCCGCTCTCCACCCTCATCTAAACATGCACAACCAGTTTGTCCGCCCGCAGCCGCCCATTACAGTGTCCATCTCCCCGGAGTTTGACAGGTGGAAGTACAACGCTGGGGTTTATGTTTTAATTATAAAGAATTCCAGATGCGGAGGCCGGCCCATAAATTAGAAGCAGGACTACTCAGATGTCTGTTTTCAAAGCCAGCGAGCAGGTCAGCATCTGGTCCTCATTGCAGCTCAATGTTATTAAGGGCCCCGGCACTACACACGGGCCCCCGAGTCCCCCGCCCGGCCCCTCCGTAATTGACACTATTAAATGTGCCTAAACAGATTTGGAAAAGTTACATTTGTCTTGCTGAATGAGGCTAATCGTCCATTTGGGATGGAAGACAACTGGGGAAGGAGAGCGTGGTATGGTATTGTGAAATGGGGAGAAAAAAATGGGGAAACTGAAATTGCGTCGTAAACCGTTTTTAAGGTTTTATGTACTGGTAAATGGATTATTTTGAGTTTTAAAGGTGCATTGTGTAACTTTTGTGGTGGAGAGTCTGTCAAATGCTTTTCTTTATGGACATGTTTTTGCTTTAGCTGGAATGTTTCACAGTGTGGCATTAAACCTTTCTATCTTCATGGAGACCAAACCAGGCCAAGTTACAGGTCAGATCTGTGGAGAGGCGACCCCGATCACAGTCAGAATGTCTGTTTTTCTAGGTATTATTGAGATATAAAACCACCTAGATTGCATTCCAAATTATTATACAAATTATATTTTTCTGATTTTGCCAAATTGTCAATATAAATGACAGTAATTATGATTGAAAATTTAAAATTATATTATAATTTTCAATTCCTCAACCTTTAGATACAATTTGAATGTTACTGAACAAACCTCCAAGTGATAACAGTATTTTATTATTATTATTATTATTATTATTATTATTATTATTATTATTATTATTATTATTATTAAAAATGCACAGTTCCAAATTATTATGCACAAGAGTTTCAAACCATGTTATTGTTGTAAAGAACTGAAAATAGTCATTTGTTTATTTTCAATTAGAAGGATTAGCATAATACCGAAATCAAAAGCTATTTCAATCAAAACATCTTAACAGGTCAAGTTACATTTGAACATAGGAGCCCTTATTTGATAGAAGCTTCACAATTCTGCATCCAGTGAACTTGTGAGTTTGTGGAGAGTTTCTGCTTGAATTTCTTTGCAGGATGTCAGAATATCCTCGCAGAGCTGCTGTTCGGATGTGAACTGCCTCCTGCCCTCATAGATCTTTCACTTGAGGAGCTCCAAAGGTTCTCAATAGGTCTGAGGTCAGGGGAGGATGGGGCTACACCACGAGTTTCTCTTCTTTTATGCCCAGAGCAGCCAATGATGCAGAGGTATTGCAGCATGAGATGGAGGATTGTCAACCATGACGGTGATTTTGCTACAGAAAGCAGGATTTTTCTTTTTGTACCATGGAAGAAAGTGGTCAGTCAGAAACTCCACATACTTTACAGAGGTCATTTTCACACCTTCACGGACCCTAAAGGGGCCGACCAGCTCTCTCCCCATGATTCCGACCCTAAACATGACTCCACCACCTCCTTGCTGACGTCAGTCTTGTTGGGACATGGTGGCCTCATTGGCACAGGTGTGTGAGGTTGATTTCACTGACCCGGTGAACCTGAGACACAAAACCATCCATGAGTTTCACTGGAAAACAAAACAAAAAAAGAAACAATTTGCATAATAACTTGGGACGCAGGGTAGTTCCATCACAACTGATTAGGTTCTAGTTTAGAATTAATTTAGTCCTTGTTTATATCTGGTTTAGCTCTAAATTACTCCAGGTATTGTCCCATTTTAGATGTGGTTTAGTTCTAGTTTTGGGCCTAGTTTGGACCTGGTTTAGTTCTTGTTTAGACCGAGTTTAGACCTTGTTTAGTTCTTGTTTGGACCTGGTTTAGTTCTTGTTGAGAGCTAGTTTTGTCCTTGTTTAGACCTAATTTTTACCCCGTTTAGCTCTAGTTTAGACCTGATTTAGTTCTTGTTTAGACTCAGTTTAGACCTGCTTTAGCTCTTGTTTGGACCAAGTTTAGACCTTGTTTAGTTCTTGTTTAGACCTGGTTTAGTTCTTGTTGGGAGCTAGTTTTGTTCTTGTTTAGACCTAATTTTTACCTGGTTTAGCTCTAGTTTAGACCTGTTTAGTTTAGACTGAGTTTAGATGTGGTTTAGTTCTTGTTTGGACCTAGTTTTGACCTTGCTTGGTTCTAAAATTCATAATTCTATAATAATACTTGCTTAGTTCTGGTTTAGTTCTTGTTTAGACCTGGTTTAGTTCTTGTTGAGAGCTAGTTTTGTTCTTGTTTAGACCTAATTTTTACCCGGTTTAGCTCTAGTTTAGACCTGATTTAGTTCTTGGTTAGACTCAGTTTAGACCTGATTTAGCTCTTGTTTGGACCGAGTTTAGACCTTGTTTAGTTCTTGTTTAGACCAGGTTTAGTTCTTGTTGAGAGCTAGTTTTGTTCTTGTTTAGACCTAATTTTTACCTGGTTTAGCTCTAGTTTAGACCTGTTTAGTTTAGACTGAGTTTAGATGTGGTTTAGTTCTTGTTTGGACCTAGTTTTGACCTTGCTTGGTTCTAAAATTCATAATTCTATAATAATACTTGCTTAGTTCTGGTTTAGTTCTTGTTTAGACCTGATTTAGTTCTTGTTGTGAGCTAGTTTTGTCCTTGTTTAGACCTAATTTTTACCCGGTTTAGCTCTAGTTTAGACCTGATTTAGTTCTTGGTTAGTCTCAGTTTAGACCTGATTTAGCTCTTGTTTGGACCGAGTTTAGACCTTGTTTAGTTCTTGTTTAGACCTGGTTTAGTTCTTGTTGAGAGCTAGTTTTGTTCTTGTTTAGATCTAATTTTTTTACCTGGTTTAGCTCTAGTTTAGGCCTGATTTATTTCTTGTTTAGACTCAGTTTAGACCTGCTTTAGCTCTTGTTTGGACCGAGGTTAGACCTTGTTTAGTTCTTGTTTAGACCTGCTTTAGTTCTTGTTGAGAGCTAGTAGAGAGCATAATTTTTGCCTGGTTTAGCTCTAGTTTAGACCTGTTTAGTTTAGACTGAGTTTAGACATGGTATAGTTCTTGTGTAGATGTGGTTTAGTTCTTGTTTGGACCTAGTTTTGACCTTGCTTGGTTCTAAAATTCATAATTCTATAGTAATACTTGCTTAGTGCTGGTTTAGTTCTTGTTTAGACCTGGTTTATTCCTGCTTTAGTCCTGGTTTACTTCCAGACTCTAGGTTAATTCAGTTATAGGGAAGTTAGTCTGCTTTCATACCTTGAGTTGCCCTGTCTTCCCTTGTTTATCCTGATCTAGACCTGGTTGCTCTTGGTCCAGGTCCTGGTTTAGTCCAGTTCTAGTCCTGGTTTAGTCCTTGAGCTGCGTATGGCCCTGATTGGAACCATGGTTGCGTTGGAATGCCAGGGGAAGGAGGTGGGCCTGTAGCATATTAGAGGCTGGTGCAGGGAGAATTGTGTTTTACAAAAGCAGCAGTCATGAAACACCATCTGTTCTGAGGAGCCTTGAAGCCACATTAATGCACTCCTCAAAACCATGTGATCCAAGCCCAAACTGCATGGGACTCATTTCACATAGACAAGTCCCATATTAGGCTCAACCCTGACTTTCTTTTCGCGTTTGACCATGTTATAAACTTCCTTCATCATAAAAAAAACATATCAAGCGCGATGTTTCCTTTTATTCAAGCACTTTTGAGAATTCTGAGGTTCGCGGTTCGATTCTATCAGTTGCATTCGAGTACGGCTGGTGCACAGTTTTATTGTCCGTGAAGCTGGAGCGCTGTTAGGATGCTAGTTGTTGTTAGCATTAGTGCGAGTTAGGACCGCGGCAAATAGTTTAGAATTAGAATTTAGATGTAGTTTTGTTTTTCATGTTTTTTTCCATCCATCCGTCGTCTTCCTCAGGTCGTTGGGGCAGCATTCTGAGCAGAGACTCCCAGACTTCCCTCTCCCCACACACGTCAGGTTATGACAGGTAGCTACGGCATCTTTAAAGGACCTACATTTTGTGAGCCATGTTAAAATGCTGTTACCTCCTCAAAAAGAAACATACCTGGAGTTGTGTTTTGTTTCATTCACACCGAAGAAGAAGAAGAAGAAGTGACTTTATTGATCTCACACTGGAGAAATTCTTCTCTGCATTTTAACCCATCCTATATAGATATATACACATATATTAGGAGCAGTGGGCAGCACACACATTAGGGCGCCCACTGCCATGATCAAGAAGATCATGAAGCATGATCTTCTTGCTTCGGTTTGGTCAGGACCTAAGCTGGAGGTACCTATGGTGCATGTTTTGGGTTGATGGGGGAAACCGGAGTGCCCGGAGGAAACCCATCCAGACACGGGGAGAAACATGCAAACTCCACACAGAAAGGCCCGGGCGACCCGGGGATTGAACCCAGACCATGCATGCAAACTCCACACAGAACACACACAGAAAGGCCTGGGCGACCCGGGGATCGAACCCGGAACCTTCTTGCTGTGAAGCAAGAGCGCTAACCACTCAGCTACCGTGCCGCCAGGGGATAGACCAGGACTAAACGTGGACTAAACCAGGTCTAGACCAGAACTAAACCAGGTCTAGACCAGAACTAAACCAGGTCTAGACCAGGTCTAAACCAGCTCTAAACCTGGACTGGTCCTGGACTAAACCAGGACTAAACCAGGTCTAGACCTGGACTAAACCGGGACTAGACCAGGTCTAAACCAGGATTAAATCACCCCGTGCGACTCTTTGCTGGTTTTGTGCGGCTCTTGTGTTCGTTTGTGCATGTTCGGTTTGTAGCTTGGGCTGCGAGGACGTGGTCCTGAGGGGGAGGCATGGTCCGGGCGCCGCGGTTTGATCTCATCCCTGGCCTTGTGCCGGTCGTGCTGCTCTGTCACGGATTTGACCACGCACACTTCTCCAAGGGGTTGGTGGGCGTCGCGTCCCGGGACATGGCAGTGCCGTTGGATGAGCACGGTGCTTCCTGCGGATCCAGTGACTCATGTCTCCGCTTCCCTCGTGCGTCTGGCGGGGCTCCCAGTGGAGCCCCCACGCTTCACTATTAATACATTTTGTTGAAAATCTACGAAAGTTTGAGTGTTCAAACGAGAGTGAAATGTGAGAAAACGTTAATTCCAGTGTTTTAACGCGTTTACAGCCTTAAAACATGTATAATAATTGTAAAATATAAAGTTGTCCTACTTCGCGGATTTCACTCATTACGGGTTATTTCTGGAACCTAACCCCCACGATAAACGAGGGACCACTGTACACAAAATGGATTCTTGTGAGCTTTAAGTCAGGTTATAATGTTGTTGTGTCATCAAAAACAGACCTGGAGTTGTGTTTTGTTTCATTCACACAAGTTTGAGTAATCCTTTATTAGTCTGTACATCTTCAAAGCTGAAAATGTTCTGTTCCATCTTGTGATGTCATGGGGTGGTTGTTTTAAAATGAATAGCAACCTTTTACCTTATTTTTTGTGGAGATCAATAATTCCAGGGCTGAAATTATCCAAATGATTCTAGTGTATGGAGTTTAAAAACACAGTGGAGAGCTTCCTGTATAACCGCATGACATCACAAGGTAGAACAGAGTGTTTTCCGTTTGAGAGAAGAACTCAGCCTAAATATGCAGTTTTGTGTGTTAAACATGTGTGAATGAAACAAAACACAACTCTGGGGATGTTTGTGATGAGGAAACAACATTACAGCAGAACAGAAAACAGCATTTGACCACTTTTCTCACAAACAGACCTGGAGTTGTGTTTTGTTTCATTCACACATGTTTAACACACATGTGATGTCACACATGTGGTAATACAGGAAGTGCCCCACTGTGTTTTTAAACTCCAAACACTTTCACTAGAATCATTTGGATCATTTCAGGCCTGGAATTATTCATCTCTACTAAACTAAAGTCAAATGTAGCCTTGAACTTGAAAACGACCACTACATGACATCACATGGTGGAACAGAGTATTTTGAGCTTTGGAGACGTAGACAGACTAATAATAAAGGATTACTCAAACATGTGTGAATGAAACAAAACGCAACTCCAGGTATGTTTTTAATGACGTAACATTATAACTTGACTTAAAGCTCACAAGAATCCATTTTGTGTAATATAGAACATTTATATATACAGCTCTGGAAAAAAAAAAAAAAAGAGACTAGCACCGATGTGAAAATTTTTAATGTTGCTGATATCGGCCGATACCAATATTTATTTATTTTTAATTCTAAGATAACATTTTATACAGACTGAAAATCATGCAAAATTAATTTTTGAATGTCTTATTTTATTTTTAAAACGTGTTTTGACTCCTGATTATTATTTTTTTTCAATTTCAATTTTTATTCAATTTTTCAATTTATATATATTTTTTTTTGTGTAACATTGTGTTCTGCGTCCTGATTGGCTAAGGGATCTTTGCCAGACCAGGACTAAACGCGAACTAAACCAGGTCTAGACCAGGTCTCAACAAGGTCTAAACCTGGACTGGACCAGGACTAAACCTGGACTAAACCAGGACTGGACCAGGTCTAGACCTGGACTAAACCAGGACTAAACCAGGACTGGACCAGGTCTAGACCTGGACTAAACCAGGACTAGACCAGGTCTAAACCAGGATTAAACCACCGCGTTTGGCTCTTTTCCTGGTTTCGTGCGGCTCTGCTATTAGCAGCAGCACCTTCACCGGTGTACTGCCTTAACAACCGAACAGAGGCGAGTGAGTTTGTAGAAATGCAGCCGGCATATGGATCCCTCTGTAAACGAGCTCTACCTGTTCTTTTCCTGCCTGATTTGCTCTTAGTCGTGTTTTTGAGTCACGGCTGAAGCTAGCAGCGACACACGCGACGCACAAAATGTGAGAAAACATTAATTTGAGGGATTACTGTACTGACAAATACCGGTAATTAATATCGGCCCACTTTTACACATCGGTCCGATACCCATATGTTAAAATTTGGGCAATATCGGCCAATACCGATGTTAATGCCGATATATCGTGCATCCCTATAAGAGACCACTGCAAAATTATCAGTTTTTCTGATTTTACTACTTATAGGTCTGTGTTTGGGCAAAAGGAACATTTTTGTTTGAGTCTATAAACTACTGACAACATTTCCCCCAAATTCCAAATAAAAATATTATCCTTTAGAGCAGGGGTCTTCAACGTTCTTCAGGCCAGGGACCCCCAAACAGATGGCGAACTGGGCCAGGGACCCCCTACTATATATACGGCATAGAATTGTGTTTTATATTAAATTGAGCTTAGTGTCATGTATAAACATTGCTACTCTGTTATGGTACATCCAATACAAGGAAATAATACACAGGTTAATACTGTATTTTCATGTTTTTTTATTTTAAAGATGGGCCAGATAGGCTGCAATTTTTAAACACAACTTGCATATAACACAGGTCTATTAAGATCGTCATGTACGCATTAATGTGCATTTTAAGACATCAAAGAGGGTGGAGGGACAAGGGAGAAATTGATTGGGGAAAAATGAAAAAATATATTGTTTTTAAAAATACTAAAATATAAAATTATATTATTTTAAAGTGAAATCAAAAGATTTCGCGACCCTTCCCTGCAGTACCTCCGCGACCCCCCTAGGGGTCGCGACCCCCCTGTTGAAGACCTCTGATTTAGAGCATTTATTTGCCGAAAATGACAAATGGTCAAAATAACAAAAAAGATACATGTTTTCAGACCTCAAATAATGCAAAGAAACAAGATCAAATTCATTTTAAAACAACATAATACTAATGTTTACACTTAAGAAGAGTTCAGAAATCAATAATGCAATAACCCTTATTTTGGTGGTGCAATAACCCTTATTTTTAATCACAGCTTTCATGCGTCTTGGCATGCTCTCCACAAGTCTTTCACATTGTTCTTGTGTGACTTTATTCCATTCCTGGTGCAAGAACTGAAGTAGCTCAGCTTTGTGTTTGTGTTGGAATTCAACAGACGCTGGAATGGAATGGCTGTAATACATGTAGAGATGCTGAAATGCAGTGGTCTCTTTTTTTTTCTTCCAGAGTTGTATATAATATTCACAAGCTAACTTTTAAAGCTACTGTGATGATTCTTCTTCTTGACTTCTCTCCCAAACGTGTGACCAGCCCGAGTCTCATGTCCACACTGGATCTCTATTACATGCGTGTGTTTTCGGAAGCCGGCGTTCAAAGGACTGCCCCAGAAGCGGAGGGGAAGTAGCGCTGCCTTAAATGTGTTTGCGTTGGCCCGGAGTACAGCCCGGGGTCTGGGGTCCTACGCAGTGTGAGGGTGCTATGTTTCTTTACAGTACAGAGGAGCAGGGGAGCTGCAGCACAAGCTTGTTTTCAGACTCGCGCTAATCCATCCTGTACGGCTTCCGCTGAACCGTTTGAGTCTGCGCAACTTTTGGTGGTCGAGTTTCAAAAATACTTCATTAATTACGCTGTTTTCTGATCTATGTTGTAATATTGTTTCCAGACCTGGAGATGGGTTTTGTTTCATTTACACATTTAACACACAAACCCTGCATTTTTAAGCATGTTCTTCTCACAAATGAAAAACATTCTGTTCCACCTTGTGATGTCATGTGGTAACACAGGAAGAGCTCCACTGTGTTTTTAATCTCCACACACCTTCACTAGAATGATTTATGATTTGGGTAATTTCAGCTCTCGGAATTGCTGATCTGTACTGAACTAAAGGTAAAAGGATTTGTAAGAGGAACTATAAAACTACCGCTTCATGACATCACAAGGTGGAACAAAGCATTTTAAGTAGGGCTGTCTTTTAACGTGAATTACATTAATTACACTGCAAATTAATGCAATTATGAGTGGCAATTCAATGCCCGCGCATTTTAAATTTGGCGTGCGGCGAGCAAATTGCTGCTCGGGCCTTTGAACAGCAAGTTTATTTATAAAAAAGAACGAAGACGGGACGATCAATAAGAATGCAGTGATTTGTATCTTTTTTTCAAAAAGAATTTTCTGGTCACCGAAGCTGCTCCAGCCTGACGGATCATTTGAACAACAAACACGTCCGGACAAGTTCCATTGTTACCGGTGATAGAGCGAGTGTGAGCACACTTCAACAAACCACCAAACCAACAAACCACCAAACCAACAAACCAACAAACCAACAAACCAACAAACCACCAACCCAACAAACCACCAAACCAACAAACCAACAAACCAAAAAAACAAAAACCACCAAACCAACAAACCAACAAACACCAAACCACCAAACCAACAAACCAACAAACCAACAAACCACCAAACCAACAAACCAACAAACCACCAAACCACCAAACCACCAAACCAACAAACCACCAAACCACCAAACCACCAAACCAACAAACCAACAAACCACCAAACCACCAAACCACCAAACCAACAAACCACCAAACCACCAAACCAACAAACCAACAAACCAACAAACCACCAAACCAACAAACCAACAAACCAACAAACCACCAAACCAACAAACCAACAAACCAACAAACCAACAAACCAACAAACCACCAAACCAACAAACCAACAAACCAACAAACCAACAAACCAACAAACCACCAAACCAACAAACCAACAAACCACGCTCACAGAATTTGGGAAACGAATGAGCAAAATGACCACATGAAAACTGACAAACTCAGTCGCAAAATGGGTTGTCTCTCTCTTGCTCTCAAGATTAAAATGTGATTAATTAGATTAATTAATTACAAATCCTGTAATTGATTCGATTAATTGTTTTAATCGCCTGACAGCACTACTTTTAAGCTTTGGAAATGAAATGAAGTCTAATAAAAGTGTTCCTCAAACGTGTGAATGAAACAAAACAACTCCAGGTCTGTTTTTGAAGAGGTAACAACATTATAACATGACTAAAAGCTCACAAGAGTCAATTTTGCATAATATAGGACCTTTAACTGTTAACAAAATAGCAAGGGTGAAAATATTAGGTATGAGGCTGCACATTTAGTCAAAACGATATTGCTTTATTGTCGAAGACTGCCAACTGATGGCGATGCACAATGCTCCGTCTACATCACCCATGCTCCCACACGACATTTCTCGACTGTATACAAAAACATGATACAAAATAATACACTGCATCTTCACAAACCTGATGCGACGTGCTGTAGTTTCATTAGCAGGACGCTCTCTAATTGTGTTGCGATAGTGCTTTGAAATTGAAGTGACTTAGCACAGAGAGCAAAGGATTGTCAAAAACTATAACCTGAAGGTTGTCTCCTTAGGCAAGACACGTAACCCACATTGCCTAGTATGAAAATGGTGTGTGCGTATAGGATTGTAGTTTAGTAGAGTGTTGAGTGAATGAATAAAGAACAGAGTGTAGCGCTTTGAAGGGCTTAGAGTATAAGGAAGTATTATTATACAGCTCTGGAAAAAAAATAAAGAGACCACTGCATTTTTTCTGAAATCAGCATCTCTACATGTATTACAGCCATTCCATTCCAGCGTCTGTTGAATTCCAACACAAACACAAAGCTGAGCTACTTCAGTTCTTGCACCAGGAGTGGAATAAAGTCACCCAAGAACAATGTGAAAGACTTGTGGAGAGCAGGTCAAGACGCATGAAAGCTGTGTTTTTGCACCAAATATTGATTTCTGAAGTGTAAACATTAGTATTATGTTGTTTTAAAATGAATTTGATCTTGTTTCTTTGCATTGTTTGAGGTCTGAAAACTTTCGTATCTTTTGTTATTTTGACCATTTGTCATTTTCTACAAATAAATGCTCTAAACGATAATATTTTTATTTGGAATTTGGGGGAAATGTTGTCAGTAGTTTATAAACTCAAATAAAAATGTTCCTTTTGCCCAAACACATACCTATAAGTAGTCAAATCAGAAAAACTGATAATTTTGCAGTGGTCTTATTTTTTTCCAGAGCTGTATGGTTTTTGTTTTTTGTTTTTTTGTTTTTGTTTTTTGTTGTTTTTTGTTGTTTTTGTTGTTTTTTGTTGTTTTTTTTTTTTTTGGGGGGGGGGGCAATAAAAGGTAACATGATGATCTAAATATGTGTTAGCTGCTTTAACAAGTGCCTTATAGTCATACTAGCCTTACCCAGGTTTGTTCTAGTGTAGACCTGGTTTAGTTTTAGTACAGACCTGGTTAAGTCCCAGTTTAAACCTAGTCCTGGTTCAGACCTGCGCAGAGGAGCAATAGCGTGGTCTCTGGTCCAGTACGCGTTGGACTAAAGTGGGCCTGGGTCTCTGGGGTGTGATTGAGAGGGTGACAAGTTAATTTGGCAGCTTTTCCTCAGCGCTTTGCTAATGTTTCCTCTCAGCTCCCAGGGATAAACCCCTCCAGCCCCCCTTCCAGCCCACTCTCGCCCCGCATCCCGCTACTTCCTCCTGAACAATGTACTTTACTATACTTTACTTTACCACACAAGGCTCATGTTCAGGGACTAAAATATACAGTTTTTTTATATATGGAAAAACAGATCAGGCTTTATTTTGACCTGATTTCCACCCACACAAAATGCTGTTATTTGTAATCAAGGTACAAGAAATGAACATATCAAAAACAAGTCTAGTCTCATGACATCATCAGGTAGAACAGAGCATATATTGTTAAAGGCCCTGTACCATGTATTTTGCCCCAGTACAGATATAGTTTACAAGGAGCTCTTAAGGTCTAATTAAGTCGTTTTAGCAACAAATAATCCAGAACAGTAGAAATCTGGTGACACTTTTCATCACACATGGTTAACAAACAATTCAAAAAACACATTATGCTTATGAGTAAAATGTCAAACTGTTTTGCGTCTGTGGGGTATTATTCGGTTTTGATGCTGAATCTCACCCTCTCCACACACAAGTTATGCCACTCCTCCTTCAGTAGTTCAGTAGTTGTGTGCTGTTTTGTATATTGCCTTGGATAGAATCTCACAGTTAACCGTAAGGAGGGTTTGAATAGGCCTGGGAGAGATCGATAAATTACTGAAACATGCATGGATGACATCTAAAACCTCTTCAGGAATGTTTTTGATGAGGGAACAACATTACAACATGGTAATAAGCTAAAAAAACAACAACACACAAACAAAAAAGCAAACAAACAAACATAATCTACCTCTTTAAAGTGCGCTATGTAACTTTTTTTTGTTTTGCCTGTTCGTTTCCTACTTGTTTCTATTGATATGTCATTGCTCTGGCTTGAATGTTCCACAGTATGACTTTAAACAGCTTTATAGTTACATTTATTCAATTACAGGTGGCTTTATAGCTCAAAAATACTTAGAAAAACACACATTCTGACTGTGAGCGGGGATTCCTCTCCACAGATCTGACCTGTAACTTGGTCTGGTTTAATCTCCATGAAGATAGAAAGGTTTAAGGCCATACTGTCGTACCATGGAGAAAAGAATTTGACCAGAAAAGGTATACAATGCACCTTTTAAGAAGATAGATTTCCACTTTATGAACTTAAGGTTGTCGGATCATTTTTGAGTACCACTTTCTTTCGTAAACATACAGTGAATGAACTTTCCCATGCGGCGTCGAAACTGCGAACAAACGCGGGCTGTCCGGGCCTGGCCCACATGTGTTTTGCTACGTCAGTTTTAGTAGCCTTCGGAGAGCGCATATCCTAAAAAACAAGCACATAGTTCTAGTTTAAACAGCGCCATGCCCTGGCTGTTTCCACTCCCCCCTCGTCTGCCCCACTGTGAAAGCCCTTCTCTCCGTCACTGCTCCGTGCCCTGACCCTGCACCAAACCTCCTCTCCGCGGGGAACATCCTGCTCCGAAACACTCCGGCTCAAGTGTGTTTTCTCCTGGGACGTGACCGGGGTGGGTGGGGGTGTTGGGGCGGTGGGTGGGTGAGGGTGGGGGTCAGAGCGGGTGCTGTTGTCGGAGGTGGCAGGCGCTCTGGTACTTGAGCTAAATGGAGGGCCCGGTGCGGTATCTTCACAGCCTGTCAATCACGGGGCGGGCTGATGCGTTCGGGGGCTCCGGGGTCAGCTGGGGCGGCGCTGGAGGTGCTGCCGCGGTAATGGTCTGGTCTGAGGGGGGTGGGGGGGCTATGTGTATGTGTGTGTGCGAGCTTGCTCCTTGCTCCGCTCACTCAGCACATGGCAGAGCGCCCCACCACCCCCATCGACATCAGGGAGCTCTGGTGGGAAGAAGGGCTGCTTTTCTGGTACTGGGAACTTACTTTTATATGTTTGAACCCATAGACTGTACAGAATTAACCTGCTAGCCCCTGCATTCCAATAGGAAGTGAGCATGGGCGTGCTTCCGGTTCCATCGACCCTTGCTCCAATTCAATTGGTTTTGAAAAACAGTCGCCCTTGTCTCTGTAAATGCTGCTGTCAGGTACCTCATTTTAGTCTCAAAATGTTCATATTAACCGTCTGTCCACGATGCAGTTGCTTTTATTTCGCTATTTTGTCTCATGTGGAACTCGAAATTTATTCCTATAGCTGCTAGCCTTATGAGCTTCTGGACTTGAACACTATGGGTGACGTCACACTCCCTTCGTGTTTAGGCTATTTAATTACAATTGCCCGCAGATCAGACCCGCAGAAATACTCTCCCCTCGGCACCCATGGGATCAGCACCTATGTTTCTCACAGAGAGGTTGCTGTCATTGTCAACCTTAGGGTCTGCGTGAAAAGTCCCTCAGTCGTCCAGGTAGAATCCATGATAAACCTTAGGGTCTGTTTACACGAGAATGCTTACTGGTAAAAACAAAAAAATATTTTACCAGAAGTGCCTTTCATTTAGACGGTGACGGCGTTTTGGGGGCTTAAAAATGCAAAAAACTGAAACCGCTCTCCAAAGTCTAAAACTTGAATACACTCCGCTGTAGCGTTTTCGTCTACACTGCCCAACACACAAAACTCGTACGTCACCATTTCTGGATATTTATATTTATAAAGTAAATTAAGTAAATTAAGTAAAATAAATGAAATTAAATTAAAATTAAATTTAAAAAGTAAATTAAGTAAATAAATTAAGGAAGATTCTATCAATGCGTGCGGACATAGTGATAATGTATCACAGCACCACCTAGCTGCCTGGCATGCATACCCAATCAAATTCCACACACTATTGCGTCACCGTATGCACGCAGACTTCCTCCCGAAAACGCTCGTCTAAATGCAGAATATAAAGTGAAGACGTGACGCCACTTTTGCGTCTTCTGTTCAGACCGCCATATAAACGTAGCCTTAGCTTTATTTCATTTCCCCATGCCTAAGGCACACTGTAAATCAAGTTACGAACATTGATACTGACCAGTAAACCCTTCTCAGCCTTCTCAACCCTGAGGTCTGCTCACGCTACAGTTTGCAACAGGTTGGATTGAAAGCTATCGTGCCTCATTGTTAAGCGCTGAAAACCTTCAACAACTTCACTCCTGATTGGCTCTTTGGTTGCCAGCTCGGATTTCCAAATAAGAAGCTCCAAATTTGCTGCTATAACTACTAGCCGGTAGGAAATATCAAACGCCCAAATAATATAGCCCCCCAAAAAATAGGTCCAGATGACATTTTAATGTGCTCTCACTTGTCAGCAGCACATGTCCGGCACAGGGCGGAGTGGAGATGACTTCTTCAGTGACATCACAGCACAGAGTCTGTTCCATGTCACCCTCACAGACATAACTTTGGACTGAGGTCGACATGACGTGCTTCTACACACACACACCTGCAGACCACATATGACCTCATGGACATGTATGTAAAACAGTCCCTCTGTTGGGGCCACATTCTCAGACAGTGTCCAAAGAGCGGCTGCATGGAAGGCTCATGATGTAACCAGCACAGACACGCAATCCGGGAATTCTGCGAGTCCTGATGGTGAGGAGAGTGGATCTTGCACGATGATCTTATATAGGCCAATCAATTTGAAATTTCATCTGTAGTTTGGACACTCCTGCTCACCCACTGTACCAGACCATAGAGGGACAGAGGAGCTCATTCTCCAACAGGCTCCTACAGCTGTGATCAAACAGATACAGGACTAGATTCATATCATACTCCATACAACTGTACAACAAATACCTGTCCAAATACGTATGGACAGGTCTTGGGAACAAAAGGAAGCCACCTCTTTAAATGGAAATGTTTAAAGGGCTTAATTTTATAGACACCCTGAAAATTGTGAAAAGTGAAATAATAATGTGGAAGGCCAGTCCATTTGCCAAAATTTAATTTCTACAAATCCAAATGCTTCTCAATATCTTGTGTGGCCCCCATGTGCTTGTATGCATGTTTGACAGCGTTGTGGCATGCTCCTAATGATACAACAGATGGTGTCTTGTGAGATGTCCTTCCAGATCTGTGTAAGGGCATTACAAAGCTCCTGTAGAGTCCAAGGAGCAACCTGGCGATGCCTGATGGACCCAAACATAAAGTCCCAGAGGTGTTCAATTGTGTTTAAGTCAGGTGATCGTGAGGGCAATACACTATCAACCCCCTCATCCTCCAGGTATTGCCTTCATACTCTTGCCACATGAGGCTGGGCGTTGTCATCCATCAGGAGGAACTCAGGAACTACTGCACCAGCGTAAGGTCTGACAGAGGGTTCAAGGATTTCATCTCGACACCTGATGGCAGTCAGACTGACATTTCTAGCCAGAAGAGGTCTGTGCGTCCCTCCATGGATATGCCTCCCCAGACCATCACTGACCCACCACCAAACCGCTCGTGCTGAACCATGTTGCAGGCAGCATAGCGTTCTCCTTGTCTTCTCCAAACTCTTTCACATCTTTCACAGATGCTCAGGGTGAACCTGCTCTCATCTGTGAAAAGTGACCTGGCTCCACCCTCATGAAGTCTGTTTCTGATTGTTGGGCAGAGACCTTCACATCAATGGCCAGCTGGAGGACATTCTGTAGAGCATGGGCAGTGCTCAGCCTGTTCCTCCTCGAACAAAGGAGCAGATATAGGTCCTGCTAATGGGTTGAGGACCTTCTATGGCCCTGTCCAGTTCTCCAAGAGTAACTGCCTGTCTCCTGAAATCTCCTCCATGTTCTGGAGATTGTGCTGGGAGACACATTTAATCTTCTTGCAATGGCACATCCGGCTGTGCCATCCTGAAGGAGGTTTCTCAACTTCAACTTCAACTTCTGTAGGGTTAAGGAACGGCCTCATACTCAGTAATGATAATCACTCTAACCAGTCAAAGACGACCACGAGGGAGAAACTTGAAATGATCTCCACATGTAAAACATGTTGTTTTATTAGTGGATGCATGCTGATTGTGTTGTGATAGCGCTCTGAAGGAGGAGTTATTTAACAAGGAGAACATTAGAACAATTAAAGGTAACATAGGGATCTAAATATGTTATGTGTTAGCAGTTAATACCTCACAGAAGGAAAATACCACCTCTTTAATACAAGATGGGAAAGTTTGCTCTCTTTAGGAGGTTGAATATTCCCATATTCCCCAATTCTGTATGGATGCCAACTGAATTAAATGATAAAACATGTTTGGACATTCTTGGTGTTTCCATGTAAGCTTTTGTTGAGAGGCCAAACTGACAATAAATAAATATATATAAGGTATACATTAATTTTGTGCCTTTAGTGCAGCATAATTGCGGATTCTTTCTTAATTTCTGTAATAGAAGACGTGTTAAACCTGTAATATTTAAGACCTACAAACCTGTACTGAAATGCTTGCAATTCTTACATTAGTTTAGCATTGCAGATTTCAGTCTTCTCCTCATATTTTTTGTCTTCTGCCTTTTGAAATTATTTACTCATTATTTCATTATGTATTATTTAATTTCCTCCGTCAAGATCCACAAATGAGCATGAATCGAGACAAGCCTACAGCTTATCACACATATGGAATGCAGGGCAGTGAGGGCATCAACTTCTTTAAATATTCATCCTTTTTTGCATCGTTTTTTGTATCGTAGGCTGTAGCTGCACTTTTTTGTCACTCTGATTGCCTAATACAGCTCATGCCAGCATCCCAGCAGCTAACACAGAGCAGGTTATAGGTGGTGACAGTGTGCAGCCCCTCTCTGCCTCATTTATCTGCCATGGACGTGGACAGAATGCAATTTCCTGAGAGGAGGGAGTGTGGGGGTGTCAAGGGGAGCCCGGGGCCACGGTGGTGAGGGGCCCTGGGGTGCTGGCGACTTCAAAGCTCCCGCACAGGGCTATCAGGAGCCTGAGCAGTGCCAGCGCTGCGTGCCAACTCCCAGCCACACACACAAGGACCATACTGGGCTCTGGGTTGTCAAAAATATCCAAAATCAGATACTAATCCCTACTAAAACTTGTATTTAAACTAGATTCTCATTTGAGCAGGTATTGATACTAAAAAAGTTACATTCACAGGACAGAACATGAAGCTCTAGAATGATCTTGAGCTGTATCAGAACAAGTATAAGAGCATAATAGACGATTATACGCTCATGGACCACTGTGGAACCAATAGGACCCCTGAGGGATTACACCACATGGGAATAAAAAAAGAAAGAACTATGATTTAATAATAAAAATCAATTCTATTGTCTAACAAGAGTGTTTTTTATTATCATTGACAATGGTGGGCTCTGGGTTGTGAAAGTGTGGAAAATCAGATACTAAACCTAGTATTGAAACTATTTTTGTGGAGCTGCAGGCCTGCGAATAGTAAGGTTTATTCGGTTCAATAAACAACCAAAAAAAAAAAAGTAAAAATAATAGATGGACAGGTAATCTTATGAAAGCTCAGAACGTCGAGAATTCATATTAATAATTCTAATTGGGTATCATTTTGTGAAAGAAAATACCTCATTTCAATCCATCATGTCCAATGTTTCTGTAATTAAAGACACATTGTGTAACTTATGTGGTGGTGGGTCCGTCACCTGCTTGTATCTACTCTCCTCTCCCTAGAATGTTCCACAGTATGGCCTTAAACAGCTCTACCTTACGTTTTTTTCCAATTACAGGTGGTTTCGTAGTCCAAAAACACCTAGAAAAACAAACATTCAGACAGTGATCGGGGTCGCCTCTCCACAGTTCTGACCTGTAACTTGGTTTTGTTTGGTTTTCATGAAAATAGAAAGGTTTAATGCCATACTTTGAAACATTCCAGACAAAGCAATAACATCTCCATGGAGAAAAGCATTTCAAGGCCGCTCCACAATGCACCATGAAGATAAATCGGCACTACAATGACCAAATTACCAGTAAATACAAGATCTGAACATCATTCCTCATATCTTTGGACGCGTGCATGAAATGTAAAATCGAAAACTTGCACACAGCCCCTTAAACTTTCCGTCCATGTACGTTTTGAATTAACTTTTGAATACATTACGAGGGGCTTTGATGTCCTCAGAAAGCTGGTGCCTGTTATGGGAAAGGGCCACCTGTCAGAAGGATCGTGATCTGTTTGGAGTTGTGTTTAGATCAGAAACATGCCTCCCTCTCTCCCAGCACCCCTCTGACAGTGTACAGGTGTGGGACAAACGACAGGACCAGGAGCAGCAGGGGCAGGGGCAGAGGCTGGGGCAGGGGCTGGAGCAGGTCCACACAAGTGTTCTGAGTTAGAGGGAAATGAAGCCTGCTCAGATATAACCCTCAGATATAACCACACTCCTATGGGCACCAGAGGATAACATAAAATGATTTCTTTTGGTTAAACAAGTGAAATAAACGATTGATTTAAGCGACGTTACTGACTCCATGAACATGTTACTGACATCCAAAAAACAATCTTAACACGCTGATGTCCATGTAGCTTTCAGCACTCTTGCTCTTTACAAATTGCACCTTCACTTATTGCACCTTACATATTACACATTTCATTCTACCTCAAACTTTCCGTCTTGTTAAGAGTATATGTTTGCCTGTATGTCTTATGTCTATTTATTGTTGTCTGTGCTCACTAGGGCTCTAACTTTTTGAACTTTTTTTCCAAAATTCCTGCAAAAGTCCTGCATCATGATTGGATGAACTTTTTGGTATAAATGAAGAAACCAAACTCCATTTTCAACATTCTTTTAAAAAAGTCCCCCCGAAACAAAAAAAGTATTAAATACACATTACAGCCAATGATATGAAATGTGAAACCGTGCTAAGTTATCATAAGGACCATTACAAGTCAATTTGACTGAAAATGGATCAATGATAAGTTGTACTGCCATCATAATATACTGGAGTTTCAGTTTTTATTCTTGGTTTCACTTTATAAGCCATGTAATTTGGGGAAATCTGTCTCGTTTAGTAGTGATATATTGTAGCCTACAGCTTTCCCTGAATCCTGGGAAGTGTCAGTTTCACTTTCACTTTATAAGCCATGTAGACCAGGGGTCTTCAACGTTTTTCAGGCCAGGGACCCCCAAACAGATGGCGAACTGGGCCAGGGACCCCCTACTATATATACGGCATAGAATTGTGTTTTATATTAAATTGAGCTTAGTGTCATGTATAAACATTGCTACTCTGTTATGGTACATCCAATACAAGGAAATAATACACAGGTTAATACTGTATTTTACACTATAAAATATAAAATTATATTATTTTAGTGAATTTAAGTGATTTAAGTGAAATCAAAAGATTTCGCGACCCCCCTGCAGTACCTCCGCGACCCCCCTAGGGGTCGCGACCCCCCTGTTGAAGACCTCTGATGTAGACTGTAGAGGTTGTTGGTAGGCTTTACGAAAACTTCATTTTGGGTGGGTTCCGGGGAGACTTTTTTCAAAAATATGACCAAATGAAGGTCAATTCCTTTCATTACTAACAAAACTTCATCAAAATATGATACAGGGTATAGAGGTTGTAAAAAAGTTATAACCCTAGTGTTCACTTCATGTCCATGAGTGTAACTGTGTGTGTGCGCGTGTTTTTAGTTTTTAGTTTAAATTGCACATTTGGTGTCTGGTGAAACACAATTTCAGTCCTCTGTGTAATGTCTGTTACATAGTGAATTAAGTACACTTTGACTTTGAAAATGAAGTGGTATTCCAACAAATAAACTAATTTCCCATCTATTTGTGTAGATTGCTTTATGTCTTCATGAAATAGGCACGCATACGCTGCAATTCTGATTGTAAAAACACTCTGTGCCACCTCGTGATGTCATGTGGTAATAGAGGAAGTGCTGTTCTACTCACATCAGCATCATGTGGATAATTTCAGCCCTGGAATTACCCATTTCTACTGAACTAAAGGTGAAAGGAGCTGATAACTTAAACTACCACTATATGACATCACAACGTGGAACAGTGCATTCTGGGCTTCGGAGTTGTAGATTGACTAATAATAAAGGGTTACTCAAACTAGTGCTGTCAGGTGATTAAAAAAATAATCGAATTAATTACAGGATTTGTAATTAATTAATCTAATTAATCACATTTTAATCTCATGAGAGAGAGAGGCAACCCACTTTGTGATTGAGTTTGTCAGTTTTCTATGGTCACTTTGCTCATTCGTTTCCCAAATTCTGTGAGCGTGGTTTATTGGTTTGTTAGTTTGGTGGTTTGGTGAAGTGCGCTCACGCTCGCACTATCACCGGTAACAATGGAACTTGTCCGGACCTGTTTATCGCTCAAATGATCCGTCAGGCTGGAGCAGCTTTGGGGATCGGAATATTCTTTTTGACAAAAGCTCCAAATCACTGCGTTCTTGTTGATCGTCCCGTCTTCATTCTTTTTATAAATAAACTTGCCGTTCAAACGCCCGAGCAGCGATTTGCTCACCACACGCCAAATTTAAAACGCGCGCATTGAATTGCCACTCATAATTAATTGCGTACATTTTTATAACGCGTTAATTTGCAACGTAATTAATTAATCTAATAACTGACAGCCCTGACTTGAAACTAAACACAACTAGGTATGTTTTTAGTGGCGGTAACAACATTATAACATGGCTTTAAGCTCATAAGAGTCATTTTTACAAAGTATAGGACATTTAAAGGTGCATTGTGTAACTTTTCTGGCGCTTTTCTCTATGGAGTTACTACTTTGGCTGGAATGTTCCACAGTATGGCATTAAACCTTTCCATCATCATGGAGTTCAAACAGACCAAGTTACAGGTCAGATCTGTGGAGAGGCAGCCCCGCTCACAGTCAGAATGTGGTTTTTCTATTTATTTTTGAACTATAAAACCACCTGTAATTGAATAAATGTAACGTAGAGCTGTTTAATGTCATACTGTGGAACATTCCAGGCAGAACAATGACATATCCATAGAAACAAACAGGTGACGGACCCCCAACCATAAAGTTACATAGTGCAGCTTTGATGTCCACCAAGTTCAAGTCCGAACATGTCCCATATAAGGCATTATGGAGCATGTGTGACCAGCTGGTGGAGTAAAGCCTGGCTCACTTCTGTTAAATCCAAACTATAATCCACGTTGTAAATCAAGTTAACACCTTGGCCCCGTTTTGGAACAACAGGTGCGCTTTTCACAAGACAAACAAAGAGAAATGGCGGATTATGATCTTATTTCTACTTTGCACGATACTTTATACGTCAATAAATGTTGGAAGAATTCTAAATTGGACTTGGTTTAAAGGTGCACTGGGTAACTTTTGTGGTAGAGGGTCTGTAAACTGTTCCTGTGGAGATGTTATTGCTTTGGGCTGACAATAAACTTCTGTATCTCCATGCAGACATCACCAAATCAAGTTACAGATCAAGTTACAGGTCAGATCTGTGAAAATGCGACCCCAGCAACAGTTAAAATCTATGTTTTCAAGGTATTTTTTTCTATTAAAAGACCTGTAATGACATATGTAAATACTAGAGAAATACAGTCATACCTCACCTTACGAAAGACCCAACTAACAAATAATCCAAGTTACAAAACGCCTTTACCTAAAATTTTCATCTCTGAATACGAAAGAAAATTCAAGTTACGAAACGCAAAATCTCAAAAATTCAAATAATGCACGCTCTGCTTCACAGCCGCCCGAATCCCCCGAAATGTAAATACACTTGTAAATACACTCTCCGAACACCCCGGTGACCTCCCATTGGCTAGGAGGAAGCTGCATCTCCATGATACCCATGATACTTTTCGTGTGCCTTCGACCCTCGTTCGTCACGGAGTTCTAACACGCGTAAAGGACAGAGTTACTGTTGTTTCGTGAGTTTTTCGAGTGTGCTCATTGCAACTTTATTCTTCGTTATTCATCATGGGCCCCAAGAAAGTGATTCCCAGTGCGAGCGAAAAGAAGAAGCGGGCTCTGTTATCAATAGAAGTAAAACAGGAGATGATAAAAAATATGTAAGTGGCATAAGTGGCATGCGCGTAAGTGATATCGCAAAGGAATATGGCCGAAACCCGTCTACCATCGGTACGTTATTGAAGCAGAAGGAGGCCTTACGACCCCTTCAGGCCTTTTACACTGCCTGACAAAAGTATTAGGACGATTGTGTATTTCTGAACTCTGGATGAAACTTCTGCTTCCAACAAGATAATGACCCAAAGCACTCATCCAAACTGTGTAAGGGTCATTTGGAGACGTGTGAACAGAGTCATCGACTGCAGCTTATGACATGGCTGCCCCAGTCTCCTGACCTGTCGCCCATCGAAAAAGTGTGGGATTATTTGGATATTAAAGTGCGCTCCAGGAATCCGACTAACGTCAAACACCTGTGGAAATATCTTCAGGATGAGTGGAAAACTATAGAGGATGGATATCTTGAAAAATTGATCAGAATGCCTCGAATTTGTGAAGCTGTGATTAAGGCCAAAGGTGGTTATTTTGATGAAAAAGCTATTTAACTTGATATTGTTACATTTTTGCAATAATATGCCTTTACACATGATGAAATTTGCTTTAATATATCAATAAATTGATTTGTTTTCATTACCAATACGTCTTGTTATCGTTATGAAAGTTCAGAAATACACAATCGTCCTAATACTTTTGTCAGGCAGTATACATTGCGACTCTACTTACGAAAAAATCACTTTACGAAATTAATTCGTTCCAGAAGTGGTTTCGTAATGTGATTTTTTCGTATGACTGTATGTTTAATGCTATCCCGTGTAACATTACAATAACATCTCCATGGAGAAAGACCAGAAAAGTTACACAGTGCACCTTTCAATGTGGATATAGACTACAAGAGATGTTACTGCTTTGTATAAAATGTCCAGTGGTAGAGATAAAACCTATCTATATCAAATGAGACAACTATAGGCTACATTACAGGTTAGATCTGTGGAGTGGCAATCCTATTCATCAAGGGAATTATTGTATTTTTGAGTGATAGAAACACCCATAATGAATAAATGCCAGCTAGACGTGTTAGATATATCGATGTGTTTAATGTCATACCATGGAACATTCCAGGTAAAGCAATAACCACCTCGATGGAGACAAAGCAAATGATGGACCCTCCACCAGAAAAGTTACGCAGTGCACCGGCATCCCCGGACGGTACTGAGGGCTTGTGCTGACCAACTCGCCGAGGTGTTCACCAACATTTTCAACCTGTCTCTGAGCCAGTCTATCGTGCCCACCATCTTCAAGACCTCCACTGTAGTCCCCATCCCAAAGACCCCCACAGCATCCTGTCCAAATGACTATCGGCCCATAGCACTCACATCTGTCATCATGAAGTGCTTTGAAAGAATCATTAAAGGGACAGTGTGTAAGATTTTTACCTGTTAATTACTGAAATTGAAGATACCCATTCAAAAATACATTGTTTTCCAAGCCTTTTCACTTCCATCATGAAATCAAAGTATTCTTTTGGACTTAGATATAGTCACATAAAAGGGGGATCTTCCCCATATAGAGGCAGCCATTTTGAATACGAGAGCCGCAGAAGGACATTTGGGCTCATCCTTCGCCTCGGCTCCTGCTAACAGCTGCACAGCCGCGCTGCATATGGCTCCCCCCTTCCCCCCTCCCCTTCCCCTTCTCTCCTTCGCTCCTCTGCTCCCATATGCAGCCAGGAGCGAAGGAGAGAAGGGGAAGGGGAGGGGGGGAGGGGGGAGCATGCTGCCGGATCACACATCGTAATGGATATAACACGTATTTTGGACTAAATTGTTTTACTGGATTTTATTCGCTGGATCCTTATGGACAGATTGAGACCAAGTTTATGATGAAATACAGAGTTTGACCTGTGCAAAGCCTTCAAAGGTAAGCTAAGTAAGCTAAGTTTTGTGCTTTTCTGTATAAAAGCCCCATGTGCTCGGGGAGTGATTGTTTTGCAGGGAAATGAATTGCATAGTCAAAAAGAGGAGACTGTAAGGTTTCATTTGATGTGTAGATTGTCATGAATCATGATCGGGATTGTGTGTTTTCATGCGAAAAGAAAAAAAAAAAAGTGAACGGGGGACCGCGGTTTATGTATACAGCGGTGCGCGGTTCGTGCGCGGGCACGCGCGATGTCGGCGCTACGTCGCGTCCGGGTGACCCTCGAGGTCTGCCATAGCCAAAAGAGGAAGTGGAATAGCTAGTAACCACCTATGCGCCACGAATCCTACACACTGTCCCTTTAAGAGACACATCTGTGACTCCCTCCCCGACACCCTGGACCCCCTGCAGTTTGCATATAGACTAAAGAGGTCTACAGACGACGCTATTGCTCTAGCAGTCCACACCTCTCTCAGTCATCTGGAGAGAGGAAACACATATGTGAGAATGCTCTTCATCGACTACAGCTCGGCATTCAATACCATAATCCCCTTCAAACTGGTCTCTAAGCTCACCGCCCTGGGCCTGGGGACGTCCATCTGCTGCTGGATATGGGACTTCCTCACCAACAGGCCACAGGCGGTGAGGATCGGCAGCCACGTCTCCTCCACACGTGTCCTCAGCACTGGGGCACCCCAGGGCTGTGTTCTCAGCCCTCTCCTGTACTCCCTGTTCACCTACGACTGTACCGCCAGGCACAGCTCCAACACCATCCTCAAGTTTGCTGACGACACCACCATCCTAGGCCTCATCACCAACAACGATGAGAGTGCCTACAGAGACGAGGTGAAATCACTGACCAGCTGGTGTCAGGAAAATAACCTCTCTCTGAATGTCAGCAAAACTAAGGAAATGATCGTGGACTTCAGGAGACAGCATGTAGACCAGCATCCCCCCATCTCCATTAACAACGCTGAGGTGGAGCAGGTCAGCAGTTTTAAGTTCCTTGGGGTACACATCACTGAGGATCTGTCCTGGACACTACATACAGACACTGTGGTTAAGAAAGCCCGACAAAGACTCTACTTCCTGAGGAAGTTGAGGAAGTTTGGTATGAACACCAGCATCCTCACAAACTTCTACAGGTGCACCATCGAGAGCCTGCTGACGGGCTGCATCACAGTGTGGTATGGGAACTGCACCGCTCAGAGCCGCAAAGCACTACAGAGGGTGGTGTGAGCGGCAGAGGACATCACTGGCAGCAGTCTCCCCTCCATCCAGAACATTTACCACAGCAGGGGTCTGCGTAAGGCACGCAGCATCACTAAGGACTATACTCATCCGGCACAAGGACTCTTCCGTCTGCTACCCTCTGGTAGACGATACAGGAGCCTGCCAGCACACACAAAAAGACTCAAAGACAGCTATTACCCCCAAGCTGTCAGACTACTGAACTCTGGGTAATATTCTAAATAATACTGAACTCTTAATAATACTGCACTAAACTACTTTCATTATGCATAATTATGTTTACTGCTGCTGCTCTGTATGAATGTATCATGTTTGTCACTACCTCACTGTAAATTACTGTTACCTGTGCAATAATCAGTGCAATAACCTATGTGCAATATTTATACCATACTATGTGCAATAGGAAATCCACATGCAACACCTACACCACACCATATTATGTGCAATCTGTGAAATACTTACACCTTATTTGATCTTTGATTTAATTCTACCTGCACCTTGTACATTGTACCTTGTATTTTTATTACATATTTTATTATATTGTTTATTATATTGTTTACTTCTTCCCCTGCACTTTTGCAACACTTTTTTTTTTACCATGTACTATTATTGCATGTTATTAGTACTTCTGACTATCTTAGGTAGTCAATGGTTCTACTGATCCTAAGCATTTCATTGCATTGTTGACCTTGTGTTGATTCTGCATATGACAAATAAACAATCTTGAATCTTGAATCTTGAATCTTTTAAAGCTCACAAGAGTCAGTTTTGCCTAATATAGGACCTTTAAGCTACACCTGCACTGGGACAGACACATGGGGATGGGGGGTCTCAGTTTGCGAGAGAAACAGCCCGAATTGTTGCGCTTTCACTGGGGCGCTGAGTGAAACTGCGCTCCCTCCACCGATTCCCAAGACTCTCCGGTAACCAAGGCCCCTTCTCACACTGAACTGCCCTGTTTTCTCTTTCCCCTCCAATAAAACGCCACAGAAAGCACCCAGTGACAGACGACCAGGCAGAGGGACCCCCACAGGGACCCCTTCGTGCTGCCTGTTATCTCCCCCGCAACTTGGTCAAGAGCGCAGACCTGGAGCTTGAGCTTATCTCCACCATTTCGGATGCACGTGATAAGATTTTCCACACGCTAATGTCCGGACCAGACTTCCTTCGAGATCGTAAGCCAACCGGGGTTCAACCATTCCCCCAAAAAGCCTCTACTGAAAGATGTCGTGAGGTGGTCCGGTGGTGTTGAAAAGGCGGGGATGGTGGAGAAAGCGGAAGGAGCTAGTTTAGAGGTCGTGTAGCGTTGACCTACCACAGTAAGGCCAGACAAAAGCATTCCAAAGCCAACGGCAGCAGGTCTGTTGGTGACAGGGTTTAGATAGGCCCTATTAGACCATATTTCATGCAGCTGTCTGTTGTGTGGGGGGGGCGGCGTGTTTTTGAGGGGCCCGGGGTCCAGTGTGAGGACGCAAACACGGTGGCTGTACAGAGGTCAGAGCTTAAGGCTGTTTAACCAACTGACAACTGTGGTCCATTGTTGTTAGATACAGTGTTAAAGTCCTTTTTTTTAATACAAATTTGACTCTTGTGAGCTTTAACCCTAGAGCACTACCACTGGGTGATTTTGACCTGAGCAAAAGTATTTACATGATTTTCAATATGTTGCATTTTTCTGAGTGTCATGGGTCTGTGGGGAGCTTCATCATTGTTTTTGACATCTTTGAAGGTGTAGGTGTTTCCCTACCCCAAAGCCCACTTTTTCCTACAGGCTTTTGGGTGATTTTCACCCGGCGATAGTGAAAGAGGAATGTAAGAATGTAATGAATTTAATGTAAGAGGATGTAAGGAATAGGTAAATAAGAGTGGTCCTGGAATGTGTATCTATCCTTATTTAGTGCAGTGGTTATGAATAAATATCACAAAGTGGCGATTTCAAAGGGAATTATTCACGTGAAAACAATATTTTAGTCACTTTTACCCACTGAAAAAATACTATTTTTTGTTCCTTTCTCCTGCAACTGTTCATGTGTCGAGGAGTCTGTGCTTCACCAGGGAAGTCTCACATGGACCAAACACCAAGTTTCTAGTATCATTTTTATTATTATTTTTTTTTTAGGATTTTTTTTTTGTTCTCAAATTCCAAATTTTTCAGTAATTTTGAAGCATGTTTTTAGGGTTTTACTATGGTTTTTTTTCTTTTCTTCATTTTATTACACATACCACAGTTGAAAATAAAAGAAAACCGCTCTAATTTATCATGTGTTGTCATATTTTGATCTATTTTTCATGACAAGTACTTTTTGTTGGGTATATTATCCATCCATCCATTTTTTTCCGCTTATCCGGGGCCGGTTTGTGGGAGCAACAGTCTAAGCAGGGACTCCCAGACTTCCTTCATCCTAGACACTTCCTCCAGCTCCTCCGGGGGGACCCTAAGGCATTCCCAGGCCAGCCGAGAGACATAGTCCCTCCAGCGTGTCCTGGGTCTTCCCCGGGGCCTCCTACTGGTGGGACATGCCCGGAACACCGCCCTCCCTGGGTATATTATATCGGGTAAAAATTACCCGGCAAAAGTGATGGTGTTACTTTTTATTTATTCCTACAACTAGCATGCTAACTGTGCACTTCCTGATTCTCAAATATTAAAACACGTACACTTAGATGCAGGCTGGTTAGCTCAACTGGTAAGTCATGGACTTTCCCCCTGGAGGTTGTAGGTTCAAACCCCCCCCGGGCAATGAGCTAACCAGTGTGGGTCCTTGGGCAAGACCCTTCACGGTACTGCCCCCCGGGCGCCGAAAAAGATGGCTGCTCACTGCTCCTGAAAAAAGGATGGGTCAAATGCAGAAGTCAAATTTCTCCCGTGTGTCACTGTGTGTCATTGTGTGTGAGACCAATAAAGGCTTAAAGCCCCAAGCTTAATCTTAATCTTAATCTTAAGGCAGTACACAATGGACTTATTTCGACCTCTAGAGATGCTTATACAATATATCTGACAAACTTTGCTCCAGTACGTGGAAAGAAACCAGCTACAGGCCCTTTAAGGTCGGCTGTGGAAAGGTCACTGGGGTACGAATGAAAATATGTTCAGCATTTCCAAGATCCCATTTTACTCAATCGCTTCTCGCTTCACAAAAACAGCATCCCATTTCTTTTGTGCCCTTTAGCAAGCTCACACCTCACGTGACAGAAGAAGGCATGAATAATAGCCGTGCGGACAAATTCCCATGGTTCATAGTAGGGGTTGAGAGCTTTCCATGTTTGCTCAGCCTGCGTTGAGCAATACAGATTTTCAATGGGGAGAATCAGATGTGTTTAAATAAAGGTATGCTGGGAGTCACAGGATTGGATTTTGTTGTGGAGACCTGTGCAGCTGTGCAAACACGGGCCAGTAATCAGTAACCAGGCCAAATGTTATCTGAGAGAGGCTGTTTATGGAGAAAATGAGCCTTCAAATCGACGGAAACGCACTAATAATCACAAACTACAGCTCAGGAGATTAGAGTTTGTGTGATGGTGTGATGTTTCACTTTGTTGAGTCGAGATACTGCAGGTGAAACTTAAAAAAAAAAAAAAAGGATTGGGGTATTTTTTTTTCCTTTTTCTTTTCTTTTCTTTTCTTTTCTCATTTATCAAGTTGTTGTGAAGTGTGTATTGAGTCCAAGTCAAATCCTCTTAAACTATTCCAAGTCATTAATTCCCATTGTTCACCTGTAAACGGCCCAATACACCTGTTACAGATTATTTCACCATCTCTAGTTCCATCTAAAGATGAATCATAACTTCAAATGTTTTTTCCTCATTGCAGGTTTCTCAAGATTTTACACACAACACGACTCAACAAATCTTATATTGTACTTGCATAGCTATAAGAACTTTGCCTGGCATTTTATCTCTTAGGTCATTTTCACACCTGCCTTGTTTGGTTCGTTTAAAACCAACCAGAGTTCGTTTGCTCCTTTGATTTGGACCTTTTGGGCTGGTGTGAATAAAGACCAAATATCTCAATCTGGAGCAAACAAGACCACCTAAAAACTCGATCTCGGCACGGTTCCATTTGAATCCTGGTGCGGTTCGTTTGAGGTGAGAATGCAGACCGGACTCGATCCGACACAAGGCTTTTTGTACTTAACAAGCTCCCGTCGTATGTCGAGCATTATGGGAAACCAAGGCTGACGAAACGAAACGAATATAAACGAGGCTTACTTACGTTTTGCGTGAAGAGCAAGAGTCAGAACTTGATGTGCGCACATGAGCGCTGTCCTCCGTAGCCGTCTTGCCCTGTGTCTTCGTCGTTTGGAAATTAATTGTACAATAGTGTAAACCTCACAATGCTCCTCAAACATTTGTGCGAACTGTAAAAACTGCAAACCATATCGCTAAGGCTAGATTGAAAACAGCACGTAACACCGTTATTCTCCTCCTTCACTTGTTTGGACACGGCGTTTTGACACTGCTCATTTCTGTCCAATGGCTGAACGACCTCAGCACACGTGGTTTTGTTTACAGATGTTGGTCCACTTACAAAATAAGTGCAGTGTGAAAGCGAACCCCACCAAAAATTTGGTCTGGACCAAAGCAAGTGAAATATCGGAATTTCCTGCTGTGAAAACGACCTTAAGCTGCGTTCAGACCACCGTATCAGGGCATCCATTTTACATGTAAAATTTATG
This sequence comes from Paratrypauchen microcephalus, assembly GCA_036785185.1. NCBI lineage: Eukaryota > Metazoa > Chordata > Actinopteri > Gobiiformes > Gobiidae > Paratrypauchen > Paratrypauchen microcephalus. The sequence continues at coordinate 734,942 of JAVJIX010000017.1, forward strand.
TGGATGCGGCGTTGGACCCGCCGCATCAATCAGTCAGGAACAACTCTCCAGTGATGTAGCGACATCATTATCCAGAAGAAGAAGAAATAGAAAGACCCGGGAGCATAGAACCAGTGATGAAACTGGCCTCACTCAGAACTCAGAATGTCACCGACCCAGACACGCCGTCGCCAATCGCCTCCGCTGATGGTTTTAATGTAATAAATACACTCTCTCAACCTGATCTCTCATTGCTCATATTCAAAGCTGTCCAACTAGAGGAGTCCAACATGTTTTTCGCAGCTTTAGTGTTTGTCTTACAGAAAAATTCCACACCTCAAGGCAGAACAAAATGAATGAATGAAACAAAACACTTCTGGTATGTTTTTGATGAGGTAACAACATTATAACATGTCAAAAACGTCATCAGAGTCCATTCTTTTTCATATATGACCTTTAACAGAGATTCAGTTTTTGCTTATTGATTCTGCAGAAATCAATGACGATTCAGTCTCGTGTTCTATTCCGTTTTTCTTGTAATCTCATATTTGTTTTTTATACATGTATATCCCTGATTGGCTAATCCACCTGTCAGTCACACCCATTTGAACTGAAGAAGTGTGTATTCTGGATCCCAAGTACCTCTGAGCCTCAGGAAATACATGGTTTGAATTTTCCCAGAATTGTTGCGTCATAAGTAGAAACCCTGCACAGTTTTTAAGTTCATAAACCTTCCTTCTTTCTTGTTCATAGCGAGTTATTATCATTGTGGTATCGGAAATGGTATTGAGTCTATTCAGCATTGAGTCTATTCGGCATTGAAATCGAGTTTGAGTACAATTAATCAAAATAAGAGAGCAATTTATAGAAAAGATACAGTATTGGACTTAAGGGATGGGCGATATATGTTCCAGTATTCGGATCGACTGATATTCAATGCTGATTTTCTTCTTTTTCTTTCTGTGTGCCCTTTTTGAAAACACTAATGTGGAAAGTTGGAAACAGAAGAACATAAATATCCAACTAATTATTTTATACCCCATATTAATACATGTTGCTATTATTTTACAAAAGTGAAAAGTTCATTTGTGAAGTTTGGAGGGTCCATGTTATTGGGTCCATGTATCATGTTATTGCTTGGCCTAGAATGTTCCATCGTATGACTTTAAACATATCCATCTAGCATTTATTCATTACAGGTGCTTCTATTGCACAAAAATACCTACAGCTGTGGAAAAAAATAAGACACCACTGCATTTTTTTCTGAAATCAGCATCTCTACATGTATTACAGCCATTCGATTCCAGCGTCTGTTGAATTCCAACACAAACACAAAGCTGAGCTACTTCAGTTCTTGCACCAGGAGTGGAATAAAGTCACCCAAGAACAATGTGAAAGACTTGTGGAGAGCACAAGCCTGGGACTAAACCAGGTCTGAACCAAGACTAAAGCAGGTCCAAACTAGGACTAAACCAGATCTGAACCAGGATTAAACCAGGTTAAAAAGGGGACTAAACCAGGACTAAACTAGGATTAAATCAGGCATAAACTTGGACTGAACCAGGACTAAATAAGGACTAAACCTGGCCTGAACCAAGACTAAACCAGGTCTGAAACAAGACTAAACCAGGTCTAAACTAGGACTAAACCAGGTCTGAACCAAGACTAAACCAGGACTAAACTAGGATTAAACCAGACCTAAACTTGGACTGAACCAGGGCTAAACCAGGTCTAAACTAGGACCCAAGAACAATGTGAAAGACTTGTGGAGAGCATGCCAAGACGCATGAAAGCTGTGATTAAAAATAAGGGTTATTGCACCAAATATTGATTTCTGAACTCTTCTTAAGTGTAAACATTAGTATTATGTTGTTTTAAAATGAATTTGATCTTGTTTCTTTGCATTGTTTAAGGTCTGAAAACATGTATCTTTTTTGTTATTTTGACCATTTGTCATTTTCTGCAAATAAATGCTCTAAATAATAATATTTTTATTTGGAACTTGGGGGAAATGTTGTCAGTAGTTTATACAAACAAACAAAAATGTTCCTTTTGCCCAAACACATACCTATAAGTAGTAAAATGAGAAAAACTGATAATTTTGCAGTGGTCTCTTATTTTTTCCAGAGCTGTATAATAATTCCTTCTGTGAATAGAGGCGACTTTCCACAGATCTGAACTGTCATGTAGCGTAGCGTTGTAACCTGCTTGTGATAAATATGTTTAAACTGTACTGTGGAACATTCTAGACAAAGAAATAACATCTCCATGGAGACAAGTCGGTAGTGGACCCTTCACCTTTAAGTAACTCTAACAAACATTTTGCAGAATTAAGTGAATCCTACGCGCATTTCCACACAGTTGTAGTGTCGGATTGGACCAAAACGCCAGTCCATACGAGTGAGACCCTCCACAGTGCGTCCTATAGCGCACCCTTGGACTCAAATCCTCTGCTTTGAGCCTTTCATGGTCCTGGCAGATTTAGGTTTCCTCTGTGAACAAAGCCACACAGATCCACTAAGTTCACCTTTGTACTGCGCATAGCTGGGGTTTAGCATCCCCAGGTGATGGCCCTCCCTGCACACCGCCACACTGCAAAAACCAACGCGAACCTCTTCACATTTTTTCCAAATGCTTTGAAAATGTAATCTGTATGAACAAAATTGTAAAAAAGGACAATTCGTGGTTCAAACATACACACAGTTAGCAGATTTATAAACTTATGTAACCATCCAGACACTGTCCAGAATCTGTTTTTGATGGCACATGCTGTCATTTACGTTGCAAAAAACATGTTCAAATCTGTGCTTTTTAGCAGCTCGTATCTGAACTGTGTCAGACTTGGACTTCGAAGTCTCTGAATGAAAACCTGGTTCACACAGGGTTTCTCCACAGACGTCTTTTACATTTTGTCTCTCGTGCTTCTGTGTATAAAATCTGTTCATATTGTGATTCTGTGCATTCATGTTTATCCTTTGTGTGTTTGGTATTGTAGATTTTTAACTTCTCTATGCGCAGCACTTTGGAAACAGTGAATATGAAATGAAATGTGCTACAGAAATAAAGTGTACTGGATTTGTTAAGAGTGCGCAGTATTTGTGTACACAGACTACGGCACGTACAGAGAGAGTAGTATTGCGGTAATCTGTTTTAAATACTTGATTGTGTTTTGAGTTCTGAAAAAGGGTTTCTGTAGTTTTGATCTGGGAGATAACTTGAAAATGGAGATAATGTTGTGCCAACATGAGAGGAGTATTTGCTCCTTGAGTGACAAGTTTGGAAATTTGAGCTAGAAATTCAGACTAGTGTCAAAACAACTGAAAAAGAAAACTGTAAATGAGTAGAATTCACAACTTGGTTTGAGTTTGTGTGGTGGGGGTAATGACTTTGATTCAGAGATGGTGCTGGTCTTTCAAATGGGGGAAGCTTATATTTAAGTATAATTGACAATTATAGGGCATTATTATAGTTTCCATGCACAATAACTAACTGTATATAACTTGTCTAATTATTTGGAACATTCTGCATGGAGAACAAGACAAGTTATCCATAAATTGTATCTGTTTTAAATAATTTATACGTCATTTTAATTGTGTAGTAATTGTGTTTTTTGCCGCCTGTTTTAACTCATTTATATGTCATTTTAATTGTGTTGTAATTGTCTCTTTTACTGCCTGTTTTATCTAATTTGTATGTCATTTTAATTGTGTAGTAATTGTCTTTTTTGCCACCTGCTTTAACTAATTTATATGTCATTTTAATTGTGTTGTAATTGTCATTTTTGCCGCCTCTTGTCCAGGGCTCCCTTGAAAAAGAGGTTTTTAATCTCAATGGGATTTCCCTGGTTAAATAAAGTTATAATAAATAATATACTGTATGCCATATTGTGGAATATTAGAGCCAAAGAAATGACATTTCCCAAGAAACCATCAATTTTTCTGTATTTGATCTTCACGTCTCTTGGAATAAGCAAATCATCTTCCACTGACCGCATTTTAGCTAGAAATCAGGAAAAAGAATATTGAAGCTATGGCCAATTCAATTAAATATCAATAAATACATTTTTTGCAGTGCATCTGTAACCACGGCGATGGATTTAGATAGACCCAGGCTGCGGGGCATCCGGGGAAAGGGCTCAGTAGCTTTTGTGGTGACTCTCTGACAGTTCACCACACCCCCCTGCAGCCCTCCCACCCTCAACCAGCTTCACCTGTGCGAGGGTCCCGGGGCGGGGGGGAGACGTTCAGCTCCACATCCTGGTGGGCGCTGAGGCCTGGGGAGAGACGTGAGCCGAAGCCAGCGCTGTCTGAGGAAATAACTATACAAATAATGTTCTTTACACAGGGCTGTTATGCCAAATCAACTTGTTCCTTGGAGCTCTGGCTGCAAATCTGGCCCTCTCTGCAACTGCTGCTGTCAGATTGTCATTTTGGTCTTAAAATGTTCGCATTAACCCACTCCACATGATCCTGGGGTTAATTTCACTATTTTGTCCCTTAATCAAGATATGAACGTTAATAACAGAGGTTTGATTGACAGTGTTGTTGCGAAGTGCCCTCCCTCTGCCAAACCAGTGGTGCCAATGTGAAAGTGTCTATGTATCTACAGCTCTGGAAAAAAATAAGAGACCACTGCATTTTTTTCTGAAATCAGCATCTCTACATGTATTACAGCCATTCCATTCCAGCGTCTGTTGAATTCCAACACAAACACAAAGCTGAGCTGCTTCAGTTCTTGCACCAGGAGTGGAATAAAGTCACCCAAGAACAATGTGATGACCGAAAGGACAAGATCGTGGATACAAGCGGCCGAAATTAGTTTCCTCCGCAGAGTGGCTGGGCGCACCCTTAGAGATAGGGTGAGGAGCTCAGTCACACAGGAGGAGCTCGGAGTAGAGCCGCTGCTCCTCCACGTGGAAAGAAGCAGCTGAGGTGGCTCGGGCATCTGTTCCGGATGCCTCCTGGTCGCCTCCCTCGGGAGGTGTTCCGGGCATGTCCCACCGGGAGGAGGCCCCGGGGAAGACCCAGGACGCGCTGGAGGGACTATGTCTCCCGGTTGGCCTGGGAACGCCTTGGGGTCCCCCCGGAGGAGCTGGAGGAAGTGTCCGGGGTGAAGGAAGTCTGGGAGTCCCTGCTTAGACTGTTGCCCCCCGGATAAGTGGAAGAAAATGGATGGATGGAAGAACAATGTGAAAGACTTGTGGAGAACATGCCAAGACGCATGAAAGCTGTGATTAAAAATAAGGGTTATTGCACCAAATATTGATTTCTGAACTCTTCTTAAGTGTAAACATTAGTATTATGTTGTTTTAAAATGAATTTGATCTTGTTTCTTTGCATTGTTTGAGGTCTGAAAACATGTTTTTTTGTTATTTTGACCATTTGTCATTTTTTGCAAATAAATGCTCTAAATGATAATATTTTTATTTGGAATTTGGGGGAAATGTTGTCAGTAGTTTATAGACTCAAACAAAAATGTTCCTTTTGCCCAAACACATACATATAAGTAGTAAAATCAGAAAAACTGATCATTTTGCCGTGGTCTCTACTAAAGTAGCTCAGCTTTGTGTTTGTGTTGGAATTCAACAAATGCTGGAATGGAATGGCTGTAATACATGTAGAAATGCTGATTTCAGAAAAAAATGCAGTGGTCTCTTATTTTTTTCCACAGCTGTATAATATAAAGCTCTGAAAATTCTATTTTGCAGAATGGGTCTGCTTTAAGAACATTTTGCAGTATAAGCGTCACTGAATCGAACTTCCACCACCACACCCTCCGGTCCCTCCCACCTCCCGCCCACCTTCACCTGTGCTTCTGTCCCAGGCTGGGGGAGGAAGGGTGGCCTCGGGAGAGAGGTTAACTGAAGCCAGCGCTGTCTGAGGAAACAAAGGCCGCAGGTCAGGAGTCGGCTCTTTTGATGCCGACTCGCTCCGCTCAGACCACTGCCAGACCGCTTTGTCTCACCTGGGCTCTCCGTACCCCCGAGGCGCTCCGGCCCCCACAGTGGAGTCACTTACAAAGCTCCCAGCGTGTATGGGCTGCCAGTCAGCGCAGGGGACAGGTTTCAAAGGGAAGGCAAAGGCAGCGGTCCCCAGTGGCGAGACGGATACGGGGGCCCTTTCAGAGCTGGGAGCGGGGACACTGCCCAACAGCTGCAGGGGGACAAAGAGGCCGAGGAGATCCATAAACACAGGGATATGAGACAGCAAGTGCCTGGACTTTATCTGAGGATGGTTGTCATAAGTGGGGGATAGTAAAATCAGTTCAATACAATCTGTATCAAATCCCTTGTGTATCAGTGAAGTATGCATTAACCCGAGAGCACTTAGTATTTACATGATTTTCAATATGTTGCATTTTTCTGAGTGTCATGGGTCCCTGGGGAGCTTCACCATTGTTTTTGACATCTTTGAAGGTGTAGGTGTTTCCCTACCCCAAAGCCCACTTTTTCCTACAGGCTTTCGGGTGATTTTCACCTGGCAATAGTGAAAGAGGAATGTAAGAATGTAATGAATTTAATGTAAGAGGATGTAAGGAATAGGTAAGTAAGAGTGGTCCTGGAATGTGTATCTATCCTTATTTAGTGCAGTGGTTATGAATAAATATCCCAAAGTGGTGATTTCAAAGGGAATTCTTGTGGTGAAAACAATATTTTAGTCACAGGTCATTTTTACCCACTGAAAAAATAAAAATGTTTCTGTTCTTCTCTCCTGCAACTGTTCGTGTGTCGAGGAGTCTGTGCTTCACCAGGGAAGTCTCACATGTCCCAGGAATGGGTGGACCAAACACCAAGTTTCCAGTATCTTTTTTTTTTTTTAAGGAATTTTTTTGTTTTTCCTAATTTTTCAGTAATTTTGGAGCATGTTTTTAGCGTCGTCCTATGCCTTTTCCCCCCATTTTGTTACACATACCACAGTTGAAAATAAAAGAAAAACTAATTTATCATGTGTTGTCATATTTTGATCTATTTTCCATGACAAGTTTGTTTTGTTGGGTATATTATATCGGGTAAAAATGACCTGGCAAAAGTGATGGTGTTACTTTTTATAGCGAAAGTGTTCTAGGGTTAAGGTTGGATTTTTTTTTTTTAAATGGTGTAGATTTCTGTCAGATCCTTGGTATTATTTCAATAAATGCTGTTTTTTTCAGTATGCCTTTGCCAGTACTGCAATACACTGTGCACCTCAACTATGCATATAATTTGGCAGCTGGTCTAATACCAGCAGTCATGTGGCAAAAATACTCACCAACTGGCTATGATTCATGGTTTAGCATTTCTACTATAACTGATGTGTAGCCTATGTCAATGTTTCTCAAATTGTGGTATGCAAGTCGAAGAGGGGGTGGGATTAAATAAGTTTTCTTCTTCCCACTCGTCTTTTTTAGGGGGCAAGTGTGTTTTTTTTCTGTTTATTGTTATTTCTGTTATTGCACTTTTAAAAGAATGTAAAAAGAAGGGGGAAAAAAGCTCCTTCAGGTGGTACTTCAGTTTGTGGATTTTACAGCTCTGGAAAAAAATAGGAGCCCATTTTTCTGATTTGACTACTTATAGGTATGTGTTTGGGCAAAAGGAACATTTTTGTTTGAGTCTATAAACTACTGACAACATTTCCCCTAAATTCCAAATAAAAATATTATCGTTTAGAGCATTTATTTGCAGAAAATGAAAAATGGTCAAAACAAAAAAGATATGATGTTTTCAGACCTCAAACAATGCAAAGAAACAAGATCAAATTCATTTTAAAACAACATAATACTAATGTTTACACTCAAGAAGAGTTCATAAATCAATATTTGGTGCAATAACCCTTATTTTTAATCACAGCTTTCATGTGTCTTGGCATGCTCTCCACAAGTCTTTCACATTGTTCTTGGGTGACTTTATTCCACTCCTGGTGCAAGAACTGAAGTAGCTCAGCTTTGTGTTTGTGTTGGAATTCAACAGACGCCGGAATGGAATGGCTGTAATACATGTAGAGATGCTGATTTCAGAAAAAAATGCAGTGGTCTCTTATTTTTTTACAGAGCCGTATATTTCATTTGATCCACTTTCCTGTTTAGATCTACAGTGGAAATGATGTAGCCCCGTTATAGACCTGGTGTAGATTTGTTGAAAAAAGCTAGGTAGTGAGAGAAATGTTATTAAAGATCCCATGACATGGTACTTCTTGATGCTTTTATACGGCTCCTTAATGGTTCCCTAATACTGTAAATGAATCCTTCTTCAAAAATCAAGACTCATGAGAAAGAGAGATAAGATGAGAAAGAGTCATAAATATCTCTCTGGAACACTCCATTATGGGCGTTGTTGCTTGAATGCAAATGAGGAGGACAGAGATAGGCCAGAGCAGCGGGTGGGGGCGTGGCCAAACTCTCCACTCTTTCCTCTTTATCGGTGCGATGTGCGCTGGCCCCACTTCCGCGTTTTTGCGCAGAGGAAGAGATGAGAAGCGTTCCATTGAAAAATAAACACATTTCCACAGAAAATACAATTAAACCACTGCTGTTTCAGAGGTTCGGAGGGTCGGATAAAGGACATCTGAGCCTGGAAACACTCTCATGTGCCTCCAGGCAAATAAAAAACCGCATCTCGCATTGCGTAGCTCGTTCGCGGTCCAAACTCTCTGGGCGTGATTTACAGAGAGTGTGAGTAGAAACACAGACGGGAGGTGGAACTGCATTTGCATTTTTTCTTCAATGTGACGTCACATAGTTTCCTTGTTCAGAATCGCCCGTTTGAGCTGTCTTTTTTTCAAATGCAGAAAAGGATCGCAAATGCTCAGTTTACACATTTCACAACTTTTAGCCATGGGGTGGGGGGGCCCTAAACAGGGTAGGGGAGCTCACATTAACGTTCAAAAACCTCAGAAAGTGAAAATTTCATGCCATGGGACCTTTAAATTCACAGTGTCAAGAAATGTGGCGTTACTCATTGACTGGTGAGTTGTCAAAACCTTTGGCACAAGGACTATAATGCAAGCAAATAGTATAATGTCATAAAACTTGGAGCTCCACACTTGGTCTTCTGTGAATGTTCAACCTGGAGTGTGCACGAGCAGGTGCAGGGCAAATACTACAGAGCACTCTCACACCTTTAAACTCTTTACAACAGGATTTATGCTCTCAACGTAGCTTCAAGAAAGAAAACAACTTCAGACAACTTTGAAGTACACAGAGCTCCCATTTCATTTTGTGCCATATTCAGAGTTTATGAACTTTGGATGATATGTTTGATAGTTTACAACTCAATATATTCTGTGGAAAAACAACTAAAAGCAATTAAGTATAATTTTCAGTGTGCGTGTATGCTTATATGACCTTTATTATAACAAGGTTGGTGGGCATTTTGAAAATGACGAAGCTCACGAAGCAGTTACAGAGAGAGGCGCTACGTTTTTTTTTCAGTACAAAGTCAATTGGAACAGGAGTCGATGGAGCCAGAAGTGTGCCCGTGCTCACTTCCGATTTAGAACGTAGGACTAGCCGGTTAGCTATGTCCATTTAGATATATGAATTAACATCAAAACATGAACAAATGTTTTCTTAATAAGTAAAATTGAATTGTACCGATCTCAGCAGTTCACTAAGGCTACGTTCAGACTGCAGAGCCGATTTTTTCACCCCTATGCGACCTGTATCTGATCTTCTAATGACGGTCTGAACGACACAGATCCAATTTTTTCAAATGCGACCCAGGCCACTTGGATATGTGGTCCTAAAACCGATACATATTCGATCGTTTGGTATGCGACTTCATTCTGAACGGCCAGGTCGGATGAACGCGACCTGGCCTACACGTCATCAACAAGCGAGAATGGTACAAGTAGACGCTCACAAATGTACACAAACGTTGTTCTCGTCATACGAAAATTATGTATGAAGTCCGTGTCAGTGAAGCAGCAAAGCACATAACAATCCCACCACACTCAGCACCAACACGTTCCTTTCTACGGACGTTGCTGCCACTGCCCCACAAAACGCCAAGGTCAAAAACCTTCTTCTTCTCAATCTCTTCCTTAAAACAAATAAGTTGTACATGTTCTGGCTCTGGTACAACAGCAACTTTAAAATCTCCAGTCGCTCAATGCTAGCGTCCATGTTTAGGCGACTTCCGTAAACACTAAGCACGCTCGCTGCACGTGATCTCGTCGTGTCCTCCAAGGTGGCACGCTGGAGATCAAATACAAGTCGCATTGAATTGGAAATGTGAACGACCTTGCAAAAAAATCGGATTTCACAAAAAAATCAGAATTGAGGTTGAATGATTTAATGTTTATCGTCAGTTTTTTCTTCATTTATTTCACTTCTCTGCAACTATGTGACACATTTAATAATATCTTCCATCTTTTCCACGAGATCCAATCATCTGTAGCTCCTCCTTAGCTAACGTGGACCAGGATCTAAAGCGAGACCAGACCACTGTGGAATCTAGCACCCTTCAGGACAATAAAACCATGTGACAGTTCTCTTCTATTGTTTCTCGGCCGTTCCCATCTCCACTGTAGGCTGTAGGTGCATGTGCTGTGTGTGGCAGGGGCCCCGGGCGAGGACCCCGGGTGAGGGCCGCGAGGGCTGGAATGTGACGGCAGCACTGGGGGCCTCGCCGGTGCTAATGGATTAACAGGGCAGCTTGGCATGCTAATGGAGATGGTCTGTGATGTAATGAGCTTCTAATTAGGTCACCTCTGAGCTTGACCCTGGTGTAATGAGGGGGCTGCTGCGGGCGGGGGAGGGGCCAAATGATAGCACCCTGACCTGCAGGTGTGAACCAGCCCGGCCCGTAAACAGTCTGGGACATTCCACGCATTCCCAACAAAGCATCCCCTCCTCCTGCTCCGGCCCCGTGCACGACTCCTACACACACACACACACACTGACACGGGGCCACTGTGCAGGCCCGGAGCAGGAAGGCTACATCTCGGACTGGGTTACACCACGAGGAAGTCTTCACTGGCAAACGGATGTGACGGTGTGAACGAAAGATCCACTGGAGATACTATTTAAAGATGGTGTGTGGTGGTGGAAGTGGTGCCTCCACTTTGGAACATTCTCCATGGAGAGAGATACATTTTAGGCTTATAGCAAGAGGAACAAAATTTCCATGGAAACAAGTGGGAGGAGGCAAAATAAGAGTCAGGTTTGTGGAGATGTCGACAGTCGCTCAGTTGGTCGAGCATTTGACCTCTTCTGATCCGAAGGTTGGAGGTTTGAATCCCGTTCTTGACATAAACATCATTGGTTGATCGGTGTGCTCCACTGACGATGTAATTCCAGCTCCCACAGAGGAATACTGTTGTTGTGTCCTTGGGCAAGACACTTAACCCCCCTCGCCCCAGTGTCTGTGTACACTGGTGTGTGAATGTGTGTGTGAATGTGTGTGAATGGGTGAGTGGTTCTTTGATGTAAAGTGATTTGAGTGCCTTTAAGGTGGAAAAGTGACCATTTGCCATTTTAAAAGTTAATATGGTTTTAAATAGGCAAAATATATACACCAAGATGGCAGCGCGGACACACGCAGCGGGTGTACTTTTACTACGGTTATATGTGATGTTTTAGTCATTATGTTTGTTGTCTTGTTTATAAGATGTTTAATTTGCACTGTGGGGCCTAGGGAGCGCTGCAATTTCAAATCCTGTGTGTGCAACCTGTACATATGGTTTTTGACAATAAAGATGACTTTGAACTTTGAAAATATTAATCTGAAGCAGATTCTTAATAGAAACATGTCCACTGACTTCCTGTTCCAAACGGCAGTATGGTGTTGTTTCACTGTATTTTTAGAGTAATTTCACTGTAGCAGCAGTGCTGTAAACTGAAATAACTGACATTTTCTGAGCACTCAAGCCTCAAGTACAGGACATTACTCAAACATGCATGAATCAGTCAAAATACAACTGTGAGTCAACTAATATGACATGACTGTTCTAGCATGGTTAAAAAAAAGTGGACTTTAGACACAAAGTCCTCATTTCTGCTGCTTTTAACACTCACTTCCTCTTGATAATATGATTTCTTTGGCAAAGATAAAGTTTAACTACTACACAACATTTAATATGGAGCTACAGCCTACAAAAAAGGTAGTTGCACTTCACTGTCCCCATATGGAAATATGTCCTCTGCATTTGACCCATTCTTCAATGCCAATGTCAGGAGCAGTGGAACGGATCTTGAGCTAATCTTGGTCACGATCATACACTATATATAGTGTATGTAAATACACATAGCTAACCGATAGCCACCGCTTTCCAAACAGGAAGTGCGCATAGGTGCACTTCCGGATCAATCGACTCTGGCTCCAATTCATTTTATATTGAAAACACGTTTCCCCTGTTTGTAACTGCTCCTGTCAGGCTCCTCATTCTGGTCTTAAAATGTTCGTAAAAACTCGCTCTACATGAGTGTTTTTATTACACTATTTTGTCTTAGTGGTTCCCTAATACTCGTGAAGAGTCCCTCAGTCGTCCAGGTAGAATCCATGATAAAAGAGGAAATTCAATTTGTCAACTGGACAAAGTTTGTTTGGTCGAAAACGTTTCGCCGCTCATCCGAGAGGCTTCGGATGAGCGGCGAAACGTTTTCGACCAAACAAACTTTGTCCAGTTGACAAATTGAATTTCCTCTTTTATCGTTCCCTAATACTGTAAATGAATCCTTTTCCAAAATCAAGCCAAGGTTCGGAGGCTCGGATAAAGGACATCCGAGCCTGGAAACACTCTCACGTGTCTCCAGGCAAATAAAAAAAATTGCTCGTTTGCGGTCCAAATTCTCTGGGTGTGATTTCCAGAGACAGGGGGTGGACATCCAGACGGGGGGTGGAAACCTTTTCCCGAGTGTGACGCCAGAAATTTCCCTTGTTCAGAATTGCCCATTTGGGCTGTCTTTTTTTTCAAATGCAGAAAAAGACCGCAAATGCTCAGTTTACACATTTCACAACTTTTAGCCATGGAGTGGGCCTAAACACTGTAGGGGAGCTCACATTAATGTTCAAAAACCTCAGAAAGTGAAAATTTCATGCCATGGGACCTTTAATAATGAACTTTGCTCCAAATGCACCTCATAACGTCCAGCCACGATGAGCTTCATTTGACTAGAGCCAAATCCTATGGGTGACGTTGCACTCTTTTTGTTCACTTCTTTACACAATCTATGATCAGAACAACTTTAGCTGGAGGATTTGACCTATTGTGTTATGTTTTGGGTCTCAAACCAGACTTTCTTTCCTCAACACATGGAGCTCATATGGGTTTTGACTTTAATAAACATGTTTTTGTGAAAGAGAAATTTAACAAACCCGGCGCAGCACCCTGGCAAGCAATGACATAAATATTTGCACATTATTTAAGTCAATTACACCAACTCTTATAATTGGGCTAGAATTGGCAATCCCGCGAATTTCTCCCTGATACCACCCAAACACCGGCTCATAAAACAAACCTTTATTCGCTGTGCCGTTGAGCAACTCCATGAGGCAAGGTTGGGCTGCCAGCTCTTTGGGTTTACGGCCGCACGGTTGGTCCGATGGCGCGATTAGTTCATCTGAGTTTTACAATGCGGTCTGCAGCTTTCTGTTTACTTTTCACCCCTTGTGTGTTTGTCTAATGAAGTGGAATTAGAATGATTAAGCTTGACGGAGGAACATTTGGTTTCACTTACAGCTTATGGAAGTATTTGCCTCTCAATGTGTTTGCGTTGGAGACAGACCAATCAGAAATGGCCAGCACAGAAGCCCCGTAGTGTTGGCTTGATATCGGACTGGCTATTACGTGTTAAAGGTACATTGTGTAACTTTTCCGGTGGTGGGAAAAATACTTCCATAAGCTGTAAGTGAATGCTTTTCTCCATGGAGATGTTATTGCTTTGCGTGGAATTTTTAACAGTATGGTATTAAACCTTTCTATCTTCACGGAGACCAAACCAGACCAAGTTACGGATCTGATCTGTGGAAAGGCGACCCTGCTCACAGTCAGTCAGTCAGTCAGTCTAGGTATTTTTAAGCTATAAAGCCACCTGTAATTGAGTAGCGGGTTAGCCATGTCCATTTATATACACTATAGTCTATGTCTCAGTTCTCTATCCTCACTTCCTTCTCCTTGATTCCTTTCCTCGACCCTCCATTTTTCAGCTGCCAATCAAACGTATCACATTAAGTGGTGTCCCAAAGAAAACCACGGAATGAAGGAGTAAACCTGAGGGAGGCTTCAGGAGGCAGACATCAGAGAAAAGAATCAAACTTTATTGGTCTCAGTCATGGATCTGTTAAAATAACTGGACAGGGTATTGTTAGCTTGTAGCTGTCTTGAGTTGGCATAATTTCCACTCATTGTTACTTCAGTAAATAAATCCTCCTGCCCAAAAAGGATTTTTCCCGTAGAGTGCAACGTAATCACAAACTGATTGTGTTTGGCTGACAGGACACCTACAGTTTTCAAAAAGGTTTTACCTATTTTTAGATCATAAACTTTTTCTCAGCTCAGAATCCTTCAGTTGTCTTAAAAACAGCTTTTTAATCGTTGGCTCCGGCTCTGCTCTAGCTCCTCTCACTCTGATTGGCGTTTGCGTCTGCCCACTAGGGGTGGCACGGTTCATGAAAAACCGACGAACCGTTCGGTGCGCACCTGACGGTTCCGGGCATGCGCAATGTATACTTGCCTCTGGCATGCCCGTATGTAACCTCGGCTCGTGTTTCCCTTTCGCGAGAAAGATGAATGAGTGCGGTAAATAAAGTTAGATAGAAATGGCAAGTGAGAGTGGAGATAGCAGCAAGGACATAGAGGATGCACCAGTGTCATTTAAGTCCGGTGTCTGGGGAAAAGCGGAAAGTCACGGACACCCCCCTCCCACGCCGCCGCCGAAATGCGCTCTAATCAGAGGCATTGAGGAGAGAGCTTATGCGCTATCAGGGAAGATAACAGGAGGAGAGAGAGCGTGAAAAGGCGGTAAGTGAGGCACGAACAGATAGGGTGTTTTATAAAGTTTAACCTGCCCTGTGATACATGTTACACGTTACACGTGCGAAAGAGCTGCGCTGACATGCGGTGTCCGCAGCTCCACACACCGGTAGAAGTTTAGTACGAGACACGTACTTTTGTTTCTGTTTCTTCAATATCTAGTGAAAGGGTTTTTTCAACAGCAAGTGACATAGTTACTGCCACCAGATCGGAGAGATGGTTCCAATAATGGGCTTAAAGTCATGTCAAATTCAGATTGTGTGATTATTACATTGTATTAAGATTATTATTATATTACATTAGATTATTATGTAATCTTATAACCTTTTTAATGTTATATCCTGTTATTGTGGATTATTAAGATAAATGGATATAAGGTGTAGGTAGAAACCAATAAGAATGTACAGAACCGAAAACCGTGACCCTTAAACCGTGATACGAACCGAACCGTGAATTTTGTGAACCGTGCCACCCCTACTGCCCACGTACGAAAAGAGCACTGCTGCACATGTTCAATGGGCAGGGAACCACCAGAAGTACTTAGCCGGGCTTGGCTAATCTGGAGACATTGAGCTCGGCCCACTGACTTGAATGTTTAGATGTTTAGACCCCGGGGCTTGGAGTTTAGATCCTCTCTGCTCCCTGTGTCTCCTCTGTGGGCGGGACTTCCTCACCCGTTTCCTGCAGAATCGAGGGAAGGAATCCGGAGAAACCAAAAAAATCTGCACTACAGGTTGGAATTAGCTGTACATTGTGCACTGTCCCTGTCTCATAAATAAATAAAATAAAATAAGGAAGCAAGGAAAGAGAAATGAGATGCCGCCAATGGGTCAGAACACATTAACATTTCTGTAACTAAATGCTTTCAGGTTTTATTGCTAGTAAAATGTAAAAATCTCTCTACATAAACACACATGGCTTTGGTATGTTATATAAGGCATATATGAGAGAAGTTTTCCGTATTTGAACGTTTGATTGAACACACCAGTCACAGATAAACAGCTGTAATTGTTTCGGCAGCGGCGTCTGATCGCTCCTATCACCAACATCACTCCGCGTACATGTCCGCCTGAGACCTGACTGTGAGCTGGCTGATAGCATCTTGGAAACTACAGATACCAAATGAATCTGTGATCAGTGGAATGAATGCCTAGAGCTGGCCGCTAAATGAAAGCAGAATTTTTGTCGGTTTGTCCCGGCACAGGAAATGCATCTGTACCTGCTCACACACGTCACCTGTTTACCGTACAACCTGATAGCATCACGGCGTGTTATCAGACGAGGAAAAGGAAGGACAGAAAGTGGAGCTTCAGGCCAATGACAAACACCAATAGACACTTAAAGGAACAGAGCATTTTGAGCTTTGCAGATATAGCCGTAAAAATAATAAAGGGTTACTCAGACATGTGTAATGAAACAAAACACAACTCCAGGTATGTTTTTGATGAGGTAACAGCATTTTAACATGGCGTAAAACTCACAAGAGTCAATTATGTGTAATACAGGACCTTGACGCTTTATTGCTGGTACTGTAGCTAATGGTGGTTAATGGTAATTATTGGCGGTCTGTGCAAGAGGCTGCCAATCTGCACCTTCAGCCACATTGTCTACCATCCAACAGTTAAATGTCATATACTGGAGGAAAGTATATTGCTTAACGGGATAGTTCGGATTTTATTTTTTTAATTTTTTTTATGTGAATCTGTATGGCGTCCCCTTCAGCAGTGTCGTGCATTAACACTGACTTACCCCTGACAGTGTCCTCTGAGCCGAGTTCTGCCCCGGTTCTGGAGCTGACGAAAGTAGGTCCGGCAAGTTAGCCACGACAGTTAATAAAGATTGTTTTTCTTCTTGTCCAAAAAGTGATATATTTGCGTCACAAAAAAGTCAGCAGTCTAAATCGCTTGGTGCTATTTTCTCTCGAGTCGTATCACTGCGCACTTGTAAGTGGCGATGTTTACAAGTGAACAGGCTAATAATAATAGGCGCGCAGTGATATGACTCGAGAGAAAATAGCACCAAGCGATTTAGACTGCTGACTTTTTCGTGAAATGTTTTCTGACGCAAATATCACTTTTTGGACAAATATTGTTTTGAGAAGAAAAACAAGCTTTATTAACTGTCCTGGCTAACTTGTCGGACCTACTTTCGTCAGCGCCAGAACCGGGGCAGAACACAGAAAAAAACACGAACTATCCCTTTAAAGGGATATGCCACCCCCAGGTCAAATTTGGGCATCTCCCCACAGTCCAGAGACTAAAATAAGTGGTGGAAAGCGTTTTCCTGGTCACCCAGCCATTGTCCGAGTCTGTCGCCACTGACCGCCGCGGTATCTGCTGCTCCTCCACGTTAGACTGGAGTCTAACGGCGCCAGAGAAAGATTTCGGTTTCCCAATTACTGTCTGTGTAGTGCGCATTCATATCGAGTGCAAATAAATGTGCAAATCAACACGGAGAGCTTGCCTTGGTCATTTTGGGTGGGAACTATTTTCCAGTGCGTAAGAATACAGCCGTATCACGCACCACGTTGTGCAACAGGGGAACTCCCTTCCCGGTGCGTAACTGGGATTCCCCTGGCAGCGTGCTGCGTGATACGGCTGTATTCTTACGCACTGGAAAATAGTTCCCACCCAAAATGACCAAGGCAAGCTCTCCGTGTTGATTTGCACATTTATTTGCACTCGATATGAATGCGCACTACACACAAAGTAATTGGGAAACGCATCGAGCAAATTAATTCCTTTTGACCGAAATCTTTCTCTGGCGACGTTAGACTCCAGTCTAAGGCGGAGGAGCTGCAGATACCGCGGCGGTCAGTGGCGACAGACTCGGACAATGGCTGGGTGAGCAGGAAAACGCTTTCCACCACTTATTTTAGTCTCTGGACTGTGGGGAGATGCCCAAATTTGACCTGGGGGTGGCATATCCCTTTAAGAACACAATTAGCACTGAGCCACTACTCACTACTCACCTCACTCTGCTTAGCTTTTGAGACCAGAAGATTGGCATTGGTAAGCCGGTATGTATATTTTACACTTTATTTTACTAGCTTACTAAGATAAAGTAATAAGGTAATATCCATTGGCAGTGGTCTGTAAAATGCTGCTCTCTTATTTGCTAAGAAAGTGAAATTCGAAAGTCATACCAATCACCATTCCAGATTATACTGTATAAAAGGACAGTTGCAAAATGTCCTTTTTTTTTTTTTTTTACCTATCTAACCAGGTTATATTGTTTCCCCCCTCAAAAAGAATACCTTGAGTTGTATTTTACTTCATTCATATTTGTTTATAATCCCATTCATCCAAAATCATCTCCTCTGAGCATGCAAAATATATGCTTGCATTTTGCCCAGATTATTGCATCACAGTTAAAAATCAGTATTTCTCCTGCACAGTTTAGTCCATAAATCATCACCAGATTCATACTGCGGGCAAATTGGGTTTAAATGCGGCTCAATTAGCACAGCACCCACAGGGAGAATAAAGACGTCATTTGTTTATTTTAGCATTGTTCATTCCCGTTGCTGACAGCATAAATACCTCATTGGAAATGTTTAATGCAGGTATTGTGTTGTAATTGTCTTTTTTGTTGCCTCTTGTCCAGGGCTCCCTTGAAAAAGAGGTTTTTAATCTCAGTGGGATTTCCCTGGTTAAATAAAGTTATAATAATAAAATATTAATATGAGTTCTTGTCTCACCTGCTGTGTCAGGAGGTTTCCATTGGTCCAAAGAGCTTTCTACCATGTTATAACATTGTTGCGTAATCAAGAAATGCCTGAAGAAGTCCAAGCATGTTTGCATCTATAAGATTCTGTGCAATGCTCCGCCCACAAGCCTACATCACCCATGCTCCCACACGACAATTTACTATAAATATACAAAAACATCATACACAACAACTTCACAAACCTGATACGATGTGCTGTATTTTCATTAGTGGTATGCACACTGATTGTGCTCTGAAGGGGGAGGGAATTAGTGTGGAGAGCAAAGGTAAGGGAGACGCAAATATAGGATTTTCCAAACAATAAAAGGTAACATGGTGACCTAAATATGTTGTTTTAGCAGTTAATACCCGATAGAAGTAAAATACCCGCTCATTAAGCGATTTGCAGTGGTTCGAAGTTTATAAGCACTTTTCCTGACAAGAGCAGACCAACCAGCATGCTAATAGTGCACTTCGTGATTATCAGACAATACCACGCTTATTTTTAACCTCAAAAGCTGCTTCTACTATATATATATATATATATATATATATATATATATATATATATATATATATATATATATATATATATATATATATATATATATATATATATATATATATATACATTTTTTCTCAAATACATGGAAAAAATTGCACCCTTTAATGTTGTTTTGACTGTGTAGGTGTCTGGAGCTGTGAGGGCAGGGAGGTGAGCGCGCAGGACGTCCTCTCAGTCACTCCCCCATCGGCCCTCTTCTTTTTAGGGGCCTAGACTCATTAAGGCTTCTATAAATGGAGGGGCCCTAATGAGGGGACTTTATAGGGCTCTCCCTTAGCCCCCAGGGAGCACTCAGACAGAGGCTAGGAAGTCGTCTGTCCTGATAGTCTGGCTCTATCTTAGCGGTGGTCCGGTCATGCCCAAAGCCATCACAGCTCGGAATCAGAGCTGGGTACTACTCACTTACATTTACTAGAGTCACTTTTTAAAGAAATTGTACTTTTCTAGCAGCATATTTTTACTTCTACTTAATATTAATATTTTTTGTGAAGTAAAAGTACTCTTATTTCAGGAAAAGTTGTGGTTCCTCTTCTCACTGTGAGTAAGATTACAAGTGACAAACACTTTATGTGACAATATGAAATAATTTGAACATGGTGTTTCTTGCATCTTTTCAAAATAACAGATTTTATTATAAATCAATTATAAATCAGCAGTTACTCTATAAGACTGTTAACTAGTATTTCTCTCCAATACGTAATTCCTTAGACCACTACTTTGGACTTCTATTTGCGTAATATTATTTTGAAGTTACTCTTCAAATGATTTTTGGCTCTACCGCCCACATGAACCATAGCAGGAATATTTGCATTACACTATTTTGGTCATATTATCTCAAAACATCTATTAAATTGTTAATTTCAATTAACCAGGCTAATGCTAGAAGCAAAATGAGCATAATTTAAAGGTGGGAAATGTAACCTTCACCTTTAAAGTCAAGCCAACTATTACCACACTTTGCTGTGACATTAGCATGCTAACATACAAATGTGTATGTTAAAACATTTACAGGTATGCTAACGTGCTAATGCTAAAGGTTCAGTCCGTTAAGCACAATACAATTACAGGTATGCTAACAGGCTAATGCTAAAGGTTCAGTCAGGTAAACACAATACATTTACAGGTATGCTAACAGGCTAATGCTAAAGGTTCAGTCAGTTAAGCACAATACATTTACAGGTATGCTAACAGGCTAATGCTAAAGGTTCAGTCAGTTAAGCACAATACATTTACAGGTATGCTAACATGCTAATGCTAAAGGTTCAGTCAGGTAAACACAATACATTTACAGGTATGCTAACGTGCTAATGCTAAAGGTTCAGTCAGGTAAACACAATACATTTACAGGTATGCTAACATACTAATGCTAAAGGTTCAGTCCGTTAAGCACAATACATTTACAGGTATGCTAACATGCTAATGCTAAAGGTTCAGTCCGTTAAGCACAATACATTTACAGGTATGCTAACATGCTAATGCTAAAGGTTCAGTCAGGTAAACACAATACATTTACAAGTATGCTAACATGCTAATGGTAAAGGTTCAGTCAGGTAAACACAATACATTTACAGGTATGCTAAAGTGCTAATGCTAAAGGTTCAGTCCGTTACGCACAATACAAACCTGTAACATGTCTCGTTTGTCTTCCCGCGTCCCTCTGCTGTAGATTGTGATATGATAAGTGTCAGCTGGGCCCATGCTGCTTGTGGCTGTGTTAATTGCCTCCTTCCTCTGTCCCCTCTGGTCCAGCCGGCTGCGGTCTTTATGAGGCCCAGGCCCCGGACCCCCCGGCCCCTCCACGGCTCTTCCTCCGCTCTGCTCCTTGGGGCCTCTCTCTCACGCTGATGTCTCCTTTCTCCATTGTCCTCTGCAGGAGCTCTGGGATGGATCAAGGACACATGCCTGCAGAAGATCTGAACAATTCTCTACCACTTCCCTGCATCTTCAGACTTATTTTTGACAAGAAGAGAAAGAAATGGAATGAATCAGCATTTGTATCTATGTGAAATGTTATTGTGAAGTCCATATTTGAAACATAAAAAAACATGGGTGATGTTACGGAAAAGAAACAAGTTATAACGACCATAGACTTAAAAAAAAAAAATACTGTCTGCACAAAGAATTTGCTTTGAATTCATAGTAAATTAACAATGACACTGTAATATTTCATCCAAACCAAAATCATCCTTGTTTTGCTGCATTCTCACCTGTTGGAGAAGTCTGAACTTTCAGCCTGTCCACTTTCCAGAGCTCCACATTTTTGTTGTCTGGTGCTCCTCCAGATCAAATTACTTCAATACTTCACTATCACACGGTAAGATAACTTCAAAACCGACAGATATCTTCTAACTTTTACGATACATTGTAAATCCAATGTACCTACAGGCACCAATGAAGATTTTTTATGATTATTGCATAGACTATAATATCTTTACAAGTGAACTATACATAACTTTTATGATAGAGATGCGATTGCTTTTGCTGGAATATTCCACAGTATGAAATTAAACACCTACATCAACTTCTATCTACACAGAGGCCAAGTTACTGGTCAGATCTGGGGAGTAGCCCCTCTCTCAGCAAAAGTGCATGTTTTTTAAGTAAATAGGAGTAGGTGTAGGAGTTTAGCAATAAAAACAATTTAAATTTGTACAAGATAAATCATTGCAATGGTACTTTGGTAACCTCTTCATTTACTCTTGTCACTTCTTTTGTTTTGAGGCACACTCCTGTATTAGTGAGATGTTTCAGCTGCTGTGAGCCTTTCTCAGAACTCTCACTGGTCTTGGTCATTTAAAGGTGCACTATGTCACTTTTCTGGTACAGGACCCAACAGTTGCTGGTCTCCATGGAGATGTTATTGCGTTGCCTGCTGTTACCTGTGCAATACCCACGTGCAACACTTATACTACACCATATTATGTGCAATCTACTTACACCTTATTTAATCCTACCTGCACCTTTGTACATTGTACATTGTATTTTTATTACATTTTATTACATATTTTTATTATATTGTTTACTTCTCCCCCTGCACTTTTTGCAACACTTTTTTACCATGTACTATTATTGCATGTTATTAGTACTTCTGACTATCTTAGCGAGTCAACGGTTCTTCTGATCCTAAGCATTTCATTGCATTATTGACCTTGTGTTGATCCTGCATATGACAAACAATCTTGAATCTTGATGTAAGCAGTATGACATCAAACGTATCAATCTCCACAGAGACAAGAAGGAGACACCATCAGGTCAATTTACAGATGAGATCTGTGAAGAGGCGACACCACTTAAAGTCAGAATGCACATTTTTAGGTGTTTTTGAGAAATAAAAACACCCATAATTTAATAAATGCATCTTATATAATTTTACTACCATATTGTGGAACATTACAGGCAAAACAATAGGTAGGTCTCCATGGTGACCTACCCAGTACCTGAAAAGTTCCGCAGTGCTACAGCTCTGGAAAAAAATAAGAGACCACTGGATTTTTTTCTGATATCAGCATCTTTTTTGTTATTTTGACCATTTGTCATTTTCTGCAAATAAATGCTCTAAACGATAATATTTTTATTTGGAATTTGGGGGAAATATTGTCAGTAGTTTATAGACACAAACAAAAATGTTCCTTTTACCCAAATACACACCTATAAGTAGTAAAATCAGAAAAACTGATAATTTTGCCATGGTCTCTTATTTTTTTCCAGAGCTGTAGCTGTTGCCCCTTCTCATTTACCCTCTGGACGGTGCGTTTAGAGTGATCGTGCATGTTTGAGTATTCTTTAATTGCTTATATGCTGAGTGGGTAGCACTCATGCTTCACAGCAAGAAGGTTCCGGGTTCGATCCCTGGGTCGCCCAGGCCTTTCTGTGTGGAGTTTGCATGTTCTCCCCGTGTCTGGGTGGGTTTCCTCCGGGCACTCCGGTTTCCCCCACCAACCCAAAACATGCACCATAGGTACCTCCAGCTTTGGTCCTGACCAAGCCGAAGCAAGAAGATCATGGAGATGGTCCCCGGGCGCAGTAATGTGCTGCTCACTGCTCCTGATAACAGGATGGGTTAAATGCAGAACTGGAATTTCCCCACTGTGGGACTAATAAAGGCATAGCTTTCTTTCTTTTCTTTCTTTCTATTTCAAGACGCCAAATTGCACATCCACTGTGACTTACTTATTTTCATGTCCAATTAAATTTTTTAAGTGGTTATACACATCCTGTAGTCATTTTGGTGCAAAAAAAGTGTGATCTGCAACTATCCACTGGAGGTGCCAACAGCTATACAGCGCTTTGTTGTGATGACATTTATGGTGATGTCAGCTCCCAATGCGCTCTGCAGTTTTCTAACATGGAAGTTAGAGATCTTGTTTCTTTTATTAAGTAATTTTAGATGAATCTTGTGATTACAAAATACAGCTCTGGAAAAAAAATAAGAGACCACTGCAAAATTATCAGTTTTTCTGATTTTACTAATTATAGGTATGTGTTTGGGCAAAAGGAACATTTATGTTTGAGTCTATAAACTACTGACATTTCCCCCAAATTCCAATTAAAAATATTTTCGTTTAGAGCATTTATTTGCAGAAAATGCTGTGACATTAGCATGCAAACGTACAAATGTGAAATACTTTAAGCACAATAAGTTAGGCATGCGTACATGCTAATGCTAAAGGTTCAGTCAGGTAAACACAATACATTTACAGGTATGCTAAAATGCTAATGCTAAACGTTCAGTCAGGTAAACATTTACAGGTATGCATTTACGGGTATGCTAATGTGCTAATGCTAAAGGTTCCCCCAAATTCCAAATAAAAATATTATAGTTTAGAGCATTTATTTGCAGAAAATGACAAATGGTCAAAATAACAAAAAAGATACATGTTTTCAGACCTCAAACAATGCAAAGAAACAAGATCAAATTCATTTTAAAACAACATAATACTAATGTTTACACTTAAGAAGAGTTCAGAAATCAATATTTGGTGCAATAACCCTTATTTTTAATCATTTGTCATTTTCTGCAAATAAATGCTCTAAACGATAATATTTTAATTTGGAATTTGGGGGAAATGTTGTCAGTAGTTTATAGACTCAAACAAAAATGTTCCTTTTGCCCAAACACATACATATAAGTAGTAAAATCAGAAAAACTGATCATTTTGCAGTGGTCTCTTATATTTTTCCAGAATTGTACATGGTGGAACATTACGGACAAAGCAGCAGCGACTCTTTGAGCAAATGACGCACTTTTTTCACAGTTACATAATGCCCTTTTAAAGAAAACAAAAAACAAAAAAACACAAAACTATTTCCACAAGTTGTATTTTCACGTGTGCAACAGCTTCAAATATCTCTCCATTCCCGAATAACCGAATAACCGTTCTTCTCGTTCATTTCGAAGCACCATCCGCAGCTCGCACAACCCTTAAAGGAGAATTAACATTTTTTACAATCTGAGCCTTATTTCGGTAATAAAACAAGTTGTTTTACTCACCCATAGCACTTTGGTGTCATATGGAGCATTTCCGGAGATGTTTTAGATTTGTGATATCCGTAACGTGAGTTCTCGGGGCATATGTTTGCAGTCTCCAAATAACACAAATTTAGCACTTTTCAAATCATTGAAGCTCAATGTCTTAGTCTACACTTTCGGTTGAGTCAAAAGTGGCCTGTAATCCAAGATTTAACCATAATTTCGAGTAGATGAGGAGGCCAGTGCGCATGTGCGGAGTCACAGCTGACTTCGCTCTCAGCTCTCGGGACCCAAACATGAAACACAAAGCTGTAAGTTATGGATAAATCTCGGATTACAGGCCACTTTTGACTCAACTGAAAGTGTAGACTAAGACATCGAGCTTCTATGATTTGAAAAGAGCTAAAGTTTGTGTTATTTGGAGACCGCAAACATGCCCCGAGAACTCACGTTACGGATATCGCGAAACTAAAACATCTCCGGAAGTGCTCCAAATGACACCAAAGTGCTATGGGTGAGTAAAAAAACTAGTTTTATTACCGAAATAAGGCTCAGATTGTAAAACACGTTAATTCTCCTTTAAGCTAACCACACCCGCCGCGCTCTTGTTAGCATTAGCTCGTGTCCCTGGTCCGGCTCACTGTTGTTTAAGTAGATAATGAAGATCCGTTTAATGCGTTGCCCTTGGTGATTATAAACGTATTCATCAGCGTTGTGCCGGAGCGTGGTGAAAGCTAATCCCGGCGCAGATGTTTACCGTCAGGGTCAAGGGTCCCGCACTGTTTACATCCACTTGGACATGTTTGGAGCTGGGACCGCTGCTGTAGGCTAAGACTTTAATCAAATTACCCCTCCGCTCCGTTCTGGCTCTTAAGAACTTTACTTTTTTGTCTCTTTTTGCGAGATTCAAAACAACTGTGCGTCTCTCTGCTCCGTCTGTCACTTCCTGCCCGAGGGGTCGGTACTTCCTGCCTGATTCGATCCAGAAGAGGGCTCCACTCGTGTTCGCTAGTCAAAAACAGACGAGAAGCGATTCGGAAGGAGATACTGTATGTAAACGGGAGGAGGGTGAGGAAGGAGGGGAGGAGGAGGAGCAGAAAGAGGAAGGAGAGGAAGCAGGAAGAGGAAGGAAAGGAGGAAGATGAGGGAGAGGAGGAGAACAAGGAGGGAGACGAGAGAGAAGGGAGGGAAGGAAGAAGAGGGGGTGAAGAGAAAGGAGAGGAGGAAGACAAGGAACAGGAGGATCAGGTGGAAGAGGAAGGAGGGAGAAGAGTGAAGAAGGAGGAGGAAATGGATGGAGGGAAAGGAGGGAGAGCAGGAAGAGGAGGGAGAAAAGGGTGGAGGAAGAGGGGGAGGAAAGATGAAGGAGAGGAAACAAGAAGAAGAGGAGAAGGAAGGAGAGGAAGAAGATGAGGGAGAGGAAACGAGAGAAGGGAGGGAAGGAAGAAGAGGGGGTGAAGAGAAAGGAGAGGAGGAAGAGAAAGGAGAGGAGGAAGAGAAAGACAGGAGGTGGAAGAGGAAGGAGGGAGGAGAGTGAGGAAGTAGGAGGGAGAGTAGTATGGAAAGGAGCGAGAAAAGGGGGAGACGGAGGTGGAGAAAGATGAAGGAGAGGAAAACAAGAAGAAGAAGAGGAGAAGAAAGGACAGGAAGGAGTGAGGTGAGGAGGAGAGAGAATAGAATGGAGAGGAGAGAGAGCTGGAAAATTAGGGAGAAGAGGGGGAAGGAAGAGGCAGAAAGATGAAGGAAGATGGAAGGAAGAAGGAAGGAAGGCAGGAAGAAGTGGTGAAAGAGAAAGGAGAGGAAGCAGGAAAAAGAAGGGGAGGAGGAGGAGGATGAAGAGAAAGGATAGGAGGAGCAGGTGGAAGAGGAAGGAATGAGGAGAGGAGGAGGGAGAGTAGGAAGAGTAGAGGGTGAGAAAGAAGAGGCAGAAAGAGGAAGGAGAGGAAGCAGGAAGGAGAGGGGGAGGAGGAAGGAGAGGAGGATAAAAAGGAGGGAGACGAGAGAGGAGGAAGGGAGGAAAGGAAGAAGGGGAGGAGGAGGATGAAGGGAAAGGAAAGGAGGAAAGGAGTGAGGAGAGGAGGAAGAGGAAGGAGAGTAGGATGGAGAGGAGAGAGAGCTGGAAGATTAGGGAGAAGAGGGGAAGAAGGAAGAGGGAGAAAGAGGAAGGAGAGGAAGCAGGAAGAAGGGAAGAAGGAGAGGAGGTTAAAAAGGAAGGAGACAAGAGAGGAGGGACGGAGGGAAGGAAGAAGGCGAGGAGGAGGATGAAGAGAAAGGAGAAGAGGGAGAGAGGAGGGAGTGGAGGAAGAAGAAGAGGGAGAGAGGAGGAAGTGGAGGAAGAAGAAGAGGGAGGCGAGGAGGAGGAAGAAAATGAAGAAGAGGGAGGCAAGGAGGAAGAGGATGAAGAAGAGGGAGGCGAGGAGAGAGAAGAGGAAGGTCCAGGGGATCCTCGAAAACAAACAAGATGTGATTTGGAATGAGACGTGTAAATACACACTCATCCAGGAAGCTTTTTGTAACTATGGCGTCATGATTTCTAATGGAGGGAGAGAAGGAAGAAAGAAGGAGGGATGGAGGAGAGAAAGAAGGGCAAAGGAGGGAGAGGAGGAAGAGGGATAGAAAGAGAGAAGGGAGAGGAACAGCAGAGAGGAGGGAGAGTAGGAAGGAGAGGAGAAAACCAAGGAGGACGAGGAAACAAAGGAAGGAAGGAAAAGAGGAGAGAGAGGAAGGAGGGACAGAGGGAAGGAGGATGGAGAGAAAGAAGAGAAGGAATATCTCGGGAGGATAGGAACAAATCCTGGCTGGTCTCACTTAGACCTGCTCAGTGACCAGACGTAGTGTCAGGTCTGGTACAGAGGGATGGAGAGGAAGAGGAAGGAGACGAGGAAGAGGAGAGAGAGAGGAGAAAGAGAAGAGAGGAGGAAGAAGACAGAGAGGAGGAAGAGGAGGTCTGGTGTCAGGTCTGGTACAGGTGCAGAGGCTTAAGGGGGGGCGGGATGAGAGTGAGGAGAAAACAGGAGAAAGAGGAGGAAAAGGAGGCAGCGGAAGGAAAGGAGAAAGAGGAAGAAGGAAGGAGATTTGAGGAGAATGGAGGGAGAGAAGGAGGAAGAGGAGGAAAAGGTAATAGGAGAAAGAGGAGAGAAAGTAGGAGGAGGAGAGAGGAGTAAAGGGAGGGACAGGAAGGAAAGTAAAGAGGAGGGAAGAAGGGGAACGAGAGAATGAAGGGAGAGGAGTGAAAGTAAGAAAAGAGAGAAGAAGAAGAGGGGGAAGAGGTGTGGTACAGGTGCAGAGGCAGGGACGGACCAGACAGACAAACAGAATAAACAGGAGGAGATGAAGTTCACGTGTGCGAGTGCAAAGCTGGACTCAATCACAAAAGATTGATTTTGTTTATGATCAGATCTATAATTGTGGACATCATCATCATCATCATCATCATCATCATCATCATCAGGACGGCGAGAGGAAGTGTGGCAAAGCAGTTAAAGGGGAATTATGTAAAATCAGCTCTTATGAGCTTTTAAACATTTTATACCAGTGTTCCATCATCATTAGCTCACACTTCTGTTTATTGATGATTGATTGGCTGATGCATGTTTGAGGACCCCAAGATACTTGAACTTTTCCACCTGTGGTCATGAGCTTTGGGTAATGACCGAAAGGACAAGATCACGGATACAAGCGGCCAAAATGAGTTTCCTCTGCAGAGTGGCTGGGAGCTACCTTAGAGATAGGGTGAGAAGCTCAGTCACACGGGAGGAACTCGGAATAGAGCCGCTGCTCCTCCACGTCGAGAGGAGCAGCTGAGGTGGCTCGGACATCTGTTCCGGATGCCTCCTGGACGCCTCCCTCGGGAGGTTTTCCGGGCATGTCCCACTGGGAGGAGGCCCGGTGGAAGACCCAGGACACACTGGAGGGACTATGTCTCTCGGCTGGCCTGGGAACGCCTTGGGGTCCCCCCGGAGGACCTATGGTGCATGTTTTGGGTTGGTGGGGGAAACCGGAGGGCCCGGAGGAAACCCACCCAGACACGGGGAGAACATGCAAACTCCACACAGAAAGGCTCGGGAGACCCAGGGATCGAACCCAGACCATGCATGCAAACTCCACACAGAACACACACAGAAAGGCCCGGGTGACCCGGGGATCGAACCCGGAACCTTCTTGCTGTGAAGCAAGAGCGCTAGCCACTCAGCTACCATGCCGCCAAGCCGCAGAGTAATGACATCTCCATAGAAACAAGCAGATGACAGACCCTCCACCAGAAAAGTTACACCTTTAATTAGTCGCTAACTAAACCCGACGGAGAGAGAGAGCACGTCATGGTGCAGGGTCCCGGCGTGACCCCGGCCCTTCCTGCAGGGAGCGACCGGAGACCCCACGCCGGCTCACGTTACCGCGGCGACGGAAATGTTTGGCTCTCCCCCTCCAAAAGAAAACATCATTAGGATCTGAGGCTGGATTTCACTTTTCCCTCACGTCCTCCAGCCCCAGACAGGACCACGGCCTTAGACCTGACCCCCAACCTGCAGCTCCGAACACCACACCGAGCCGGGGGAGGAAGTCAGCGGGTAACAAAACACTCTGGGACATTTGTCTGTGGTTTTATTCAGATTCAAAATTTGATTGGTGTAAAACGCTGGTCAGTGGTCGAACAAATGTATATTACCTTTTATTTTTTTACAGAGAAATTTTGTGTTTACATTAGGAACACATCACAAAAAAACATGACCGAAATTTAAGATATAAACACTTAAATCTATCAGAAAATGACTTAAAAGTAGTGAAATGATCTGGCCATGCAACAAGTTATCTGAAAATAAACTACCTCTAGACTAGAATTAAGCAGTCTTTGGTCTAGTAAATAGATAATAAATCTGAGAACAAGATGAATAACCTGTTATAAGTTTTAAAATCTTGGCCAGATCAGAGAAATTTGCAGTGAAAATACTTATTTTACATTTTGGACTTTAGCTTTTTCTACATTCTAAAGCAAGGTGGCGCTCAATGAAATATTCTCTAGTACTGTTGTCCCGATACAAAAATTTCAAACTTGATTTTGATACTGAATCATCTAAAATCAAATCAAATCGTACAAAATATCCTGCGAATGGGATTTTTTTAGTATCAATACCTGCTCAAATGAGTATCTAGTTTCAATACTAGTTTTAATATCAATTATTATTTGATTTTTGATATTCTTTTCGACTAAAAAGGGAGCCAAAAGCTCTCAAAACTATTACGTATCACTGTATCTGACCAAAACTTCAATTACAAGGCTAGACCTGCAGGGGGAGTTCATGCAAAAACTACTATTTATGTAGAAAAAAGTACAAGGAAACAATGTATTTATATAGAGACAGATTAAACTTTTCTAATGAACCTCAACCTACCGTATAATCAGAGTAGGAGCACCGGCTCCTGTTGACAACACCACTTTCAAAGCACGGGCGTCCTCGTCTGCGATTGGCTGCTGAACCCCTGTTGTCATAATTAGTTTACGAGAATCGGACCCACTAGAGATGAAGGTGAGAGAAGAGTTGCATCATTTGAGTTTTGGCAGTGGCTCTCTGGTGACTCCTCACTCGTGCTTCACCTGCTGCTGGTGTAATGGAGGGTGGAGCTGAGTGTTTGAGGTGAGCCACAGGCTTTTTGACAAGTTCACAGTGAGGAGTGGGCCTTCTCCTGACCCTTATATCGCCCTCCGCTACTCCCAGGAGTCAGACCGTCTATGCCTAGTCCTGTTCGATCCCACACAATGAGCAGGGTTTGGATGGGAGAGCACTGGGAATACCAGGTGCCACGAGGGAGGCGGCAGTGGCTCGAGTGTGAACTGTTCACCACCATTTGTAGTATGAATGTGGTGACTGCCCCCCTCTGAATGTGGTCCGAGGGGCAGATGGCGCAGACTGGCAGCCTCACTCCTGTGTGAACACGTCATGCATGAAAATGCAAAGTGACTTTGAGTGTCTGGAAAGGCGCTCTATGAGACAAATGCATTATTATGAACTGAATTAAAGGGATAGTGAGTTATTTTTTTAATGTGAATCTGTATGGCGTCCCCTTCAGCAGTGTCGTCTGACTTACTGATGACAGTGTCCTCTGGGCCCAGTTCTGCTCTGGTTCTGTAGCTCACGAACGTCGTTCCAGTAAGTTAGCCTGTTCACTTCTAAGTGGATGTTTGCAAGTGAGCAGGCTAATAATAATAATAGGCGCACAGTGATATGACTCGAGAGAAAATAGCACCATGCGAATTAGGCTGCTGAATTTTTCACGGACAACTGTTTGTGAAGCAAATATATCACTTTTTGGACAAATGTTCTTTTGAGAAGAAAAACAAGCTTTATTAGCTGTCCCCGCTAACTTACCGGAACTACGTTTGTGAGCTACAGAACCAGAGCAGAATTGGGCCCAGACGACACTGTCATTGGTAAGTCAGTGTTAATGGACGACACTGTTGAAGGTGACGCCATACAGATTCAATGTGACGCCATACAGATTCACATTAAAAAAACAAAAAATGCACTATCCCTTTAAGTACAAATTAAACATACAAATGAAAACTTTAATAACAGCTGAAATTGCCTTTCCTTTACCTGAAGAGCCAGGTTTGTGACGATGCAAACCTTCAGTAAGGATATGTGTTCTTCAAGGTAATAAACACATTCAAAATGGAAAAAAAGTGTTTTTTGTTTGTTTTTGTTAAAAGGCTCGATGATGAAATCAAAGGAAACTTTAAAGATGTGCTCCCACATGATGCTGGTCTGATCAGTAAAACCTCACCTGCTTCTACAACAGAATATGTGATTCCAAACATTTGAGCAAATGTACCTGACCCCCCTTCCCCCTCAGGGACCTCCTGCGACCTGCATTGTCCTGATGTGAGAAGAGCAGCACAGCGTCTTTTGTTTAGGGTTTTAATGATGGGCTAATGGCTTCCTATAACTTTATAGTGTTTCCAGTGTTTTACAGGGGAACAGCGGCAGCCGGGCCTTGTTTGGAGCGCGTGGAATTTGCCTAAACGCCATGATGTCACCCCCCCTCCTCTGCCCCTCCTCTGCCCCGGGGCTCCACAGACAGGCCAAATTAGAGGGCAACTTTCACATAAAAGATGAAGGCTCGGTGCTTTCAAACACCGTCATGTGATGCAGGAAAACAGGTATTCAAAGGCTTTGGTTGGGCTCAGAAAGAAGAAATGATGATATCAACAGCAACTAAAGTACAGTAAAGTACAGTAGTACAATACAACAGAGGTCCACAGGATTATGGTTTAGGGCAGAGGTCTTCAACAGGGGGGTCGCGACCCCCCTAGGGGTCGCGGAGGTACTGCAGGGGGGTCACGCAATCTTTTGATTTCACTTTAAAATAATATAATTTTATATTTTATAGTGTAAAATACAGTATTAACCTGTGTATTATTTCCTTGTATTGGATGTACCATAACAGAGTAGCAATGTTTATACATGCGTGAATGAAAACGTTTATATAAATGTTTATACATGACACTAAGCTCAATTTAATATAAAACACAATTCTATGCCGTATATATACAGACCCTCCAGGTATTCACGATGTTGCGATTTGCAACTTCAACGCAACTTCAGCCAATCCCCGCGAATTCAGGGCGGTGTTGCAATTTTGACCAATCACTGCAACTTTTCCGCAATTTTTACTAATTTTGACCAATCATCTGCGACGTATTGAACGCCGACCAACTTCCTTCTGTGTAGGAGACATAACTGAGATGAGGTGCACGGTGCGTTTGTGTGTGTGTGTGCGGCAGAGGCGGTGGGTCACGTGAGTGTGGGTGTGTGCGTATAAAAGCGTGCGCTCACCTGTCACACAGAGGAGAGAGTCAGGGTTGGGGTGTAGCCATATTTTTTGTTGAACGCAAACCATTCATTCATCTTTCACGTTAATCTGTTCATCCTGCTGGTTTTCATTAGTTCCATTTCATCCTGCTGCGCTGTCATAGCTGTGTGCTCTCTTTTTGTAATAAATGCACAAAACATATCTGGATCTCAGCGTATCTGTCACCATAGCCTCCTCGTCACAAATCTGCGAGCCATAGGACCCAACCTCATATTCTCGGCGGCTAAAAGGTTTGAGTTTGGAAGCCGCAACATTCTGCTTTACTTCCGTGTGACAAACGAAACTGCGGCCGTGTCCCAGTTCCCAGAGCGCACAGCTAGAAGCGCGGCCCGAAGGGGGCTCAGACTGCAGTCAAGGAGGTGCACACTTGCTCAGCCCCGACTGCAGTCCGCGGACCGCTTAACGACTGCGGTCTTCGGACCGCGTGTTAACTGCGCATGGGACAAAAAAGAAGTGGGACAGCAGTCGTCGCGCCGGTGTACTGTCGAAATGTGTGACGCACATCCCCTTCGGGCCACGCTCCGAGCCGCGCGCTCTGGAAATTGAGACACGGCTTCTAATGGCAAAGAAACATGTCTGCGGCGCCATTTGCCCACAAAAATAACAGCAAAAGACCGGGCGAAACAGTTCCCCTCCTAGTAGTAATTTATTTTCGATATTGGTAAGGTTGTTTTAGGACCATATCTGTGATCTCTGTGTCTTTGTATTATTCTTTGTCAGTAATAACTCAGTATTCAAAATATTACTCAATTTTAATTACAAAAAGCGAAAATCGCAACTATTTATCGCAACTTTCACTTCCTCCCGCAACAAAATCGCAACAAAAACCTTAAAAGCACCGCAACTTTCATCGCAACTTTTTGGAAAAGCTCCCGCAAATTCAGGCATTTTAGCCCGCAACAATGACAAAAAATGCCCGCGAATTCCTGGGGGGTCTGTATATAGTAGGGGG
Source organism: Paratrypauchen microcephalus (assembly GCA_036785185.1). NCBI lineage: Eukaryota > Metazoa > Chordata > Actinopteri > Gobiiformes > Gobiidae > Paratrypauchen > Paratrypauchen microcephalus. The sequence continues at coordinate 768,433 of JAVJIX010000017.1, forward strand.
TCCCTGGCCCAGTTCGCCATCTGTTTAGGGGTCCCTGGCCTGAAAAACGTTGAAGACCCCTGGTTTAGGGGAAACGGCAAGATTAAGGAAATGTCATTAATTTGTCTATAATCTCCCACAATATGACATAAAACGTATCTGTCTCCAGGGAGAATGTTCTGAAGTACGGTTCTGAATTACGGTTCACTTTGTTTCCATGGAGTCATGCAGGTGATGTGCCACCTCCAGAAAGTTACATAGTGTTGTTTTAACTGTAGCAGCTTGTTTGTGGGTTAAGAGGGCACTGCTTGTCATGGAGCTCTGGAAAAAAAATAAGAGACCACTGCATTTTTTTTCTGAAATCAGCATCTCTACATGTATTACAGCCATTCCATTCCAGCGTCTGTTGAATTTCAACACAAACACAAAGCTGAGCTACTTCAGTTCTTGCACCAGGAGTGGAATAAAGTCACCCAAGAACAATGTGAAAGACTTGTGGAGAGCATGCCAAGACGCATGAAAGCTGTGATTAAAAATAAGGGTTATTGCACCAAATATTGATTTCTGAACTCTTCTTAAGTGTAAACATTAGTAATATGTTGTTTTAAAATTAATTTCATCTTGTTTCTTTGCATTGTTTGAGGTCTGAAAATGTGTATCTTTATTCTTATTTTGACCATTTGTCATATTCTGCAAATAAATGCTCTAAATGATAATATTTTTATTTGAAATTTGGGGGAAATGTTGTCAGTAGTTTATAGACTCAAACCAAAATGTTCCTTTTGCCCAAACACATACCTATAAATAGTAAAATCAGAAAAAACGAATATTTTTTTTTCCAGAGCTGTATAACATGATTACTCATTTAATTCAAAGATAAGATTAGCTATGCCTTTATTAGTCCCACAGTGGGGAAATTCCAGTGTTGCAACGCACAGATCAAGAACAGCAGGAAAATGTAGCATGCAATAAAACAAGATAATAAATAATGGCTTTAAATACTTTAAAAATAGATTTAAAAATAGACTCTAGAATATAGTTGAATAATGTAGTGTAGATAAAGTTGAATGACACGTCACACATGAGAAAAATGTTTGAAAAGCAAATAAACAAAAATACTGAAATAGAACAACCGTGTTCTCAACAGGAAGAAGAGTTAGTGGAACCAGGGGACTGGATCTTGGTGAAAAGCATTAAGAAGAAATATTGGTATACACCTAAGTGGGAAGGCCCATATCAAGTACTGTTAACAAAACAGTGATCGTTGTACAGTCTGACAGCAGCAGGAAGGAAAGACCTGCGAAACCTCTCCTTCACACAGCGAGGGGAGATTCAAATAATTTCCTTGGATTTGTAGCACCGTTTAAGACACCCAAAGAGCACACACTCTACACTTGTTGATGGAATGCTACTTCTGTAGCCAGAGCTGCCCTGGGACAAACTGATGGAAGTGAGAATGCCAGTCTGCACCACCTTCTGTCCACCACCATCACTCACACACCACATTCGGACGAGGCAAGTGTCTTACCACACCTCAGAGGCGTCCAGTGCCTCCTGCTAAACACTGCCACGCTACAGAAGAACTACTCTCACACTTTACATACTATCTGTTTGGTTTTTCCAGCGTGAAATTCAGTTCAAAATCATTTGCTAACCATGTGGTAAAAATGCACTAGCACTAGTTCACCTGCTAATGTCACGTGGCCCTGTGGTCTGGCTCATACGAGGCACGGCTATGTCTAGTCTGTTGTTTAGCATGCTAATAAATCCAATGGAATTCAAGTTAAAGATCCCATGACATGGTACTTCTTGATGCTTTTATATGGCGCCTTAATGGTTCCCTAATACTGTAAATGAATCCTTCTTCAAAATCAAGCCTCAGTGCATGAGAGAGCCTCATGAAGACAGTCCTATTCATAAATATGTCTCTGAAACACTTTATTATGGGCGTTGTTGCTTGAATGCAAATGAGGAGGACAGAGACAGGCCAGTGCAGTGGGTGGGGGTGTGGCCACATACGCCACGGTTTCCTGGATTAGTGGTGCGATGTGCATTGTCCCTACTTCTGTGTTTTAAGCGCAGAGGAAGATAGGAGACGCGTCCCATGAAAATAAACACTCGTAGACAAATTTCCACAGAAAATGAGGCTCGGATAAAGGACACCCGAGCCTGGAGAGACTCTCACGTGTCTCCAGGCAAAAAAAAAAAAAAAACGCATCTCGTATATCGTAGCTTGTTTGCGGTCCAAATACTCCGGGCGTGATTTCCAGAGACGGGGTGGACATCCAGATGGGGGGTGGAAACCTTTCTCCGAGTGTGACATCAGAAAATTCCCTTGTCGAAAATCGCCCGTCGAAAAATGCGGAAAAGGATCGCAAATGCTCAGTTTACACATTTCGCAACATTTAGCCATGGGGGGAGTCTAAACAGGGTAGTGGAGCTCACATTAACATTCAAAAACCTCAGAAAGTGAAAATTTCATGCCATGGGACCTTTAACACCAGACCAAAATAAGTCTGCTACATGCTATCTGCTTCTTGTTATAAAGCGTTGTATTCTTTGAGGATCAGGAAGTGTACAGTTACCATGCTAGTTGTTGGTAGCTTTACTGCGGTGCTACTAACTAAGAAACGAAGAAGCTCTGGCCTCTGAAAGTTGTGAAAACAGTATATAAACTAATCAGGATGCTCTAAATGCACAAGGTAAGTGCAGAGTAACTTTGGACCACTGTAAAGTTGTATTTCCACCAGACCAATTTACAGGTGAGATCTGTGAAGCGGTGACCCCACTCGCAGTAAGAAGGCATGTTTTTAAAGGTATTTTTGAGCTATAAAAACACCCATAATTTAGCAAATGCGTCTTGTATACGTTTAATACCATATTATGGAACATTGCAAGTAAAGCAGTAGCATCTCCATGGTAGCAGACCCTCAACCTGAAAAGTTAAGCAGTGCACTTTTAACTGTGTAGTAAAATGAGTACCGTATTTTCCGCACTATAAGGCGCATCGGATTATAAGGCGGACCTTCAATGAATGTCCTATTTTGTTTGTTTTCATATATAGGGCGCACCGCATTATAAGGCACATAGAATAGAAGCTACAGTAGTGGCTGACTACGGTAGCCATGATTAACCAATATTGATCCATATATAAGGCGCATCGGATTATAAGGCGCACTGTTGGCTTTTGAGAAAATTGAAGGCTTTTAGGTGCGCCTTATAGTGCGGAAAATATGGTAGTCTAATGTCATAGGCACTTTAAAATCTCTAAAAAGTTGATTTTGCAGAGCAGGTTGACCCCTCCCAGGCTCACACATGTAGAAAGTCTTAAAGAGCATAGATCAGTGTCACACGTCAATAATAATGACCCCGTCCCTTTAAGAGTCTTTGAAAAGGGCTCTTTGAAGCAGGCCGACAACTAGCTGTCAATCACATCCTCTAATCAGCCCCATCTCCCCCACTAACCCCTCATCTGGGTCATGATCTTTCACATTTCACAGGAGAGAATTCTACCTCCATAACGCTTGCTCCTTTGTAAACATCTAATACTGTGGTTCCCAAATACCACCTCAGAGAAATACTTGGCCTTTCTAAGTACTGTAAATAGTTTTAACTGTAATAAACTGCATGGTCTGAACAAGATCTAGACCAGAACTACTGTATGTTTTTAGCTAAAGGAATAAAGGAATATGTCCTCCTTTCCCCTTATGTTTTCAACTTCAGAATGCCTTGTGACGTTCTTAGGTGGACATTTTTCGTGTGGGGGTTTTTCTTACACTTTCACTCGCCTAATTTAGATTTTTTTAGCACGCCAGTTTCCTTCATAATGTTAAACTGTAATGCTTACAGAGAATCATTAAAGGGATAATTCATTTTTTTCCCCCATTTTTTTCAGACAATATTTGTCCAAAAAGTGATATATTTGTGTCACAAAACAGTTACACATGAAAAAGTCAGAAGTCTAAATCGCTTGGTGCTATTTTCTCTCGAGTCGTATCACTGCGCGCCTATTATTATTATTAGCCTGTTCACTTGTAAACATCGCCACTTACACAAATATATCACTTTTTGGACAAATATTGTTTTGAGAAGAAAAACAAGCTTTATTAACTGTCTCCGCTAACTTGCCGGACCTACTTTCGTCAGCTCCAGAACCGGGGCAGAACTCGGCTCAGAGGACACTGTCAGGGGTAAGTCAGTGTTAATGCACGACACTGCTGAAGGTGATGCCATACAGATTCACATTAAAAAAAATTAAAAAAAAGAACTATCCCTTTAAAGCGGAGGAATTCCTAAGGTCGGAAAGCAATAAATAAGTAACATTCTGTGACATCCTGTGAAATACTCTACTTACACCTTATTTAATCCTACCTGTACCTTTGTATTTTATTACATTTTTTTAAATTATATTGTTTACTTTTTTCCCTTGTATTTTTATTGCTGTTATTAGTACTTCTTGACTATCTTAGCGAGTCAACGGTTCTTCTGATCCTAAGCATTTCATTGCATTATTGACCTTGTGTTGATCCTGCATATGACAAATAAACAATCTTGAATCTTGAATCTTCTCATAAAAGTCTCATTTTCCAGGCCCCAGAGTGAGCATATTTTTGGCATGTTTTTGGTGGTAGGGGAAACCAATGTAGACACTAGGGTTATAACTTTTTGAACTTTTTTTTCCAAAATCAAAGTCCTGCATCATGATTGGATTAACTTTTTGGTATAATTGAAGAAACCAAACTCCATTTTCAACACTCTTAAAAAAGTCCCCCCGAAACAAAAAAATTATACACATTACAGCCAATGATATGAAATGCGAAACCGTGCTAAGTTATCACAAGGACCATTACAAGTCAATTTGACTGAAAATGGATCAATGATAAGTTGTACTGCCGTCATACTGGAGTTTCAGTTTCTATTCTTGGTTTCACTTTATAAGCCATGTAATTTGGGGAAATCTGTCTCATTTAGTAGTGATATATTGTAGCCTACAGCTTTCCCAGAATCCTGGAGTTTCAGTTTCACTGTATAAACCATGTAAATTTGGATAATATAAAATAGGCTTTTAGTGGCCTATTTTATATTATCTTTACCTCGATTATGTGTTTTGTTCCCTTCTAACGGTATTATTCTGTTTGTTGGTAGGCTTTATGAAAATTTAATTTTGAGTCCGGGGGGACTTTTTTCAAAAATATGACCAAATGAATTCAATTCCTTTCATTACTAGCAAAAGTTAATCAAGATATGATACAGGGTAGAGGTTGTAAAAAAGTTATAACCCTAGTAGACACAGGGAGAACGCGCAAACTCGTCACCCAGGAGTCAAACCCAGGACCTTTTTGCTGTGAGGTAAAAGCACTAACCACTGCACCGCCGTGCTGCCCAATCATTTTAATAATTTAAAGGTCCCATGGCATGAAATTTTCACTTTCTGAGGTTTTTGAACGTTAATGTGAGCTCCCCTACCCTGTTTAGGGCCCCCCAATGGCTAAAAGTTGCGTAATGTCTAAACTGAGCATTTGCGATCCTTTTCTGCGTTTGAAAAAAACACAGCTCAAATGGGCGATTCTGGACAAGGCACCTTATTGACGTCAGATCGAAAAAAAGAAATGCAAATTCAGTTCCACCACCGTCTGGATCTCCACCTCCTCTCTCTGGAAATCACACCCAGAGAGTTTGGACTGCGGAGGAGCTACGCAATGCGAAATGCGTTTTTTTATTTGCCTGGAGGCACGTGCGAGTGTTTCTAGGCTCGGAAGTCCTTTACCCGACCCTCTGGACCTCTGAAACAGCAGTGGTTTAATTTTATTTTCTGTAAAAATGTGTTTTTTTTCATTGAAAAGGCTGTCCTTTCCTCCTTCGCGCTTACACACGCGGAAGTGGGGCCAGGCACAGCGCACCGCTAAAACAAGGAACCAGCGGCGCATTTGCCCGCCCCTTCCTCTTACCAATCTGTGTCCTTCTCATTTGCATTCAAGCAACAAGGCCCAGAATGAGTTGTTCAGACAGAGAGATTATGACTCTGACTCTGTACATGTGTCTTCTCATGCACTAAGTGTTGATTTTGAAGAAGGATTCATTTACAGTATTAGGGAACCATTAAGGAGCCATATAAAAGCATCAAGAAGTACCATGTCATGGGATCTTTAAAAGCTCCTATATTACACTAAACTAAACTAAACTCTTGTGAGCTTTAAGAATCGTTTGGTTTCATTCACACGTTTTAGTAATCCTTTATTATTAGTCTACACCTCCAAAGCTCAAAATGTTCTGTCCCACCTTATGATGTCATGAAGTTGTATTTTTCAAGTTAATAAGACACTTAACCCACATCGCCCCCAGTGTCTGTGGACACTGGTAGCCCCCATGGCAGAAGATACATCAAGGCCTGTTGTGACGTGGGCCGTCCTCCTGTGGACCCACCACCCGCGGGAGGATTCATGGGGGCTGGTGCATTGTGTTCTGGGCAGCAGATCTGCTTGGACTGCTGCCCCCGCGACCCAGAAAATGGAAAAGCGGAAGAAGATGATGATTATGATGAAGTTAACCTTTTAACTATTGTTCAGCCGAGATTGACAATTCTAGTGCTGAAATGATCCAAATGATTCTAATGAAAAAGTTTACAGATACTATGGAGCACTTCCTGTATTGCCACATGACATCAGAAGGTCAAACAGAGGGTCTTCTGTTTGAGAGAAGAACCCATCTTAAATAGAAGAAGATGATTGACTTTATTGATCTCACACAGGAGAAATTGTCCTCTGCATTTGGGCAGCACTGCCCTAAGCTTAGGAGCAGTGGGCAGCACCTGACTGCGCCCGGGGACCATCTCCATGATCTTGTTTCTTAGGCTTGGTCAGGACCTAAGCTGGAGGATTTTACCTTTTTGCATGTTTTGGGTTGAAATATACAGGATTTACACATTAAACATGTGCGAATGAAACAAAACACAAATCCAGGTCTGTTTGTGACAACGAAACAATATTAAAACCCACAGTAGATCAGAAAATAGCATTCACAGATTAACCTGAAATAATTTTAAAAAGCAGAAAATCTTCCAAGGAGACATTAGCATTAGCTGTAACTTGCTGCTATCTCGTCCCAGCCTCCCCTCCCCGTCCCCGGGCTTTAGCTGGGAGCACAAAACACATATTAAGTGAGCTGGTTGGACGTGGTCTTGTAGCGTAGCGACTGTGCTCTCCCTGCCTCTGTTCCTTCACGTCCCTGATATAATTATAGCTGTCCGGCCCTGATTATATGTTTACGGTGGAGCTGGCCGACTGCCTGTCCCCAGTCCCACAGGAGAAGCTCTTCAAGGCTGCCTCAAGTGGCGTTAGGGTACTGGGAAGGATAACGGAACAGAGATAAGGCTGCATCTACAGTACGTCCGATTGCTCATTGTTCTATTTTTAAGATCAAGTAAAAAATAAGAGGGATGGGCTGCCGGAATGTATTAGAACATGTACAACTTTTCTGCTGGAGGGTCTGTCAAACGCTTTTCTCCATGGAGATGTTGTTGCTTTGTCTGGAATGTTTCAAAGTATGGCGTTAAACCTTTCGGTCTTCATGTAGACCAAACCAGACCAAGTTACAGGTCAGATCTGTGGAGAGGTGACCCCACTGACAGTCAGAATGCCTTTTTTTTCCCTTTGTGAACTCTGAAACCACCTGTAATTGAATAAATGTAAAGTTTGTTCAGTAGAGATTGGTAATTCCAGAGCTGAAATGATCCAAATGATTCTAGTGAAGGTGTGTGGAGTTTAAAAACACACTGGAGCTCTTCCTGTATTGCCACGTGACATCACAAGGTGGAACAGAGTGTTGTTTGTTGAGCGTTTGAGAGAAAAACTCAGCTGAAATACGCAGGGTTTGTGTGTTAAACATGAGAACGAAACAAAACACAACTCCAGGTGTGTTTGTGGTGAAGAAACAACATTATAACAGATCAGAAAATCCTACTATGGGCACTTTAAAGGTTTACTAGGTAACTTTTCTGTTGTGATGCTTTTATTTTGCCTGGAATTTGGATGTTTGGTATAAATAAAACTGTGAAAAGAGCATGCAACACTGTCCATTCGAGACTCCTTTGTAGGCATAAACTGTAAATGGAAATAGCTAACCTGCTAGCCGCCATGCTGCAAACAGGAAGTAAACATGGGAGCGCTTCCTGTTCCATCGGCTCTGGCTCCAATTCACTTTTAAACTTTTTAAACTTCTGCTGTCAGACTCCTCATTTTGGTCTTAAAATGTTCGTATGAACTCGCTCTGCTTGATCCTGGTGTTTTTATGTCGCTGTTTTGCCTGTAAATTAATTCCTATTCCTAATACGGACCTGGCTCCAAATTCGCTCCTATAACTGCTAGCCTCGCTGAGCTTCATTTGACTGGAGCTGAACGCTATGGGTGACGTCACACTCCCTTTGTCCACTTCTTTATACAGGCTATCCTCTGGTCATTTTCAAGCAAGTTTTGGCCTTTTTTAGTGTATTTTCTGTTGTTTTCGAAAGCGGCTGCTATGACTGTCACATTGTATTGACTTTTGTAATTGTATGTTATTTTTATGTGTTTTAACTTCTTGTTCTGAATCATTTTGTGACTTCCTGGTCTGTGAGAGGTGCTATATAAATAAACTGTGCTTGCTTGCTAAACAGATTGGTCAGAAATATGGACATCTGGGACATTTTGTTGCATAAAACCGGGACAAATCACTGGTTTTGTGTAAATCTGCTGGGACAAGGGACACAGGACTCCAAACTGGGACGGTCCTGGATAAATAGTGGTGGAAGAAGTACTCAGTTTTGTTTGTTAAGTAAAAGTACAGATACGGGAGCAAAAAAAAAAAGCTTAAGGAAAAGTATCACATGAAAAATCAACTTCAGCTTTAAATTAATTTAAAATGTACTTAAAGAGTAAAAAATAAAAGATATTGAGACCTAATAAAACTTCCAACGTAGAGTACTTTTTAGTCCAGTTCAAATATGTAGTGGAGTAGAAAGTACAGATGCCTCCCCTCAGATGTAGTGAAGTAAAAGTAAAAAAATATCGATATTAAGCAAAGTACAGATACCTAATTTGTTTACTTAACCCTAGAACACTTTTGCTATAAAAAGTAACACCATCACTTTTGCCGGGTCATTTTTACCCGATATAATATACCCAACAAAAAGTACTTGTCATGAAAAATAGATCAAAATATGACAACACATGATAAATTAGAGTGGTTTTCTTTTATTTTCATCTGTGGTATGTGTAACAAAATGGGAAAAAAAACAAACAAAAAAAACATAGGAAGACCCTAAAAACATTCTCCAAAATTACTGAAAAATTAGGAATTTGAGAACAAAAAATTCCTTTAAAAAAATAATTAATAAATAAATAAAATAAGTAAATAAACAATGATAAATAATGATAATATTTTTTTCAGTAAAAATGACCAATTAACTAAAATATTGTTTTCACCATAAGAATTCCCTTTGAAATCACCACTTTGTGATATTTATTCATAACCACTGCACTAAATAAGGATAGATACACATTCCAGGACCACTCTTACTTACCTATTCCTTACATCCTCTTACATTAAATTCATTACCATTATTCATTATCTGCAAATCAGCTGTGAATGAGCGCATGCGCACTGTCCTCGTCATCTACTCGAAACTATGGCTAAATCTCGGATTAGAGGCCACTTTTGACTCAAACGAAAGTGTAGACTAAGACATTGAGCTTCTGTAATTTGAAGTTCCGGAAATTCTCCAAATGACACCAAAGTAATATTCCTTTAAACTAAAGCCTGTTCCTGACTCATGATCCAAAATTACATACAGACCCTTTAATGGACCATACACTCACATACACAAGATTAAAGGAGTCAGACTATTACAAGCTTTTAAACAGGGTGGTCTTTGTTTCAGTAATCAGAATCAATGGACTGTTTTGGACTCTGTTTCTGTTGTTTGTACCAGTTCCCCTTGTGACGTCATTAGGTGGTATTCCCAAGCCTCACCCTGACCGTTTTAGCACCATTTTGGATTGCATTTTCTAAACTAACTTTACCTTTTAATGTTTTGAAAATTAGCTCTGAGTCCCACCTTCCCTTTCTCAATCACTCAAACACGCATGGATGACATAATATACGTAATATACGACCACTTCAGGCATGTTTTTAAAGGAGGAACATTATAACATGGTTGACAGCTCAAAAAAGTTGCATAATTCCCCCTCTGCAACGCAGCCAATAGAGTTTTATACTTGTTTGAACTTCAGACCTTAACTATTACATGCACATAATCACATGGATTTTTTTCATAATGCTGTATTTTAAAGAGGGCGTGTTATGCAAAATTATTTTATTTGAGCTTTTTATCATGTTATAACACTGTTCCCTCATCAAAAACATGCCCAAAGAGGTTGTAGAGGTTGTAATCTGTGCATGTTCGAATTTAGTGATCTCTCCTGGGCACTATTCAAACCCCTCCTTACGTTTAGCTGTAAGATTCTGTGCGATGTTCAAGCCTCTGTCACACATGCACGCTGACTGTGTTGTGACAGCGCTCTGAAGGGGGAGTGACTTAGCGCGAAGAGCAAAACAAAAGTGAAACTAATAATGTTAATATTTTGTTTTCAAATCAGAATCAGAAAGACTTTTATTCCCATTGTCAAGTGAACACAATTCACAGACTAGGAACTTGTCTCGGTGATAAGGTGCGAACATAAAACACTAAATAATAATAATAACTAGAATATGGGTATCATATAGTAAAAAAACTATCAAAAAAAAAAAAAAAGGTTCAGAGAAGCAGCATCAGAACAGTAGTGCAAACATGCCTTTGACAAATACCGCTGTTAGCTTGAAAACTACCACTTCATGACATCACAAGGTGATTAACTACACTCAACAAAAATATAAATGCAACACTTTTGTTTTTGCTCCCATTTTTCCTGAGATGGACCCAAAGATCCAAAATTCACTCCAGATACACAACACTACCATTTCTCTCAAACATTGTTCACAAATCTGTCCAAATGTGTGACAGCGAGCACCTCTGCCCCGCCGAGACAATCCACCCCACCTCACAGGTGCGCCACATCAAGATGCCGATCCGACATCATGACCAGTGCACAGGTGCACCCCAGACTGCCCACAATAAAAGGCCACCCCGAAATGTGCATTTTTTTTTCTTTATTGGGGATCTGGGGACTCAGAACCAGTCAGTATCTGGTGTGACCACCATTTGCCTCATGCAGTGCAACACATCTTCTTCGCAAAGAGTTTATCAGATTGTCAATTGTGGCCTGTGGAATGTTGGTCCACTCCTCTTCAAAGGCTGTTATGGACGAAGAACACAGGTGCATTTTATTGATGGCATTTTGAATGCACAGTGATGAGATCCTGAGGCCCATTGTTGTGCCATACATCCATGAACATCACCTCATGTTTCAGCAAGATAATGCACGGCCCCATGTTGCAAGGATCTGTACACAATTCTTGGAAGCTGAAAATGTCCCAGTTCTTGCATGGCCAGCATACTCACCGGACATGTCACTCATTGAGCATGTTTGGGATGTGCTTGACCGGCGTATACGACAGCGTGTACCAGCTCCCACTAATATCCAGCAACTTCGCACAGCCATTGAAGAGGAGTGGACCAACATTCCACAGGTCACAATTGACAATCTGATAAAGTCTATGCGAAGAAGATGTGTTGCACTGCATGAGGCAAATGGTGGTCACACCAGATACTGACTGGTTCTGAGTACCCAGACCCCCAATAAAGCAAAAAAAAAAAAAAATGCACATTTCGGGGTGGCCTTTTATTGGGGGCAGTCTGGGGTGCACCTGTGCACTGGTCATGATGTCAGATCGGCATCTTGATGTGGCGCACCTGTGAGGTGGGGTGGATTGTCTCGGCGGGGCAGAGGTGCTCGCTGTCACACATTTGGACAGATTTGTGAACAATGTTTGAGAGAAATGGTAGTGTTGTGTATTTGGAGTGAATTTTGGATCTTTGGGTCCATCTCAGGAAAAATGGGAGCAAAAACAAAAGTGTTGCGTTTATATTTTTGTTGAGTATAATAACGCAGGATTACTCAAACATGTGAATGAAACAAAACACAGATCCAGGTCTGTTTTTGAGGAGGTAACAACATTAGAACATGACTTAAGCCATGTTCCCACTGAAAGCGTCTGGCGCGGCAAAGGCGAGTGATTTACATGTCAACTCTATGCAAAGGCGCATTGACGCAGAAGTAACAGATCGGTGACGAGAATTAAGCGAATTGGGCGGCGTGATTCGCACAATCTGAGCAGCACGATTACGTGAATTTGGCATTGACGTGCGAATGGGTGAAACGGAATGGGCACACGAACAAAGCGGCGACTTCGCTTCAAAGTTGAAAATGTTGAACTTTCTGCGTTTATTCGCATCGTGTCAACCAATCAGGGGCCGTGTTTTGATAGTGACGTAAGCTCAACAGAGCAGGACCTACACCAGGCTCTTTCTCCCTCTCCTTTATTCTGTTCCTCAGCTCTTCCCTTCTTTCATAAAGCAGTTACAATGTCATACTGTTGTAACAGAGATTTATGTGGTGCAGTGTTTACATCTTGGGTTGATCAGAGAATTGAATAAAGCAGCAGGTCAAATAACCAGATGCAGTGACGGCTGCATTGCTCTGGTAAATCTCTCTGGGACAGGCAAAAGTCCCGCTGAAAATGGCCGTTACCCAGACGCAGTTGATCCTTCTAGAGCGTGCAGAACGAATAGAGCACGATCAAATTCACAAATTTGAGAGTCCTTGACGCGCAAATGAAGTGAGTGACTCAAAAAAATATGCGTCCAACTAGGGGCATTTGATGCGATTTGTAACTGAATAAATGTTAAGTAAAGCTGTTTAAAGGAATATTAACCTATTTTACAATCTAAACCTTATTTCTGTAATAAAACAAGTTGTTTTACTCACCCACTTTGGTGTCATTTGGAGCAGTTCCGTAGATTTTGTAGTTTAGCGATATCCATTAACGTGAGTGCCCGGGGCAGGCAATTGCAGTCACAAATAACACAAACTTTATCACTTTTCAAATTACAGAAGATCAATGTCTTAGTCTACACTTTTGTTTGAGTCAAAAGTGGCTTCTAATCCGAGATTTAGCCATAGTTTTGAGTAGATGACGAGCATGCGCTCATTCACAGCTGATTTCGCTCTCAGCTCCCGGTTACAGTCATAAAGAAGCAAAGGAATAATAAGAAAAAAACATCTCCACTTGAGAAAATCCAAAATGGTGTGAACATGCATTTATCCCGGTTGTGAAAACAAAATGACAGCTTGGACGAAGTTGAGTTTTCACAGGCTTCCTCATCACAATCCGGAGTTATTGAAGCTGTGGATAGTTGCTTTGAGAATGGACCCAAACATGAAAGGCAAAGCTGTAAGACGTTTGGACCATCGTGTGTGCAGTACCCACTTCAGTCCAGACGATTTTTTTTTACCAGCAAAGGAAAAGAAAGAAGTCCAGCAGATTCAGCGCTTCTGAGAAGTAATGCGATACCGATGGCTGTTCTCTGGTGCGCTGCTCCTAAAACTGTCTCCGCTTCATTCATCCATATACTCAGGCTCAAAACGATAGGGACAGCCATCATACTCAAATAAGTCCTCTTCAGCCTCAAAGTCCGAATCTTCTGCCATGTGTCGCTCGCAACAGAAAAGTTCTGAGCGGCTTCTTATCTGCAAATCAACTGTGAATGCACGCATGCGCACTGTCCTCGTCATCTACTCGAAACTATGGCTAAATCTCAGATTAGAGGCCACGTTTGACTCAAACGAAAGTGTAGACTAAGACATTGAGCTTCTGTAATTTGAAAAGTGATAATTAGTGTTATATGGTGACTGCAATCGCCTGCCCCAAGCTCTCACGTTAACGGATATTGCTAAACTACAACATCTACGGAACTGCTCCAAATGACACCAAAGTGCTATGGGTGAGTAAAACAACTTGTTTTATTACGGAAATAAGGTTCAGATTGTAAAAAATGTTAATATTCCTTTAATGTCACACTGTGGAACATTCCAAGCAGAGCAATGACATCTCCATAGAAACAAACAGGTGATAGACACACCCTCCGGCAGAAATGCACACAATGCACCTTTAACGCTCACAAGAGTCAAATTTGCATAATACAAGACCTTTAAAGAGGTTGTATAATCTTTTTTTTAGCTTTCAACCAGATGTTTTGTACATGCTCAAATCCAACTGCTCCACTTTTGCTGCCTTCCATGTGAAATCTAAATACATCACTTCCCCGTTGTACATGTCCATCTAAACAGAGCGGGCCGTTTGGCTGCCGGCGCGCTCTGATGAAGTGTTTTTAATGATCTGAGACAAGAATTTGCAGACAACTCCTCCTGTTGCCTAGCGATACCGATCCATCTTACCCCCCACGCTCAAACACAAGTGTCCCTTTAGGCTACAGGGGTCATGTCTCCTGAGCGTATTACCAGCGCTCTGTTCACACCTCATGTACGTCTGCTGTGCGTGCGCATTCAAAACACACCGCTGTGTAGTGGAACAGTGGAAAACTCAAATATTCAACTCAGATTTGGTTGTTAAAGCTGCACTGTGTAGCTTTTCTGGTGGAGGGTCCATCAAACGTTTTTCTTCATCGAGATGTTATTGCTTTGTCTGGAATGTTTCACAGTGTGGTATTAAACCTTTCTATCTTCATGGAGACCAAACCAGACCAAGTTACAGGGCCGATCTGCGGAGAGGCAAGCCCGCTCACAGTCAGAATATGTTTTTCTTTTGAGCTATTAAAAAAACCACATGTAATTGAATAAATGTAAAGGTAGAGCTGTTTAATGTCATACTGTGGAACATTCCAGGCAGAACAAAGATCCTTTCTCTTTCTTATGGGGTGAGTAAAGTGCTTCTAAACTTTGACACTACAGACTTTAGGACGTGTTTAAATACTTCAGCTTTCGTGTGGTCATATTATTTCTGCATCAAAGGGAGATATTTAGCTGAAAGCAGGGGGCTTGTGTCAACATTAGCATCATATTACTAGCCAAAACCTGTGTGTACAGAACTAAACCAGGACTAAACCAGGACTAAACCAAGGACTAAACCAAGGACTAAACCAAGGACTAAAACAGGACTAAACCAGGACTAAACCAGAACTAAACCAAGGACTAAACCAAGGACTAAAACAGGACTGAACCAGGACTAAACCAAGGACTAAACCAGGACTAAACCAGGACTAAACCAAGGACTAAAACAGGACTGAACCAGGACTAAACCAGGACTAAACCAGGACTAAACTAGGACCAAACCAGGACTAAACCAGGACTAAACCAGGACTAAACCAGGACTAAAACAGGACTAAAGTAGGACTATACCAGGACCAAAACAGGACTAAAACAGGACAGAACCAGGACTAAACCAGGACTAAAGTAGGACTAAACCAGGACCAAAACAGGACTAAAACAGGACTAAAACAGGACTGAATCAGGACTAAACCAAGGACAAAACCAAGGACTAAAATAGGACTATACCAGGATCAAAACAGGACTAAAACAGGACTGAACAGGACTAAACCAAGGACTAAACCAAGGAGTAAAACAGGAGTAAACCAGGACCAAAACAGAACTAAAACAGGACTGAACCAGGACTAAACCACGGACTAAAACAGGACTAAAACAGGACTAAACCAAGGACTGTGACTGTTTTTTCTGTGGCCGGGCACATTATCCATAGAAACAAGAAGGTGACGGACCCATAACCAAAAAGTTACACAGTACACCTTTAAGTATTGTTTGGTAAATTGTAATTAATGTAACAGCTTTATTATCATAGAATATTCTCTTTTTAAAATATACAAAATCAACTTTTTGGAGCTTTCTACCATATTATAACATTATTACTTCATCATTTTAAACATCATCCATGCATGTTTGAGTAATCTAGCAATCTCTCCTGGGCCCTATTCGAAGATTCTGTCCAAAATTCAGCCCAAAAGCCCACGTCACCTAGTCTGGTTAACACCTGACCATATCACAAGTGAGATATGGGTCTGGGAACTCGCTTCGAAAAATCCCGTAGCGGAGGTGTGGTTAGCGATTGCCATCGGCCGTTTATTGGGCGTTATGAATGTCTATCATTGAGCGTATACGTAAGTCCATAGCCAATCATGTCAGTTGTATTTGATGACGTAGTTAGAGCGACGACGAGGAGAAGAGACGGAAACGGAAACACCGCCATTTCCCCCATTCTCCGTGAAAACACAAGTCTGAAACCATGGGTCCGGACGATTACTGCCGTTTGTGTAAGATAAATTTGAGAGAAGGTGGACCCTCCGTATTTAAACATTCTACAGACATGTTTTTGACAAAAAAAAACGAGCATATCCGAGAGGTTAGCGATGTTAGGTGTGCTTGTTGTTCCGGCGTTGAACCAATCTAATAGATGTCAGCGTTGCTCGACGGTCATTAACAGGCTGGAAAAAGACTTGCCAATATTCAGGCAATGGGAGCAGGACTTCCGAGACAGCAGCACATCTAAAAGACAACGTGAGCCCACGCCGTCAAAGACTCCGAGGGATATCAAAAAGACCTGCCCAAATCCACCTACTCCACGTGCTGCATTGTTCGGAGAAACAAGCCAAGTGTCCGGTGCCAGCTCGCTTGGAGAAACAACAACCCAGGTATAGTGTTTTTAGTCTGTTCATTGTCTTATTAAATGGTATGCATGCTAAGTAAGGAAACATGAGGTATAATCGTACGATAAGAAACCCAGCAGGTCTTTGTTCCTTGACAAATTGTAATCCAGTAGCGAACTTTATGTCTAGTTGTTCTAGACAATCTAGATAGAGCATTTAACTTCGCCGTCTCAGTTATCATAACACTTCCAGAGTCACTTTATTAACTAAGCATGACGTAAACAGTCAACTATAAACACGACATACAATCTTTGAGCATGTAACGTTTCGGAAAGCCTACATACACTTACTTGATAAGTGGGTATAAAACTATTTTAATCTCTCCAAGGCGCAAAATTAAACATAACTCCATGACAATCATTTACAAAAAGATGAGGCAGTGCAATGCGTAAATACTGTTGAGCATATTGAAAACAAGTCTATACAGGGCGGTCGCTGAGTTGACATAGGCGTGAGGTAAACAGCCATTAGCGGGTATAGATATGCTAATTGAGAGGCTACTCCGAAACTTGGAGACAATGAAGTTTTAATAGTGACAGGTTCAAAGGGTAAGCCAGTTAGAATCTGGAAAAAAAAACAAACAAACAGAAGATTAGAGTCATAAGACAGGTTTAGATTAAGCGCAGTGTATTTAGCTCCGCCTTACAGGTAGTTAAGGCAGTGTCCTTCCAGCAGTCCCATTAGAGCCTGGTCCATTTGACAAACGGAATTTCTCCTTTTGACATGGATTCTACCTGGACGACTGAGGGATTCTTCACGTACTCCTTTTTATCTTCAACCAATGCTGCTGGTCTCTCTGTGTGTGTGTGTGTGTGTGTGTGTGTGTGTGTGTGTGTGTGTGTGTGCGCGCGCGCACGTGCGTGTGAACTGCTGAATGACTGTACTCATGCGTGTGCTATATGTTTAATGTTCAATAATGTGTATTTTTGTAAGCTGCAACACAACTTGATTTCCTTCAGGATTAATTAAAGTACTCTACTCCACTTTCTTTCAGGTTACAATCAGATATCCATCCCAAACACTGACAAGGGTGTGCGATCCTGAGGAAGATCCTATTGTAAAATTTATTGCGCTGAAGAGATGGAAAGAGGCCCCTAGTCACATAATGAAACATACACACCTGCAAGACGAAAACAAACATGGAATCATCAAGTTAATACGCACAGAATGTGATTTGCTGTGCTCGCCCAAGAATGACTATCTAGGCCAAGTGGTGCTCACCACATAGATATGAAAAGGGACATCCTCACCTTGGTGGACACGATGCAAGAGGCACAGCTTTTCAAAGAAACACCAGGTCGGGAATATGCTGCCTTCCCTGGCTTCCGCAGGCAGCTGTTGGCAAAGCTGTGTCACAATTCACTTTGGAAGTGGATGAAGGATAAAGTGAATGAATGGCGCAGTGCCCCTTTGTAGACATTTGCAACATGCCAGCATTTTTAAATGTATAGTGCATTTGTATGTTTTTTTTTTTGTCATGAAAGTAAGGGGCACAACTACATGTTTGAACATAACATGTGAATAACATCTGCACAAAGTTGGACACTTTATATCACCAGTCACTTTAATGAAGTCTTTTTTGCACTACTTTTCTGATGCTGTTCCTCTCAACCTTTTGGTATTTGGATCGTTTATATTTTTTTTACTGTTTTACAGCTCTATTTTATGTATCTTTGTTATTATGTAGTGTGTATATTCTAGTTATTACTATTATTTAGTGTTTATTTTCGCACCTTATGACGGAGACAAGTTCATAATTTTGTGAATTCTGTTAACTTGGCAATAAAAGTCTTTATGCTTCTGATTGAAGGTTCTTGAGATTTATTCACATTGAAACAATTAGAAGTTATTTACACTGAAAGGTTTACAATTGTGCAGTCATTTACATTAAGATTTAAAATTGTACACTTATTCATACTAAATCATTTACAATTGTGTAGTTATTTATAGTGGCTCAACAATCTGACAGTGTTAGCGCCGACAGGCCTGACTCAACGCTTACTGAGTTGTCCGTGTTCTCAGCATCATCATCAAAGTACCCAGTGAAGTGCAAATCAGATGGCACATATGGTTCTTCATGAACAACTGGGAACTCGCATAAATCAAAATCTTGAAAGACCTCATGAACAATCCGCATGATTTGCTGGCCGTGTACAATGTCAAATACAGGTAGATTTTGCATGACATATGTTACATCAAAAATGACAGGAAGACATTCCAGAACAGAATCAATCAGTACATTGCTGAAACCAGTGCAGAATACCGCAACTACCGGGGTTTGGCTAAACCCCATCTGCTTAGCCACTAACGGGGCTAGTTGGTAAATAAGACTTTTACCGAATCCTGTCGGGAGCAAGGCTAAGGCATCTGTCCTCGTGTCAACGAAAGACTGTAAAGCCAACCGCTGTTCTTCTTTTAAAACAAACTTTCGCTCTAAACTATTGAGAACAGCGTCTAAAGCTTGATCGAACGTTTGTTTCCTGTCTCCCGCCGCCATGATCAATGTGGTCCGTAAACAGTCCCAACAAAACTACAAGCTTCCGTTTGGCACGTAGTACGCTTCACCGTCTTGCCACACCTCCCCCGCTCTCTGATTGGAGCCCTAAATCTGGGACTCTCGCTTGGACGAGTTTGGACGAATTCCCAGGCTACACGTCACCCAGGCTCCTGCGAGGTCAGTGTTCATACAAAAAAAAAACATTTGCACAAAAACATGATACAAAACAACACACAACTTTCACGAGTGCTAGCCACCATGCTTCTAGGGAGTGCTTATTTGCCTCAACAGTAAGTTTAAAGTTCAAAGTTCAAAGTCAGCTTTATTGTCAAAAACTATATGTACAGATTGCACACACAGGATTTGAAATTGCAGTGCCCCCTAGGCCCAAAGTGAACATAAAACATCTGATAAACAAGACAATAAACACAATAGCCGTGTCTCAATTCGCAGTGTGCACCGTTCGGAGTGTGGTTTTAACAGCGCATACGTCATTTCCGGCGCTACAACTGCTGTCCCATTTCATTTTTGTCCCATGCACAGTTAAAATGCACCCTGAAAACTGCAGTCGTTTCCATTGAAATCGGGGCTTGCACCAACTGTGCATCCATGCACACTTCTCGCAGTCATATATCCCAGCATGCACCACGCGCTACTTCTTCTACAGGAGAAAATGGATTCGGCGGCTTCATCTGGTAGTTACGGGACCTGTCCCATTTCGCTGACGCCCATGCACTCTGGACTGTGCAAGTAGAGATTCAAAGCTTTTATTGTCATATGCACAGTAAAGAATAAGTTTCATATAAGTAGTGGTCTGGAGTGCCCTTAAAACCACACTCCAAACTGTGCACACTGCATATTGAGACACGGCTAAAGACTAAAACATCACATCCCCGTAGCAAAAGTACAATAGGCTTGTATATAATACAAAAAACAAAAAAGTAAATAAGTAAAACACACAATGTGTAGCGTAAAGAAATACTCTCTAGTTTTACTGTGACACCTGTGGCATTCACCCTGTGAAAACGGGTTGATCAGTAATGTGGTGTCGTGAAAAGAAATGATTAAAGATTGCTCAAATATGCACGAATCACTAAATCTGAATCACTCTAAATAGCTGGGATTGTACATCTTATTTGATATTGTATTTGATACTTTATTACTGCTTTTCTATTTAATTCTGATTTGTATGTATACATTTATTATCATTATTTGTATTTTTATAATAATGTCTAAACTGACACTGGTCTATTGTTCTATTTTTGTTACCCTCTGTTATATTTTATATTTGATGAGTGAGGTACCCAAAACAATTTCCCTTGTGGATCAATAAAGTTTGTCTAAGTCTAAGTCTAAATACAACTGCAGAGGATCAATGAGAAAGGAAACAAATATAACATGGTTAAAAGTTCTGAAAAAGTCATAGGTCTGCTTTAATTATGTCACCCACTCTCTGAATTGTCTAATGGCACAAATATTGTCCTTTGCGTATTTTTTGTCCCTGGTAAATAAATCTGACAGACTCTTTGCTTGTTTATTTATGTGTTTAATAAATGGTCAAACCCAGCCAGGGCCCATTCTGTCAGGGGTGACCATGCTGGGGCCATGGGAGTACATGGGAGTACATGGAAGTACGTTAAAGTACATGGGAGTACATGGGAGTACATGGGAGTACATGGACTGTGCTCCGGCCCCTCACATCTCAGGGCCACAGTAGAATGTGACCCAGACCAAAACATGTGCTTATGTCATGCTTTGACTTGTTTACGTTCACACAGACTCTCTGTGACTCTGCTGGTGAAGCGTGGGAATCATTAAGGGCCTGGGTGAATCATATGAATCGTACCAAATTGAGAGCGTAAAATTAAATCTGATTTCCTGGTTTGGCATTTAAGTGGATGTAATATTTACCGGCTGAGTTTAACCTGGAAAAAAAAGTCTCATAAACATTTATTCGTACAAAGCTGTTCTGTTGTGGTGTGAAAGAGAAATAACAGTTACATAACACCTCTGGATCTCTGTGTAATAAGTTAAGTATGTTTTATTAATGGAATAAATGCCATTTTCCATCGTTTTCCATCCCTACACTGGTGGATTGACAATAGTATCAGTATCAGTATCGGAACTACACAAGATGGATCAATGCATCTGTAATCCCAGACGCTACAGCTCTGGAAAAAAATAAGAGACCACTGCAAAATGATCAGTTTTTCTGATTTTACTACTTATAGGTATGTGTTTGGGCAAAAGAAATATTTTTGTTTGAGTCTATAAACTACTGACAACATTTCCCCCAAATTCCAAATAAAAATATTATCGTTTAAAGCATTTATTTGCAGAAAATGACAAATGGTCAAAATAACAATAAGATACATGTTTTCAGACCTCAAACAATGCAAAGAAACAAGATCAAATTCATTTTAAAACAACATAATACTAATGTTTACACTTAAGAAGAGTTCAGAAATCAATATTTGGTGCAATAACCCTTATTTTTAATCACAGCTTTCATGCGTCTTGGCATGCTCTCCACAAGTCTTTCACATTGTTCTTGGGTGACTTTATTCCACTCCTGGTGCAAGAACTGAAGTAGCTCATCTTTGTGTTTGTGTTGGAATTCAACAGACACTGGAATGGAATGGCTGTAATACATGTAGAGGTGCTGATTTCAGCAAAAAAAAATGCAGTGGTCTCTTATTTTTTTTCCAGAGCTGTAGATTCTCTGAGTGTGACAATCTATAGCCGTGTCTCAATTCGCAGTGTGCACAGTTCGGAGTGTGGTTTTAAGTGCGCATACGTCACTTCCGGCGCGACAACTGCAGATCCATTTCGTTTTTGTCCCATGCACAGTGAAAATGCACCCTGAAAACCGCAGTTGTTTCCATGAAATTCAGGGCGTGGACCAACTGTGCATCTAGGCACACTTCGCGTACTCATATATCCCAGCATGCACCACGCGCTACTTCCTCTACGGGAGAAAATGGAGTCGGCGGCTGCATCTGGTAGTTGCGGGACCGGCCCCATTTCGCCGACGCCCATGCTGTCCGCGGACTGCACTATGCACAGTCCGGAGTGCCCTTAAAACCACACTCCGAACAGTGCACACTGCGAATTGAGACACGGCTTATAAGCGAGAACAATAAGGAAACAACTTCATGAGATTATCCCAGACAGTGTTCCTGTGTCATGAAGCAAAAGTGGGTGGGGCTAAAAGGTCAATCTATAATAATAATAATAATAATAATAATAATAATAATAATAATAATAATAATAATAATAATACATTTTATTCATAAAGCGCTTTTCAAGACACTCAAAGACGCTGTACAGAAGCATCTAACTTCAGAGATGATAAAAACGGCATGCATTTATCTAAAAAACAAACTCCTGCACATCTCATCAGGTTTGTGAAGTTGTAGTACATTGTTTTGCCCCTGCTTTTACACATTTATGAAGAATTTCCGTGTAGGAGCATGGGTGACGTAGGCTTGTGGGCGGAGCATTGCACAGAATCTTACAGCTAAATGTTAGGAGGGTTTGAATGGGGCCCAGGAGAGATCCCTAAATTACTCAAACATGCACAAATGATGTCTAAAACCACTTCAGACATGTTTTTGATGAGAAAACTACATTATAACAAGGTAGAACGCTCCAAAAACTCAATTTTGTGTAATATTTTGCTGTTTTGTTTTGTTTTTTTTAATCTATGTTGTAAAGGTGTTTCCTTGTTGCAACATACCTGGAGTTGTGTTTTGTTTCATTCACACAGACAAATCTCGTATATTCTCTCTTCTTCTTTCAAACTGTTCCACCTTGTAATGTCATGAAGCAATACAGGAAGTGCTCCATTGTGTTGTTTTTTTTTTTGTGTTCACCATCTACACCTCGGACTTCACCTATAACTATATATAACTATATATCTTCTTTTTTTCCCCCATACTCTCCTAGTTACTGTTTGTATTATTATTATTATTATTATTATTATTATTATTATTATTATTATTATTACTTATTTTTATTATTACTTACTTTATTCCATTCTTGCCTGCATGCACTTTTCTTTCTTGTTCAAACTGTCCTAGAGCTACTGTGGCAAGTAAATTTCTCCTGTGTGAGATCGATAAAGTCTTATCTTAACACAGACAGCTGCCATCTCCAGAAGTTCTCTGACGACTCGGCCATTGTGGGCTGTGTGTCTGAGGGGAACAAGCTGGAGAACCGCTCGGTCATCAGAAACTTTGTGGACTGGTGTGCCTCAACACCAGTAAGACAAAGGAGCTGGTGATGGACTTCAGGAGGAGACCACTACCTCACTCACCGGTGAACATCGAGACTGTGGACAGTTTCAAGTACCTGGGTGTTCACCTCAACAATAAACTGGACTGGTCCCACAACACCGACGCCCTGTACAAGAAGGGCCAGAGTCGCCTCCACCTCCTGAGGAGACTGAGGTCCTTTGGAGTGTGCAGGCCTCTGCTCAAGACTTTTTTTATTGAGGGCCAGCTCTGTCCTGGGCTGTCCTCTGGACTCTGTAGAGGAGGTGGCTGAGAGGAGTGTGCTGGCCAAATTCACGTACATCATGGACGACACCTCTCACCCTCTGCACCGGACTGTAGAGGAGCTGAGCAGCTCCTTCAGCAGCCGACTGAGGCACCCCCAGTGCAAGAAGGAGCGCTACCGCAGATCCTCCATCCCCACCGCCATCAGACTGTATAACTCCAATATATAGTCCAAAAGTACTTTTTTTTCCTATATTCTCTTATTTACTTACTTTATTAGTATTATTATTATCTTAACTGTCCACATGCACTTTTTTTGTTCTAACTTTCTTTTGCACTAATGTTATCTTATCTTTTTAAACTCCACAAACCTTCACTAGAATCACTTGAATGATTTCAGACCTGGAGTTGCCAATCTCTACAGGAAAAAAAAGGTAAAAAGCAGTTGTTAAAAGCTGCATTAAGTAACTTTTCTGGTGGAGTTTCTCCGTGCAGATGTCATTACTTTGTGTGGAATATTTCACAGTAGCTCACCTTTAACTTGAAAACTACCAGGTGGAACAGAGCATTTTGAGCTTTGGAGATGCAGACAGACTAATAATAAAAAGTTACTCAAACATGTGTAAACTTATGTAAACACAACTCCAGGTGCGTTTTTGAGGAGGTAACAACATTAGAACATGACTTAAAGCTCACAAGAGACAATTTTGTGTAACATAGGACTTTAAGGACACAGACTATACACAAACAGACTCCAACATAAGGTTTAAATGGACGCACACAGGGACACAGCAGGCACACACTCATATTCTTTGTGTTGCGATGATCGTGTTTCAGTCAGGCTTTTCTGAATATGTGCAGGACTCACAAAGGTGAAAAGTTGATGTGCACGGCTTGTATATTTGTGGATGTTTGGTTGTAAATTCTGCAGGGTTTCTAGTTTCCCAATTTCCTGATTTGGGGCAAATAAATATCTTGTGTAAATAGACCAAGAAACCACTTGTTTGGAGCTCGTTTAACTGTCAAACTCTCGAGGATACGCTGATGGATTTTGAATGTGCTGTTATTGCGAGTTTTTCAGCCGTTTTTGAGCTGGATTTATGAAGGTTTCACTTGTGGACTTTTGGGAGTTAAAGGGCCCATATTACGCTTTGTGTTTAACACACGTTTAACACACAAATCTTACATATTTAGGCTGAGTTCTTCTCTCAAACGGAAAGCAATCTGTCCCACATTGTGATGTCATGTGGTAATACAGGAAGCGCTCCACTGTTTCCTCCACCATTAATGGATTTTATAAGTAAAAACAACTACTAACCAAGTTAAACCGAGCATTGACCAGAGGAGATTGGAACATACAGAGACGCAGGACCAAATTTGGCTAAATGGTGACGTCTATCAGAGGATCACAGTCATGGAACACATGACCTGCTTTTTTTTTTTTTTTTTAATCTTTTATTATTTAAGTTACATATTCTCAAAACCACAATAACATTCGCAAAGGGGTCAGAAGTCCAACCGAGGGGAACCGGTTCGGGAGACGGAGTGCGGAGTGGAGATGGTGAAGAGGGGCCAGTGCTCCGCTGCGCGGCCGTCGTGGAGGTGGTGGTTCCGTGCCACGAAGATAGAATACCTGGCCATGGACAGGACGAGGCGGGTGGCGTTCCAGTTGACCATGGTGGCGTCCGATCCCCGAGGTCACTGCTAACTGTGGGTTCTTCTCAACCTTCAAGAACACTCTGAAACATTGAAAAATAATCAAACATGCTCTCACAGGTAGATGTTCTTCTTCTTGGAGCTTCTTAAACTCAGAGAATCAATCAATCAATCAAACTTTATTTCTATAGCACCTTCCAACAACCAAAGATGACCAAAGTGCTGTACAACATTCAAAACAAGATAAAAAAACAATAAACATCATACAAATAGATCAACAAGGCACATTAAAATACCATTAAAATAATCTATTAAAATAAAAAAGTGTCCCAGGGCCACTAAGTGTTAAAAGCCATTCTAAATAAGTAGGTTTTAAGTTTGGCTTTGAACAGAGGCAGGTCAGTGATGGAGCGTAACTCAATGGTCCAGAGTTTTGGACTGGCCACTGCAAAAGAACGATCACCCCACTGTTTGCCCCGGGACCGGGGGACCTCCAGCAGATTTTGCCCAGCAGATCGTAGACATCTGCTGGGTTGGTGAGGGGTCAAAATCTCACACAAGTAGGAAGGTGCAAGATGATTGACTGTATTAAAAACAAACATCAACATTTTTTAAATTAATTCTGAACTGGACAGGGAGCCAGTGCGACGAGTACAGGACAGGGGTGATGTGCTCGTGTTTCCGACTGTTGGTGAGCAGGTGAGCTGCAGCATTTTGCACGAGCTGCAAACGGTGAACACCAGCTTCATTAATCCCCACATAGAGAGCATAGCAGTAGTCTATGCGGGAACTAACAAAGGCATGGATAGCTTTCTCCAGGTCACCATGGCTCAAGAAGGGTTTAACCTTTGCCAGGAGGCGGAGCTGAAAGAAGCTTGCTCTGATAACAGAATCTATTTGTTCATCAAATTTTAGACTGCTATCCAATTTCAGCCCCAAGCAACAAGGCCAGGAGCTGAGATACTGGGCAGGTTGGATGTTCCAAACACAATGCTTTCTGTTTTATCCTCATTCAAACAGAGAAAATTCTGGGACAGCCACAGTTTAATATCATCTAAAAATCTGTTGATGGATTCCAGACTGTCAGACGAATTAGGGACAACTGGCAGGTAGATTTGTAAATAATCTGCATACAGATGGAAGGTGACATGTACAGAGAAAACAGAACAGGGCCCAAAATGGATCTCTGTGGCACACCAGAGGTCAAAGGGGCTGAGGCGGAGGAGAGGTCACCAATCATAATAGAGAATGTCCTATCTGTTAAATATGACCTAAACCACTGCAGCACAGGTCCCTGAAGGCCGACCTGTTGCGTCAGACGTGTTAGGAGGACTGAATGGTCCACGGTGAAGTAGTGTAAAGTAGAGCTGTTTGTCACACTGTGGAACATTCCAGGCAAAGCAATGACAAATCCATGGAGACAAGCAGCATCGTAAATCATTAGAAAACCTTCCACATAAACAAGCTAATTACAAGTTATCAATTTATAAAAAAAAAAAAAAACTTAAATTATCTGAATCATTTGTGTATACTGTTTATCTGTTTTCTTGTATGTATGTTTAAAATAATTTGTTTATAATAACTTGTATGCATATATGTAATAAATTTAATGAAAAAAATATTTAACTTCAGCCCTGGAATTGCCAATATTCACAGAGAGAATGACTACATTTTTTGAGCAATAGAAACACCTGTAATGAATAAATGCTAGATAATCGTGTTTAATGTCACACTACGGAACATTCCAGGCAAAGCAATAACATCTCCATGGAGACGAGCAAGTGCAAGTGTATTCACCGCAATGAGTTTGTAAACAGAATGGAGTTTAGCTGAGTTTTTCTGTGACGGTAAAGCTAACAAAACGAAAATAAAATGCTTTTTAATGAGATACAGACAGTAGACAGCTCTCACTTATTCTGACCTCAAAAGATTTTTATACAATTAAACAAAACTGGGGCAAGTTTAAAGGTCCGAGATGACACAAAATGGATTCCTGAACTCAAAATGTTCTGTTCCACCTTGTGATGTCAAGTTTCAACAGCTCTTTTGACCTTTAGTTCAGTAGAGATTGGCAATTCCAGGGCAGAAATCACCCAAATGATTCTAGCGAAGGTGTGTGGAGTTTAAAAACACAACGGAGCACTGCCTGTATTACAACATGACATCACAAGGTGGTGCAGAGCGAGGTGAAACAGATGAGAGAAGAACTCAAAAATATGCAGGGTTTGTGTGTTAAACATGTTTGTGATGAGCATTATAACATAGATTAGACTTAGACTTAGGCTGCGTCCCATTTCTCTGTCTTACCCTTTCGTCTTACCCCTACCCCTTGGTTTTGCGCATTCATGTGAGGTCAGGGGGTGTCCCGATTCAATTTTTGATCAAGGGCTCGGGCCACGACCTCAGGCTACATACTCCTTGAAATGAAGTAAGCTCTCGACCAGACTTGGAATGAAGGGGTACGCCTACAAGCTCAGGCAGGTTTTGGGATCAGGATGGCAGTGTGACATCGACCAGCCAAGGAGTCTCATAAATGTATTTTCAGCAGTTGTAATTATCGATTAACAGTTTAGCAGGTTTACAATTATGACGCTTATGTTCTATGTTACTTTTAGTGAACTGTTGTTGTGGTTTTAATTGTAGTGATGTCTGTTTAGCCGACGTTATCATTTTCATCAAACTTTCATGTATAAACAAGCCAGTTTTTTGTCGAGCTGAGGTACCCGATAATCCTTGACATTTGTTGTCGCCTCTGTAGACGTAGCAGCCAGGTAGAGGCGAGGGATGATGACACAAATGGTAATCGATTGGCGTCCCATTTCTTAGGGGAACATTCGTACCCTGAGCCCTCTCAGCTCGATATCGAGGGGCAAGACAAAGACGTCAATCAGGGGTGCTTAACCTTTTTTTAACCAGGATCTACTTTTGAGGTTGATGCACCCTTAGTCCTGGTTTAGACCTGGTTTAGTCCTGGTTTAGACCTGGTTTAGACCTGGTTTAGTCTTGGTTTAGTCTTGGTTTAGTTCTGGTTTAGTTCTGGTTTAGACCTGGTTTAGTCCTGGTTTAGACCTGGTTTAGTTCTGGTTTAGTCGCGGTTTAGTCCTGGTTTAGACCTGGTATAGTCTTGGTTTAGACCTGGTTTAGACCTGGTTTAGACCTTGTTTACTCTTGGTTTAGTCCTGGTTTAGTCCTGGTTTAGACCTAGTTTAGTCATGGTTTAGTCCTGGTTTAGACCTAGTCCTGGTTTAGTCCCGGTTTAGACCTGGTTTAGTCTTGGTTTAGACCTGGTTTAGTCTTGGTTTAGTATTGGTTTAGTCCTGGTTTAGTCCCAGTTTAGTCCTGGTTTAGACCTGGTTTAGACCTAGTCCTGGTTTAGTCCCGGTTTAGACCTGGTTTAGTCTTGGTTCAGACCTGGTTTAATCTTGGTTTAGTCCTGGTTCAGACCTGGTTTAGTCCTGGTTTAGACCTGGTTTAGACCTGGTTTAGTCTTGGTTTAGTCTTGGTTTAGTCTTGGTTTAGTCCTGGTTTAGTCCTGGTTTAGACCTGGTTTAGTCCTGGTTTAGACCTGGTTTATTTCTGGTTTAGTCGCGGTTTAGTCCTGGTTTAGACCTGGTATAGTCTTGGCTTAGACCTGATTTAGGCCTGGTTTAGTCCTGGTTTAGACCTGGTTTAGACCTTGTTTACTCTTGGTTTAGTCCTGGTTTAGTCCTGGTTTAGACCTGGTTTAGACCTAGTTTAGTCATGGTTTAGTCCTGGTTTAGACCTAGTCCTGGTTTAGTCCCGGTTTAGACCTGGTTTAGTCTTGGTTTAGTATTGGTTTAGTCCTGGTTTAGTCCCAGTTTAGTCGTGGTTTAGACCTGGTTTAGACCTAGTTTAGTCGTGGTTTAGTCCTGCTTTAGACCTAGTCCTGGTTTAGTCCCGGTTTAGACCTGGTTTAGTCTTGGATTAGACCTGGTTTAGTCTTGGTTTAGTCCTGGTTTAGTCCCGGTTTAGTCCTGGTTTAGTCCTGGTTTAGACCTGGTTTAGATCTGGTTTAGACCTGGTTTAGTCCCGGTTTAGTCCTTGGTTTAGACCTGGTTTAGTCCTGGTTTAGACCTGGTTTAGTCCCGGTTTAGATTCCGGTTTAGTCCCGGGCCCGGGCTGTCAGCTAATCTGTCCCTTTGATGCAGAAATAATACCATAATATGACTCACCCGAATGTATCGGCGAATTTCGCCGAAAGGTGATGGATTTTCATGCCTGCAGTGAAGCAGTGAAGCAGCGAAGCACGTAGCAATCCCACCACTTTTGTCTGCGACTCCGCACCAACACATTCATTTCTACGGATTGCCCCGTGGCCAAAAACCTTGTCCTTCTCCAGGAACTCTAGGCTACTTCCGTAAACATTGAGCACGCTTGCTAAGCATGACCTAGTTGTGTCCTCCGGGGCGCATGCGCAAAAAATTGGACTTCACAAAAAAATCGGAATTGAGCATTAAGCCCTGGCGATTGACTGGCACTCGGCCCCAGTCGACCGCGATGGGCACCCCTGACGTAGATAAAGGGGAAGGGGTAAGACAGAGTAATGGGACGCACAGCCTGAGACAAACTTTATTGATCCACAAGGGAAATTGTTTGAAAATAGAGTAATATGGGCCTTTTATGTGATCTTTATACTGTAAGAAATATTTGGAAATAAGTAAAAAAAAAATATAGTCCTGCATATATATACTTTTTTGTAGAATATGTTTACCAAAAAAAAACTATGTATATAATATCCAATGACCTGGTTCGGTGCACCCATCCCCTTGCCTGGGTGCTGTGTAGGTAACGGGCGGTATCAGAGCCCCCCGTCCCCCCACCCTAGCTCTAGTCCCTCGATATAAACCAGAGGACAGGACTTATCTGCTCTGCTGAAAGTCACCATTGACATCAGGCACTTTAGAGGAAGTAGCACTCACTGGACCATCCATCCATCCTCTCATCTGCTGCTCCACCGGCAGAGGCGAGGGCGGAGCAAACTGCAGCTACAGCGCACAGATAAGGCCAAAATACAACACCAACAGCAGTGTTTCCCGTTATGAGACTATGGTAGACACCTGTAGTCACATTTTTGTAAAAGCAAACAAGCTGTGTCTGTGGTGCTCACATTAATTTGGCTGCTTACCATTTGAGTTTTGGTTTCTGCACGCTCAGGGAGATATTTTCACTTTCCAGAATGATCCACTGTACGGCATTTCAGGCATCTATCCCGTATTGATTTGATTATCAGTGTTTTATTGCTCAGGAATACCTTGAAAAGCATGAATCTGCTCTCGAGAGTGGGCTTGCCTCCCCACAGATCTGTTCTGTATTTTGGCCTGGTGGTATCATGTACTTGTCTTCATGGTGATGAATAAGTTTAATGCTAACCTTCCACCTGAAACCCGCACAGTGCAACAAACTGATGTTTTGCATCAGTGTGGTCTTTTTGAGTCCTTCCTGAATGCAATGCGTGTTCTTTTCATGACTGTAATGTTTAGAGAGACTTTTGAAAGATCATCTGCAGTTTATTTGGCCATCACCTGCTTATTTGTTGTTACTTCAACCTAATCTGAGCGATGTGTAACGTAATTACACTCATTGGACTCATTGGAGCTGCTGGTGTAAATTGTCCAACCAGTAATACAGCTCTAGAAAAAAAATAAGAGACCACTGCATTTTTTTTCTGAAATCAGCATCTCTACACGTATTACAGCCATTCCATTCCAGCGTCTGTTGAATTCCAACACAAACACAAAGCTGAGCTACTTCAGCTCTTGCACCAGGAGTGGAATAAAGTCACCCAAGAACAATGTGAAAGACTTGTGGAGAGCATGTCAAGACGCATGAAAGCTGTGATTAAAAATAAGGGTTATTGCACCAAATATTGATTTCTGAACTCTTCTTAAGTGTAAACATTAGTATTATGTTGTTTTAAAATGAATTTGATCTTGTTTCTTTACATTGCCCTAAACCAGGCATGTCCAAACTATGGCCCGGGGGCCAAATGCGGCCCTTAGACAAATTTTTCTTGGCCCTCAGGCTTCCAGGTGAATTGGCCCAAATTACCTTGAGCAGAAATTTTGACTGCAAGTTTTTTTTTTATCTACCTTGATAAGACAATATTTAATATTTATTGTCTCGTTTCGAGGAAAGACTGATAGCTCATTCTAACGTGTTAAACATGCAGATATCAATTATTGATTGTACTGAGAACCAGTCTATGGCCCTCGATCGGCACCCTGCTTCTTCTGTGTTTAGATATGTGGCCCTTGACGAAAAAAGTTTGGACACCCCTGCTCTAAACGATAATATTTTTATTTGGATTTTGGGGGAAATGTTGTCAGTAGTTTATAGACTCAAACAAAAATGTTCCTTTTGCCCAAACACATACCTATAATTAGTAAAATCAGAAAAAAGTGATCATTTTGGTAAGGCTAACAATAACTAGCATGCCAACTGCACACTTCCTCATTATCAAACAATAAAACAATTTAATTTTTAATCGTGTACAGACAGTATAGCATACATTCTGACCTCAAGAGCTGCTTCTATGATATATCTGTACTGGGACAAGACTTTTTCTGCTCAAATACGTGGAAAAAAATTGGGTACAGGCTCTTCAAGGTACTGGCAGGCCGATGAACTAGCAACCTCAAAATTAAATTCAATGCAGGTTTAAAAGTGTATTGCTTATCTGTTTTTTCTTTATGGATGTTTATATGTCACAATGAAGAGACACTGTAGAGGTACTGTCCCTTTGATAAGGTATCCCGTACGAAATAAGTGACATTATTTCCCAGGATCAAAACAAAATCCTCATTATTGGATTAGGCTCAAGTACCTCCGTGACAATGCCCGAATATTAACTCCGCGACCTCTAGTGGCAAAAATGCATCCGCCTTAATTCCCTTTTGTCAGTGTGAAATCTTATCTACAGTGTCCACTTCAAGATAACAAAGCCCCTCCGCCTCCCATCTGGCCGTTTTGTGCCGGCGTGCTAATTCTTCCCCCGCCACCCACTTCACCAACGGCAACCTCCACAGAAAAGTCAATCACAGCCCGCGCCCGGCTTAAACTCGGGCACAATGGGAACACAACCGGGGCTGGTGGGTCGTTTGATTGCTGACAAGCGAGGGGAAAAGGTCTGTTAGCTTAGCGATGCTAGCCAACAAAGGGTAAATCTTATTGTAAACGTCGTAGCACTCAATCGCGGCGTGATGGGGAGCAAGGACAATGGAACAGCAGGCTACGCTAACCAAAAGTGCCAGCAGCAGGTGTCTTCCATTCAACGCCAGGCAGGTTCATAAAGTTTCCCCCGCCGAAAGTCAATAAACACGGGCTTGTTCACACACTGGCTAATTGTGCTCCACTCGGCAGAAACGACACGGCCGCTCGGAGGGATAAAGTAAGCAGGAAAAGTTGAGGGGTTTCTGTTCGTGACAGTGATGGGGGGCCCTGGACGCGAACTTTGGGGCCACTTCAGTCGGACCCCCCGTCTGGGAGTTGAAGCAGCGGGTTTTTGTTGATGTAGTCATTAGTAACGGAAGATCTGGGTAACTGCTGTTGCTTGAAATCCTGGAAAAGTTTCACGAGTAGGTTATAGTGATCATAATAATAATACATAATCATTTTTGTTACTTTTTGTCCTTTTTCATTTTTCATTGATTCCAAACCGTGATCCTTCTGACCACAAATCACGTTCATGCATAAATGTGATCTGCCACAGGAAAACCAGACACAAGTCGTCCCGGAGGCGTTTTGAGTTATTCACAGATTCTGAAAGTGTAGATTCTAAGCTTTCCAATGATGCCTTATACTGAAAACATTTAAAGAATTTGTGGCCATTTGAAACCAGCACATCTCACCTGTATTTTCAATTTAATACAATACAATATGAAATGTATTATACTGGTTTGGTCCTGTTTTAAGCCTGTTTTAGTCCCGGTTTAGTCTTGTTTTAGTCCTGGTTTAGTCCCAGTTTAGTCCTGTTTTAGTCCTGGTTTAGACCCGTTTTAGGCCCATTTTAATCCTGGTTTAGTCCTGGTTTAGTCCTGGTTTAGTCCCGGTTTAGTCCCGGTTTAGTCCCGGTTTAGTCCCAGTTTAGTCCCGTTTTAGTCCCAGTTTAGTCCCGGTTTAGTCCCGTTTTAGTCCTGGTTTAGTCCTGTTTTAGTCCTGTTTTAGTCCCGGTTTAGTCCCGGTTTAGTCCTGTTTTAGTTCTGGTTTAGTCCTGTTTTAGTCCTGTTTTAGTTCTGGTTTAGTCCTGGTTTAGTTCTGGTTTAGTCCTGGTTTAGTCCCGTTTTAGTCCTGTTTTAGTCCTGGTTTAGTTCTGGTTTAGTCCTGTTTTAGTCCTCGTTTAGTGTGTTAATGTGTGAAGTGTCTTGCCCAAGGACACAACACAACACTGATCACTCAAATTTTGGGTTGATGGACCAAAACGCTGAAACATCTGAGCCTCTGCCACCCAAACTGCGCTGTATTTTTACGCACATTTATTTTCTACCAGGGGCGTGATGCTAACTGAAAGCACTACTCTGTTAGAAGCTCTGTCACTCAAGTCAGACTTAATCTGAGCTTTGTTGCAACACAGTTGTCCTGTATGTCCTGCAGTTCTTTTCTCAAACGGAAAACACCCTGTTCCACCTTGTGCTCCACTGTGTTTTTAAACTTCAAACACCTTCATTAGAACCATTTAGACCATATCAGCCCTGGAATTGCCCATTTCTACTGAACTAAAGGTAAAGGCAGCTGTAAAACTATCACTTCATGACATCTCGAGGTGGAACAGAGCGTTTTGAGCTTTGGAGATGTAAACAGACTAATAATAAAAAGTTTACTCAAACGTGTGAATGAAACAGGTCTGTTTTTGAGGAGGTAAGAGCATTCTAACATGGCTTAAAGGTGCACTATGTAACTTCTGAGGGATGTACTACTTGCTTGTCTCCGTGGAGATGTTATTTCTTTCCTTGGAATGTTCCACAGTAGGGCATTAAACATATCTGCCTTGTATTTGTTAAGTTTTGTTCATTTCATTCACACCCTGAGCGCCTGACAGAGTAGCAGCTGAGGTTTTTCCTGAAAACAACTACCTTTTTAAGTTACTCTTATTTGCACTTTATTTACTTTATCCGTCCAATAAAACATTCACCATATTTTTGGGTCATTTTTTGTCATTTTTTCTACATTTTTGTCTTTGTTCTTTGCTTTTTCAAATAATTTCCCTTGTGGATCAATAAAGTTTGTGTAAGTCTAAGTCTATAGTCTAAGTTTCAGTTGTTTCATAGTTTAAAAATACCTTGAAATACATACGTTCTTACCATTTGCAGGCTCGGTTCTCTATAAATCTAACCATTAGCTTGTCTCCTTTGTGATTGCCATGTTTATTTCAATACTGTGAAATAATCAAGGCAAAAAAGTTACAGAGTGCACCTTTAGAGCTCACAAGAGTCAATTTTGTGTAATGTAGGAGCTTTAAAACAACATTACAACGCACTTCCTACAGTAGTGGCGGCTTTGTGTTCGCGTTGCCACACTCTACATGCTGTTACCATTGTTTTTACCTCGTCCCCCAGGCTCATGTCCCAGCGCTCCGGATTCATCCAAAGCCCCATAAACAGCTCCTGATGTGAGGGAGGAGAAAATGAGGGGTCCAGCAGGAACAGGAACCAGGCCTGGAACAAGTCCTCCAGCGCAACCACAAGAACGCTGCACACTCGAGGTCACTGAGGTTAAGATACGCACGGCCCTGTAGGTAGGTCAGCTCCATCGAATGCAAACTGGTGCTGTGGCCTTACGCAAGATGCTTAAATGTGCAACTTTTCTGGTGGAGGGTCCATGGAGATGTTATTGCTTTGTCTGGAATGTTCCATGGTATGACTTTAAACATATCTAGCATTTATTCATTACGGGGATTTCTCTTGCTCAAAAATGGAATCATTCCAAATAGGGATCGACTCTCCACAGATCTGAATTGTAATGTAGCGTAGTGCTGTAACCTGCTCTCTTTGTGATAGATAGGTTTAAGGCCTGTTTACACGAGAACGCTTACAGGTAAAGATGACAAAGTATTTTATCGGAAGTGCCTTTCGTTTAGACGGTGACAGCGTTTTGGGGGCTTAAAAATGCAAAAAACTGAAACCGCCCTCCAAAGTGGAAAACTTGAATACGCTCCACCATAGCGTTTTCGTCTACACTGCCCAAGACGCAAAACTCTGGTCAAATCTGCTGACGTCGCGTACGCGTTTACGTCACATCGGTCCATATATCAGTGTACTTTGTTTGGCAGGACTCCCAGTCCACACCTTGTTGCGCCTTCGTTGCTTTGTAGTCTAACGTGTCTGAAGCAATAGTTGAACTTCTTTGTCTGACCACACACATTTTTTTGTTGTTGTAGCCATGTTTTGTTTAGCTTTTTGCGGCGCACATGAGAAGAAGGAAGATTCCACGCATGCGCACAGACATACTGATAATGTATCACAGCACCACCTAGCCGCCTGGCATGCATACCCAATCCAATTCCACACACTTTTGCATCACTGTATGCACGTAGATTTCCTCCCGAAAACTCTCATCTAAATGCGGAATAAAAAGTGAAGATGCGATGCCACTTTTGCATCTTCTGTTCAGACCATCATTATATAAACCAGGCATGTCCAAACTATAGCCCGTGGGCCAAATGTGGCCTGCAGACAAATTTTTTCTTGGTCCTCAGGCTTCCAGGTTAATTGGCCCAAATTACCTTGAGCAGAACTTTTGACTGCAAGTTCTATGAAAATCTACCTTGATAAGACAATATTTAATATTGTGTGGTTTTGAGGATCTTAGCATGAATAAAGGACTGATATCTCATTCTAACGTGTTAAACATGCATATATTTCACTTATTGACTGTACTGAGCATCAGTCTATGGCCCTCGATCGGCCCTCTGCTTCGTCTGTGCTTAGATATGTGGCCCTTGATGAAAAAAGTTTGGACACCCCTGATATAAACTGTGGAACATTCTAGACAAAGCAATTTCCATAGAGACGAGCAGGTGGCGGACCCTCCACTAGAAAAGTTTCGCAGTGCATCTTTAAGTCACCTTGTGGAAGTGTGTCGTGTGTTACGGACGGACTGATAAATTGAAGTTGAGACATTTCCAGAGGGGCTCGTGAATTCTCATTGTGCAAAGCCTCCTGGACTCGAGGAATAAAGTGTTCAGTTTAAATCTTGATGACAGGTTCTTACTCTGAAACATTGACAGGGGGATTACACAAAACAAGTGAATTTCCATTGACAATCACATTTGCGCAATTTTGTCCAGTTGACATCAAATTTCCAGTTTGACATTTAAAACATTTCTGTGCTTGAATTGGTAGTTTTCTGGTAGCTAAATTATTCCCTGACTGTGGGAAAGATGGACGGGAGTGGGTAGTGGTATGTTTTAGTTTTTGTTTTTCCTCGGGTTGGCGGTACGATTCGGCTTCCCACAGATGAATGCTGCCGTTGTGTTCTTGAGCAAGACACTTAACCCACCTCACCCCCAGTGTTCCTTGTTCTAAAGTGCTTTGGGTGCCTTGAAGGTGGAAAAGCGCCATATAAAGATGTGACCATTTACAATTTTCTGTTAGTACTGAAATGTACGTATTTTGCAAAATTGCACAACAGTGTTACAGGGTCGAGCTGGATTTTATCAAAGACTAAAGCAGCAAATTTAAACGGTCACATTTTTATGTTGCACTTTTCCACCTTTTAAAGGCACTCAAAGCGCTTTACACATTTTATACATTCATACATCAGTGTACGCACACACTGGGGGCAGGGTAGGTTAAGTATCATGCCCGAGGACACAACAGTATTCATCTGTGGGAGCTGGAATCACACCACCAACCTGTGGGTCAGTGGTTCTGACTGCTCTCCCAAGTATGTTTTATGTCGAGAGCAGGATTCAGTGGACAAATGCTCTACCAACTGAGCTACTCTCGCCCCTGTACATTTTTCAATTACAAAAGGTTACTAGGTTTCTGCTCAGGGGTCTCTCGCTCAATAACTAATTGTGTTTGGATATTGCAGTTATTCAAATAACTTCTTGCAAAATCTGCCACCTGCTTGTCTTCATGGAGACTCCAAACACCTTCACAAGAATCATTTGGATAATTTCAGCGCTGGAATGGTAAATCTCGACTGAACTAAAAGTAAAAGGTAGCTGTGGTAAAGGGAGAAATTCAATTTGTCAACTGGACAAAGTTGAAGACGTTTCGCAGCTCATCCAAGCTACTTCGTCAGTCCTTTACCATGGATTCGACCTGGACGACTGAGGGATTCTTCACACATTTTAAAGGTAGCTGTTAACTCGTAAACCACTGCTACATGACATACAAAAAACAATCTTAGGTCGTTTTCACACCAGGAAAGTCCGATAGTTCACTTGCTTTGGTCCAGACCAAATTTTTATTTTGGTGCGGTTCGCTTTCACACTGCAGTTTTTTTCCCAAGTGGACCAACATCTGTAAACAAAACCACGTGTGCTGAGGTCGCTCAGCCATTGGACAGAAATGAGTCGTGTCAAAACGCCGTGTCCAAACACAGAAGGAGAATAACGGTGTTACGTGCTGTTTTCAATCTAGCCTTAGCGATATGGTTTGCTCAGTTTTTACAGTTTGCACAAATGTTTGAGCAGCATCGTGAGGTTTACACTATTTTACAATCAATTTCCAAATGACGAAGACACAGGACAAGACGACTACGGAGGACAGCGCTCATGTGCGCACATCAAGTTCTGACTCTTGCTCTTCACGCAAAACGTAAGTAAGCCTCGTAAGTTTCGTTTCGTTTCGTCAGCCTCGGTTTCCCATAATGCTCGACATACGACGGGAGCTCGTTAAGTACAAAAAGCCAACTGTGTCGGATCGAGTCCGGTCTGCATTCTCACCTCAAACGAACCGCACCAGAGTTCGAATGGAACCGTGCTGACACCGAGCTTTTTAGGTGGTCTCGGTTTGCTTGTTTGCCCCGGATCGAGATTTTTGGTTTTTAGTCACACCAGCCCAAAACATCTGAATCAAAGGAGCAAACGAACCAAACAAGGCAGGTGTGAAAACAACCTTACACACGCTGATGTCCATCCTGCTTTCAGCACTCTTGCACTTTACAAATTGCACCTTCACTTATTGCACCTTACATAGTGCACATTTCATTCTACCTCAAACTTTCCTTTTCGTTGAAGAGTATATGTGTATGTCTTATGTCTATTTATTGTTGTCTGTGTACACTTCATGTCCATGAGTGTAGCTGTGTGTTTGTGTGTGTTTTTAGTTTAAATTGCACATTTGGAGTCTGGTGAAACACAATTTCAGTCTGCTGTGTAATGTCTGTTACATAGTGAACTGACAATAAAGTACACTTTGACTTTGGACTTCATGACCTCACAAGGTGGAATGGAGCTTTGTGAGTTTTGGATGAAGATAGATCAATAATGCAGGATTACTCAAACATGTATGAATGAAACAAAACACAACTCCAACTATATTATGACATGGCTCAAAGCTCACAAGAGTTAATTTTGTGTAATATAGGACCTTGGAATGTTTACCAGTACTTACCAAGTCACAATTCAGTCTTTTTCTCCATCTATTTTATATTCCCCCAACTTCTTTCCAGACTTTTGAAGATGTATTGACCACCACAATACCGAACCTACGTAGCAGGTCACGTGCTTTGACAAGATCTGAAGATGCTTAGTCCTAATCGG